>JZKD02S0174451.1:0-14341 GCA_000966675.3 Picea glauca | reverse complement strand
TTCCTCCTCCCATTGACCTGCATCGTGCTCCCTTAGATGATAAAGATTATAAAATTGTAGAGCCAAAGTGTGAATTCAATTTCTTCGAATTACACTTCTGGCTAAAAGACATTTTCTTAGACCAAAGTGACAATATCGAACTCTGGGATTCCAATCTACCATTATACATGTTTCCCCAGACCTATCATTTCCTTGAGTTCTCCCTTAAGTGTCAATCCCATTACCTTCTCGTCCAAAGGGCCATTGTATCTTCATCTAGTGAAAATATGTTCACCATTACACCTAAATCAATAAACCAGATGCTACATATCCCCCGAACTGATTCTGCCAACACTTTCTCCATTGAAATCCTGAATGACCTCTATCAAAAAATTTATTTCCCTCAAAGAGCCCAAATATTTGAAATCTTACTACCAAAAGATGCACAGTTGCCTAATAAAAACCCTCCCTATCCATCTTCCATTTTCCCAGTCAGAGCCAACCAAATCATTTCCAGTCTTTGTTGCCTGTCAGGATATTTTTCTGATGAATGGGTAGATGAACCCATCCTGGGTTTTCTATCCATTTTATCCACAGAAGAGAAATCTACAACCCAATTCAATTTCAATCAGTATATAGCTGAAAACATACATGAACATCTCTTCAATTTCTGAACTGAGGGAATGGTCAGGTACTCCTCAATGCTGGTGTACATGTTCCTTTTCTTCGGGGCAGACAGATTCTCTTGTTCTCTCTAGAATTGGATCAGGATGAAAAGTCTCAATCAGTCACTTATCGGACATCACTAGTGAGGAATAATTCCATTGAGTTCAAAGTCAAACACTCCATTGATCAATTTTACCATCCAGTGGTGTGCATGCTCAGTGGAAGAATGGAACCAAGGATAAATGAAGAGGAACAAATAATTTTTAATCTATCTGACTTGGCCAAAACAGGGGACTGGTATATTTACCAGAACCATACTGAGATCAGAGTGTATGGGTGTGAATTTCCACCATACAAACTGCCAAAATACCTTCGTGTCAGAATATTTTGATTGGAATACATCAAGAAAATGATAAACTTTGATGGCATCCACTTTGTGTCATTTAAAAAAAAACAACAACTCAAGATCAAGAGCCAAATTGGCTCTTTCATATGCAACACTAGAGCTGTGGGAGAAGAGGCCAACAACCTTTTGAAACAGATGGATTTCAGTTTGAGCTTCCCATGGAATTATGACCCCTTTGGAATTATATCAAAAATCAGGCTCAAACAAAATATTTCTCCTTATGTTCATGTGCCAAAGCCTGAGATAGAAAATTTTATGAATCATAAATACTAGAAGGAAAATACATTACTGGAGATAGAAGAAAAACCTTCCCCTATCAACACTTCACTTACCATCACTCCTCAGGTGAAAACAACAAAAATATACAAGAAAGAGGTTTCACCTTTAGTCATAGAGGTGTCAGCTGAAGATTTCCAAGTTTACAAGAATAGGCCTAAAACTAGCCACACACCAGACAGGTTCAGAGAAGGAGAAACATAGTCCACCATAGTTATGGAGGGACCACACTCCTCAACATTTTTAGGAAGACATCACATAGTATCCACATCCTCCTCCAAGAAGCAAGAAAACACTACATTGTCAGTTGAGTCCTCTTATGAGCCAACGGGATCAAGAATTTTCGACAAATAAAAAATGATCAAGTAAAAGAATGAACTTTTGAATAGCAGTACATATGCCCAATTTGGAAGAAGAATCTACAACCCAGCATAGAATATTGTATGCATTTTACACAGTGAAGAGTAGGATGCATATTTCATTCATACAGGAATAGGTCTCTCACCCCAAAAGAACTAATGATTACAAGAAATCATCCTTTGAGTTTGATGTGAAGGAGTTTCGTCCAACAGACCAAATGGACATGCATATGAAAACAAGGGAGATGATTTTCTCCACTCTAACAAAAGCTTCACTGACTGCCTTGAAGTTGCAGGTATATTTGAACAACGTCCAATCCCAACTGAAGTTGGAAAATATATCATCCTTGGCCAAAGATAATAAAATCAAATCCCTGGAGGAGTTGGTGTTGAAGATTGGTTACGACCCTTCTAATGTCAAGTCAACTGAGAAGTTACTGAAGAAGAAAAATGTTGACATAGCCTCTTTGAGAAAACAATTGAAACTTCTAGACATTAAAGACTCACAAGAAAAGGAAATGGATGAAAGTGAAGAACAAAAAGAGGAGATGTTGAAATTGATAATGGAGAAGAATGCACAGATAAAAGAGATGGAAGCTGAGTTAGACAAGTTGGTTAAAGAGAGAGAACAAAATGTGCAGATGACTGTTATCCCACTAGATGCAGTTCCTCTCGTAGGATTTATTACAACAACAAAGATTCCATCAGCCATCACAGTGAAAGTACCAAATGCTTCTGAGAAGCTGGTAAATTCTATGGAGGATATGCCACTGCAAGGAGAGGAAATTGGAAAATTGCAAGACAATGTGAAAAGCCTCCAAGACTTGAAGTCCATGTTTCAGTATAGTTATCATGCAGAGATGCATAAATATCGAAGACTTGGTTAATAATTATAGAAGTTGTAGAAGGAGACCGTCGTGGCTAAGACATTATCTAAGGCCACAGAAAACATTTGGATGGATATTAGCAAGTCAATGGAAGAAATATGGCCATTCATACAAATTGTTTTTGAAAAACATTAACTGGTACAAAAGGCTAGACAAACAATTGAAAATATAAAGGAATATTTAGGGGAGAGGCCTACAGAGGCCACTGAACTCATCATGTTCCTAAACTCCAAGACCAAGCGGGAGTTAGAAGCTTTGGAAATTCAATATAGGACAAAGACTATCCTTGAGGTCATGAAGGTCTTGACCAAGAAAGGATTGATGTTGTATCTAGAGGAGAAATCTCAGATGATGAACAACGGAGTGCAAATATTTTTCAGCAAGGTTGACACACTACACAAGAAGTGACTCCCTAGACTACTTGTGATAAATGACAAGCTCATCACTCTGTCAGACTACAAGTAGAAGATAAATACTGTGGAAAAGGATGTCTCTAAAGTTGCAGGTATACAAGGAAGAATTATTGGAAAGGATTTATTAGAAAAATTACAGTTGGACCTGAGCATCCAACATAATATAATCTATATTTTTATTACAAAGCCCATTTTTTCCAAATACATTGAGATGGAAGAAATTTGCAGAAAGTTACTCAAGGTTTCCATCCCTAGTCAAAAGAGATGGGATGAATTGTGTTCTTTACTTGAGTAAAGGTGATGTGGAGTTCTGAGTCAGCATGAAGAAGATAGCCAAGTCAAAGTGATGAATCATTAACTAATTCCCCTAGAATCAACACCAAGGATTCAAATAGATTAGAATCATTCCTATTATTTTGTAATTTGTAATATAGTTAGTTAGATATTTTCTCCACAATATCCTATCCATTAATGACAAGATCAGATGTAGCTATTGTATAAATACTTCTCACTTTGAAGTATCGTGGGTTGATTTTTGTGCACAATGAGCTATTTGTGTAATCTTTTCAAATGGATCGACCAGTAATAAAAAGGCTATTCACAGGATTCTTGTCTTTGATCGATTGGTGGTGTTTATCTTTCTCTGTTAAATGTTTTACTTTTCTCTGTGATCATTATGTTTTCATTTTCTAATCATTAAAAAGAAGTTAATGAATATAATTTGTCTGGTACACTCTGTTTCTAGTCTCTTAATGGTCTATATGTTTTTCATCTGAAGTTTAGTAGAGAACTTCTTGACTGATTCTTTACTCAATGGATTCTCACATCTTTTCTGTCTATTCCACCTCATTTAATATTAATATATCCAACAGTCTCACTACCTTGCTCTGTGAATGAACCTCATAAAATACACCTCTAATTCCGATCTTTAATATAGACCCCATAGCCCAATGGAGTTCTAAATACATCTCTTCAACCAACCTGTATCAACAAACAAACAATCTCATACTATTTTAACTAGCCTAATATCTAAAACCCAAACAAATCTAAAGCATACAGAGAGATCCCTCTCTGAAACTGGAAGGGCTAGATCCTAGTTTCAAAAGTGGTTTTAATAAGTTACCTCTTTCAATTTCTTCTACCCTTGACAACCTCTGGGAATTACAGAGTGATAACATAGTGGCGACCATACTAGGGAACTAAACAAATTTTCCAAACCTTATAAATTGTCTTCCCTAGATAAGAAAACTTTATTTCTAAACAATCAAAGATCTAACTTTTAAGAGATAAATGTTCAGAGGTTGTTGAAGTTTGTACATATTAAATTAGAATTATTAAATTTTAAGTTATGGCTCCAAAAATAATTCACACCAGATCTCACCCTATCCAGAACTTGTAAGAGTAGTAGATAATCTAGAAAAATTAATGAGAGAAAGGAATACAACAGAAAGTCAAGGGAGTAGTAGTCCTCTTCCTAGGTCCACTTCTCTTCCAAAGAAGCTTGTCACAATCCAAGACATTGAGTTTGAATTTCCTTTTGAGTCGGGCCTTTTCATAACCAAATTTGATAGCTTTATAAATGAAATAGTATTAGATCAAACCATCCTCCAACCTAGAACCCTTGAAAGACTCTCTCCTAGAATATATTTTGATCAACATATCCTTCAATAGTTTGAGAAACTACAAGATCTGGCATCAAATCTTGACCAAGCTTTGTATAAATCCCATTTTCAATAGTCTGTTGAGCTTTCTACCATTTCTATTGTTGTAGC
The DNA here is from genome assembly GCA_000966675.3 of Picea glauca. Classification (NCBI taxonomy): domain Eukaryota; kingdom Viridiplantae; phylum Streptophyta; class Pinopsida; order Pinales; family Pinaceae; genus Picea; species Picea glauca. The sequence continues at coordinate 9,583 of JZKD02S0174451.1, read as the reverse complement.
TTTTGTCAATCCTCAAGTAACTCAATCTATACCTCCCAACCCTACTTCTTCCACATCTTCTTTCACTTCTCTAGCAATCATATAAGTTGTCATCTAACCTCCTCCACCAATCATGGAAGCAAGATATTCTCCCCTGGTGTTAGTTGCTCCCTTACATAAAATTCCTCGGGACTATCAAACTAGGATTCCTTAGTTTGATGGCACTGGATCCCTTAATGCACAACAACACATGGATAAAATGAATGACTTTTTTGATTTGTAGGAAGTTTATGAGGCATATGTCCAAATGAGACTCTTTGCATAATGTTTAACTGGTGATGTCAAGAAATGGTTCAAAGAATTACCTGTTGTTAGCATTGTTGATATTGCATATTTTCATTGATATTTTCACAGTAGATGGGAGGTAAATAAAAACCCTCTCCAAATTTTATATGAATATGAAAATATCAGAAGAAACCAAGGGAAAACTATACAGGACTATTGCACTCATTTTAATAATATATATAATTCAATTCCTGCTGATATCAAACCTCCCAGAGGCATATCCTTGATCAAGTTCCCTGATGGATTCGATGTTGATATGTCCTACCAACTGAGAGAAAGAAATTCTACAAATCTTAAAGATATGCAGAAGAGTGTTGTAAGTGTTGAAGAAAATCTATTAGCTAGGAGAGCCAGAAAAAGAACTGATACGAGAGTTGCAATTAATGAAGAACCTTCCACTTCTACTTCATATGACAAAATTGACTCTTTAGTCAGAACTATGGAGAGAATGATGGAAATACTAGAAATCACCGATAGGAACCCACCTAGAGAGAACCAACCTACCCCTCAAATACGAAATCCCAACTTCAGGAGAAATCCTCCCCAGATCAATAAAAGAGAGTCAATAGAACAATGCGAACAAAGAGGGCCTCATCAACAGATCAGGCCACCCTTTTAGGAAAACTATGTTGATGATGGGGAAGAAGCTATAGAGGTACTAGATGACATTCACATAAATCTTATGGGGATTAATGACAATAATTCCATCTTTCTCACTCAGGAAGAACAAGATTTTTTTTTCTTTCACAGACTGAAGTAGATTAGGAAGAGTCAGAATATTGTCAGGCTATTGTATTAAAGATTTTAATTACCTGAAAACACTAAATTGTCAAACCAGGGTAAGTGAACTTAAAGCTGCTACACTATATGTGCTGGTAAGATTCTAACTTCTACCTAAAGGTTATTCTGAGAAGAAAACATAAATTGACTCTTATAAACTGAATCCTAATGATTATCTTAAAACTAATCATATCTTGCCTAATTAATCAAATGGAAACAATTCCGAGTTAATCAAATGTATTTCTATTTTTAATCTAAAGAAATCAACCAAGGCTATCTACCATTAACTTAAACATCTAATCATCAAAATATCTATCTGAACCAATAAAGACAGAACATTTCAAAAACCTCTTATTTAATCTAAATATCAAGCAATTCTAAATCTAACAAAGGTGAAACTAATAAATGTCCTATTTTACCCTACAAGTACTAGAAGCTTCCTTTAACCAGACCATAATCTAGCTACCCTAACAAAACAAAGTAAGTCTAAACTCAAATTATCTTCAAATCATGATCAAACTAGAAACTGGAAAATAAAGCAACTCTAGACTAATCTAGGAGAAAGATTAATCGGTACTTGGTTCATTCCTCAAATTCTACAATGGAAAATAACTCATTCCAACATTCAACGATCTACAAGATAATATCAAACTGAGAATGAACTAAACGAAAAATGACTAAGCCAGATTTTAGCAGAGTAACTTCAAGTTAAAATCTAACTCACATGTAGATTCTAGAACTAGAAATAAACTAACTATAATGTGGAAAACAGAAAGCGAATTGAACCTATTGGTGGGCCCAACCAAGAGGTGAAATCTCCCTAAAACAAAACCAGAGCTACTCAAATTATTCCATGCATAACTGTTTCATACCACACGCTCCATAATTTGTAAATAAACTCAAATCATTTAACAGAAAATGATATAACACACAACAATTGTATTATCAGAAATCACATAACATAATATATCATAACCCCCATTTCTTGAGAGTGATCTGAGTTTATATAGATCCTCCCCAAAGTAGTCTTGAACATAGGTGCATTTAACTAAGCGAATATTAGATCCAAAAATGACTCATAGTTAGTTAAAACTAATTTCACAGCTTCATGACACGTAGTGTCAAGAAGCGTGAATCATAAATCATCATAACAAACAGTTCTATAATTTTACTTTGAGTCATCTCATTGAGCTATGAATCAATCAATCATATGAATCAGATTGTCATTCCAATCTGGCAATGTCGTGCAAATCTTCGACATCTCCACTAAGTGCAAGCCGATACCTGGTACTGATAAATCTATTTCAAGGAAGCAATTACCTAACTTATGTCACGTTAGTATCAATATTAGTTTAAAGTATCAAAATACATTAAAAATAACTTGAATCATATGACTACCTTGAATAGCTCCATTTAGGGAAAAATGATGTGAAATGTATCAAGGTAAGGCCAGAAAGGAATGATATTGGATATGAAATGGGGGTATATCTAACATGATATAGGCAAAAATATGGTCAAAATTGGAGACTAACATTTCCCCCAAGATGAAGACTTTGCCTGTCCTCAGGCAACAAAAAGTCAAAAAAAAACTAAGATTCATCAGAGTGTTGCAGCAGCTGCAACCAACATTTGCAATTTCTCATTCTTCTTTATGTTTTTGATTTCCTTCTTAAGAACCCTATTAATGGTGATGTGCTTCCTGGAAATATTCTGCAATCTCCTATTCTTCTAAAAAATACCTCTATTTTTTCGTTTTAATTGTTCAATCTTTCACGAGAAGTGAACTTGCTTGATTTTCATAAGTTCATTTTCCATTTTTATATGCCAATCTAGTATGGCATATTCATGTAACTTCTCTTTTAACCCGTGATTCTTGTTTTCCAATCTGACAACCATTGGTCGCAAAGATCTATTGGAAGAGATTTCACAGTAAGATTCGAATGTCTTACCATGACCTTGTTGTGTTTGAGGAATGGAATCATGAGTGAACTCATCTGGTCTTCGAATAGGGGTGTCGAATGGACTAGATTCATGAGCAGACTCATCATATACTTGAATAGGGGTGTCGAATGGAATGGATTCATGAGTGAACTCATCATATAATTGAACAGGGGTATCGACTGGTATTTTAATTGTCTTGTCCTGCTGAATTTCTTTGGGCACATTATCTTGCTGATTGACTTTACGGACTTTTCGAATCAATTGAGAGAGAGTCCATGTCATCTCAAAAGACTCCAGAGCCTCCTCATGATATTTCATACTTTCCAATCTTTCTTGTAATGGATAACTAGGCACGGAGTTATCCATATCTAAAAGTGTGCATTTACATTTAGGATTTCTTCTAGGTTTGTCAATTAACTCCTCAAGTTGTTCCACATCAATAATATTTTTAGCAATCGGAGAAGAAATCGGAGTTTCAACATTTACATCTATAGGGACAGTGTTTTCCACTTTTTCATGGCTTGTTTCCACACCATTAGAACCATGGACATGAAACGAATGTTCAGTGCCAGGATTATCATCACTAGCCTCAATTGTGCAATCTGGTGTATACTCAGGGTCATCACAGATTTTGGCTAGGGTTTTAACAACTTTTTCTTAGAATTTGACTTCTTCTATGGAGCAGTGGACTCAATATTTTTATCTTTAGATTTGTCAAAAGATAGGGTTCTTACAAAAAACATATCTCAAGATTCTTGTTTGTGGGATAACGCAAACTTAACCAAAATTTTTACAAGATCAAAATGAAACAGACTGCCTCTAAAATCTTTTGCTTTGCGAACTTGTTATGCCATTTTCTTCAAACTCTTCAACAAAAAATAAGGGAAGTTCACCAAATGGTTACCTTTGAAATGCAGTAGGAGTCAAGCATGACAGGGAAATACGATCGTGTACCGGCCTTCATAGGTGAGGTAGCGTTGAAGTATGGATAGCAACTGAGCCCATTTCGGTTCCAACCATGACCTCGATGTTCCTTCTGACCATTGTAATTTTCGATACTGTGGTTGCAGGGGCCGCGTGAGAGATTTTTTTCTACTGGATGTCCCTTCGTCCATTTCTGACCAGTACTAGGTAACTGAATTTCTTCAGAAATGAACTGCTCTGTGACCTCAAATTCCATCTCGCCCACTTTATCTAGTCCACCATGAAAGTGTAGAGAGAATTGAAGTGTAATCGTATCATCATACCCGTCAAATTTCTTGAAGAACGTCTCCCATCTAGCTTTCTAAAAAATGTGTTTGGTGGCTTCATACTCAGGAAGAGCCTCCAAATCTGCATAAGTCTCAGGTTTGTGATGATTCGCCACCATGATTCTACTCGGTCTAATAAGAATGGTTCAAATATGAGCAAAGGAATTAGATGAGGGCAACAGAGGAATGGATTATGATATATGAGATAGGTCATGAAAGGAATTATGGAAGGACGTTTTAAGTGTCATGAGGATTAGTAGCATGTGAAGGAATGATGATGGTCGTACACCTTTTCAAAATATCATTTCATATGAGTCGTGTCAAATTCAACAATTATAATGCAATTCATTCTCCATGATACGAAATGTCAAGAAGAATTAAACTCAGCCTTTTAAGGATAGAGTATAGGAATGATGAAATGTCATGGAGTATCGAGGCAGTCATAGTTCAAGTTATTAATATGTAATTTAATAAATTAAACTAACATGAAACTAAGCTTACCTGAGTTCGATTACCTACTCCCTGTTATGCATTATTTTCTTACTGCAGAGATTTTGAAGCCAATTCTGAATCTAGAGAGTGCCAAAGTTGTAACTAGAATCTATACTGCTAATAACCACTATGACTGATTGATTATGTCTGGCACTGACTGGTATTGATGAAATAAATCGAGATCTGCAAATAAACTTGAACCAATAATAACTTGCAAAGAAAACGATTTCTTGTTTATGAAGCAAATTATCTGATGGCTATCTCTGAACCTATCTTCTGTTCATTCCTGAAAGGAATCAATTAAAATTAGGTCTTCTACAATAGCTTCAAAGATTTAACCCATGGTACAATTCTTATTTGTGTGAATAAATTTTCTAGAGTCGAACACAAAAATAAATCATTGGATTACCGACCATTAATGAATGTCGTTAACCAATGCGAGATGACCNTGACTCTTATAAACTGAATCCTAATGATTATCTTAAAACTAATCATATCTTGCCTAATTAATCAAATGGAAACAATTCCGAGTTAATCAAATGTATTTCTATTTTTAATCTAAAGAAATCAACCAAGGCTATCTACCATTAACTTAAACATCTAATCATCAAAATATCTATCTGAACCAATAAAGACAGAACATTTCAAAAACCTCTTATTTAATCTAAATATCAAGCAATTCTAAATCTAACAAAGGTGAAACTAATAAATGTCCTATTTTACCCTACAAGTACTAGAAGCTTCCTTTAACCAGACCATAATCTAGCTACCCTAACAAAACAAAGTAAGTCTAAACTCAAATTATCTTCAAATCATGATCAAACTAGAAACTGGAAAATAAAGCAACTCTAGACTAATCTAGGAGAAAGATTAATCGGTACTTGGTTCATTCCTCAAATTCTACAATGGAAAATAACTCATTCCAACATTCAACGATCTACAAGATAATATCAAACTGAGAATGAACTAAACGAAAAATGACTAAGCCAGATTTTAGCAGAGTAACTTCAAGTTAAAATCTAACTCACATGTAGATTCTAGAACTAGAAATAAACTAACTATAATGTGGAAAACAGAAAGCGAATTGAACCTATTGGTGGGCCCAACCAAGAGGTGAAATCTCCCTAAAACAAAACCAGAGCTACTCAAATTATTCCATGCATAACTGTTTCATACCACACGCTCCATAATTTGTAAATAAACTCAAATCATTTAACAGAAAATGATATAACACACAACAATTGTATTATCAGAAATCACATAACATAATATATCATAACCCCCATTTCTTGAGAGTGATCTGAGTTTATATAGATCCTCCCCAAAGTAGTCTTGAACATAGGTGCATTTAACTAAGCGAATATTAGATCCAAAAATGACTCATAGTTAGTTAAAACTAATTTCACAGCTTCATGACACGTAGTGTCAAGAAGCGTGAATCATAAATCATCATAACAAACAGTTCTATAATTTTACTTTGAGTCATCTCATTGAGCTATGAATCAATCAATCATATGAATCAGATTGTCATTCCAATCTGGCAATGTCGTGCAAATCTTCGACATCTCCACTAAGTGCAAGCCGATACCTGGTACTGATAAATCTATTTCAAGGAAGCAATTACCTAACTTATGTCACGTTAGTATCAATATTAGTTTAAAGTATCAAAATACATTAAAAATAACTTGAATCATATGACTACCTTGAATAGCTCCATTTAGGGAAAAATGATGTGAAATGTATCAAGGTAAGGCCAGAAAGGAATGATATTGGATATGAAATGGGGGTATATCTAACATGATATAGGCAAAAATATGGTCAAAATTGGAGACTAACATTTCCCCCAAGATGAAGACTTTGCCTGTCCTCAGGCAACAAAAAGTCAAAAAAAAACTAAGATTCATCAGAGTGTTGCAGCAGCTGCAACCAACATTTGCAATTTCTCATTCTTCTTTATGTTTTTGATTTCCTTCTTAAGAACCCTATTAATGGTGATGTGCTTCCTGGAAATATTCTGCAATCTCCTATTCTTCTAAAAAATACCTCTATTTTTTCGTTTTAATTGTTCAATCTTTCACGAGAAGTGAACTTGCTTGATTTTCATAAGTTCATTTTCCATTTTTATATGCCAATCTAGTATGGCATATTCATGTAACTTCTCTTTTAACCCGTGATTCTTGTTTTCCAATCTGACAACCATTGGTCGCAAAGATCTATTGGAAGAGATTTCACAGTAAGATTCGAATGTCTTACCATGACCTTGTTGTGTTTGAGGAATGGAATCATGAGTGAACTCATCTGGTCTTCGAATAGGGGTGTCGAATGGACTAGATTCATGAGCAGACTCATCATATACTTGAATAGGGGTGTCGAATGGAATGGATTCATGAGTGAACTCATCATATAATTGAACAGGGGTATCGACTGGTATTTTAATTGTCTTGTCCTGCTGAATTTCTTTGGGCACATTATCTTGCTGATTGACTTTACGGACTTTTCGAATCAATTGAGAGAGAGTCCATGTCATCTCAAAAGACTCCAGAGCCTCCTCATGATATTTCATACTTTCCAATCTTTCTTGTAATGGATAACTAGGCACGGAGTTATCCATATCTAAAAGTGTGCATTTACATTTAGGATTTCTTCTAGGTTTGTCAATTAACTCCTCAAGTTGTTCCACATCAATAATATTTTTAGCAATCGGAGAAGAAATCGGAGTTTCAACATTTACATCTATAGGGACAGTGTTTTCCACTTTTTCATGGCTTGTTTCCACACCATTAGAACCATGGACATGAAACGAATGTTCAGTGCCAGGATTATCATCACTAGCCTCAATTGTGCAATCTGGTGTATACTCAGGGTCATCACAGATTTTGGCTAGGGTTTTAACAACTTTTTCTTAGAATTTGACTTCTTCTATGGAGCAGTGGACTCAATATTTTTATCTTTAGATTTGTCAAAAGATAGGGTTCTTACAAAAAACATATCTCAAGATTCTTGTTTGTGGGATAACGCAAACTTAACCAAAATTTTTACAAGATCAAAATGAAACAGACTGCCTCTAAAATCTTTTGCTTTGCGAACTTGTTATGCCATTTTCTTCAAACTCTTCAACAAAAAATAAGGGAAGTTCACCAAATGGTTACCTTTGAAATGCAGTAGGAGTCAAGCATGACAGGGAAATACGATCGTGTACCGGCCTTCATAGGTGAGGTAGCGTTGAAGTATGGATAGCAACTGAGCCCATTTCGGTTCCAACCATGACCTCGATGTTCCTTCTGACCATTGTAATTTTCGATACTGTGGTTGCAGGGGCCGCGTGAGAGATTTTTTTCTACTGGATGTCCCTTCGTCCATTTCTGACCAGTACTAGGTAACTGAATTTCTTCAGAAATGAACTGCTCTGTGACCTCAAATTCCATCTCGCCCACTTTATCTAGTCCACCATGAAAGTGTAGAGAGAATTGAAGTGTAATCGTATCATCATACCCGTCAAATTTCTTGAAGAACGTCTCCCATCTAGCTTTCTAAAAAATGTGTTTGGTGGCTTCATACTCAGGAAGAGCCTCCAAATCTGCATAAGTCTTAGGTTTGTGATGATTCTCCACCATGATTCTACTCGGTCTAATAAGAATGGTTCAAAGATGAGCAAAGGAATTAGATGAGGGAAACAGAGGAATGGATTATGATATATGAGATAGGTCATGAAAGGAATTATGGAAGGACATTTTAAGTGTCATGAGGATTAGTAGCGTGTGAAGGAATGATGATGGTCGTACACCTTTTCAAAATATCATTTCATATGAGTCGTGTCAAATTCAATAATTATAATGCAATTCATTCTCCATGATACGAAATGTCAAGAAGAATTAAACTCAGCCTTTTAAGGACAGAGTATAGGAATGATGAAATGTCATGGAGTATCGAGGCAGTCATAGTTCAAGTTATTAATATGTAATTTAATAAATTAAACTAACATGAAAATAAGATTACCTGAGTTCGATTACCTACTCCCTGTTATGCATTATTTTCTTACTGCAGAGATTTTGAAGCCAATTCTAAATCTAGAGAGTGCCAAAGTTGTAACTAGAATCTATACTGCTAATAACCACTGTGACTGATTGATTATGTCTGGCACTGACTGGTACTGATGAAATAAATCGAGATCTGCAAAGAAACTTGAACCAATAATAACTTGCTAAGAAAACGATTTCTTTTTTATGAAGAAAATTATCTGATGGCTATCTCTGAACCTATCTTCTATTCATTCCTGAAAGGAATCAATTAAAATCATGTCTTATACAATAGCTTCAAAGCTTTAACCCATGGTACAATTCTTATTTGTGTGAATAAATTTTCTAGAGTCGAACACAAAAATAAATCATTGGATTACCGACCATTAATGAATGTCGTTAACCAATGCGAGATGACCCACCATTGATGTCAATGGGCCTCAAGGTACCTATAGTACATCCTAATAGGTACAAATAAAGGTCTTAGTGTTGAGTCACCTGTAGGATCTATCAACCAAGAGACATTGATGTATTCCCATGGTTGTTAGCAAGGAAATCTTCCATTGAGGCATGCAAATCCCAGGGTACTAAATAGTCTCTAATCTCTACTCCAAATAAGGTGTTGATGTCGATGGAGTGAGACTTGTTGTAAGGTGGACCTTAACGTATCCCACATCATCCAACGTGAGTGCAGATAGAAATCTTGCAGAGAATAATTTTGTGGGACAGTAATCACTTACTTGTGGATTTTATGAGCCCAAGTTAGTATATGCTCATTGC
>JZKD02S0174440.1:0-23007 GCA_000966675.3 Picea glauca | reverse complement strand
TGGCACAAGGGAAAACCTAGGGTTCAATGCTACAACAATGCACCAAAAAAACCCTAACTACTGACCCTTTCAACAACACCTGTGAAGCATATGAAGTCTCACTCGAGGTAGAGGCAGGGGTGGTTGAAGGACTCCAGTGTCTGCAACCTTAGCTGGGACACAAATATGTGATTGTAACACTTTAACATAGCACTTAGCAGTTACAGTTCGTTAATATTCAACCTTAGTTTAAAGTGCAGCTAAACCCTAACAACAGATCATTGCAATATTTATACAGATCCAATAGATTCAAGTACTAAGCATACAAACATAGATCAAATCTAGCATTCATTCATGTTATTCATCACTAAGATACCATATGAGATCCTTCTAAGCATACATCAGTGCACTAAGAATTCAATCACATAGACAAGAGAACAACCATAAAGCACATAGAAACCACAACGTAGGATATAAATGGTTCACCTCCACCCTGGGGATACATCCACCAACTCTTCTTCTTTATTTATTTATGTCAATCTTCTACATGCATAGATCCATGATATCTTACTCCACAGAGGACAGGAGATCTGTGCACCTCGCTAGATCCTCCTTCCCTGAGTTACACCACAAAGCCTTCCACAATCTCTTACAATCAATTGCACTTATCTCTGCAAGCCTCACATAGTATGCACAAAGCAATTATGATTACCACTTGCACTTAGCAATTAACACTTAGCACTTAACATCACATAATTGTACCTCCTTTGATCACCTATATCGAACTCCTTCCTACATCCCCTAGATTTCTATTTATACATTACAAAATGGGCCTAAACATGGGTAAACCCATGGGCCGACATCCCCATTCCTGTTACATAAGTACAAAACCCAAAAATCCCTAAAAAGGGGTTGAGATCCTATGATCTCTGCTTCGAATTGCACTCTGTCTTTGATAGCCTGTCAAAGTCCCAAAAGTAGGTCAAACATGACCAAGGATCCTCAAAACTCGGTCAAGGGAGAACAAGACCCAAACACTCACCTGTGACTCGTCCCGAGTCACTCTGATCTGGGTAGATGTGCTTCAAAATCCTTGAGTTTGGCTTGATCTACTTTGACTTGTTGCTGTGCTAGGGCCTCCTGCTCGATGAACTCTTGGATGACTGCTTCATTGACAGGTACCTCTAAACACTGTTTGACTGCAACGACTACTTGTTCCAACTCTGCACCTTAGCCTTCAATCTCCTCAAACAGTTGGCAAGCTTCATCCTGGATTGTTTGGAGCCTTTGAGTCACTTCCATGAATTTTCTCTGAATGGTGTGGACCTACTGTTGAGTAGTGCACTATTCTTGGGATCTCTTCATCCTTTCAATTGCCGACAGAAGCTTCAACTGTGCCTGTACTATTGCTACTTGATTCTTTTCCTCCTAGATCTATGACTCTAGTACCTTTAGCTCAATATATTTAGTGAGTCGCTCATAATTCTGTGTGCTACGACCACTTAGCTGTTTTCATTCTAGAGCGAATTCTCTGATCCTCTCAACTGTGCTCCAGGCAGTGGCTTCTCTTTGATCTCGCACGTCCTATGGGGTACTTGGCACTATTCGTAGCTCGAGGTCTGCGATTCTTTGTTGAAGCTGTTGGATATCTTCCACAAGATACTCTACTTGATGTTCTACTGGGTCTTCCTCCTTTTTCTCTAAGCTCGTCACAGAGTGAAGTGCTCCGCTGACTGCTTCTTTTACTCCCACCTGTTTTGCAAGCAACTTCTCTTTCTCCTGTTGGATCTACGCTTTCTCTTCTTCAAACTTAGTTTGGAGGGAAGCCTTCTCTTGCTGCGCAACTCGACATTGCTCTATGACTACTTTTTGTACTTGCTTTATGGCCTCTATGTCCTGTTCGGTTTCTTCCTGTGCGTGAAGAAGGTGAGCTTCAGTTGCATAAGCTAGTCTGCAGAGTTGGACATGCTCATCTCCCAACTCAGGTGCTTCTTATGGTGGGGGCACAGTGGATACTGCATGGTTGGATTGAAGGGCCTGTTGTACCCCTCTGAGTTCAACCTCAAATATTTCATACATATCCTCTTGCTTGGCTTCATGTTTTTGCAAGATGTCCTGCGAGGCATCTGCTACAGCTGCGATGATAAAGTCAAAGTCGTCTACAGTGAGCACAGTCTACATCATAGTCAAGGTGGCTCTGGATTTATTTAGGGACGTGGGTTTCATGGGAGAAACCTTCATTTTCTTCAAGGGATCAACCTCATCAGTGGGGTCCCTAGGCAGTGTTACTTTGCCTTGCTTCTGTTGGTCGTATTTTCCCTTTGTCTCTTCTACTTCGTCATCACCCCCTCATTTAGGTGATACTGAAGCAGTTCCTTTCGATGCACTACTCAAGTTTTGGACCTCTTCAGTCTTCTTCCTTCTGTTGGGTTCATGAAGATCCTTTGCTTCATGAGTGGTCTCAGGGCTATCGATTATTTTAGGGTCTGATATTAATGCGGGGTCTACGGGGATGAGGAGTTCTGTAGACCAGTCCTTGGTGATCTCTTCAAGGTTCTCCTCTATGATATTGTAGTACGATTGAAGCTCTTCTTTATGCTCATTTGCGCGCGCGGTGATATAAGTGAAGTGTCTATCTACTCAAAACTTCATGAGGGTCAGAACCGATGCAGGGTATTCGACATCATGCGAGGGAAAACTTCGATAGCCCTCTTTAGTTGGAGATAATAGGTATGAAAGACCGCATTCGACTGCCACTATTTTCCCATATCACTTGAGTACCAAAGCATGGTGAAATTTGTAGTGAGGACATTGAATGAATTAATGTCTGGGAAGGTCGGACCTTCTGAAATTTCCCAAGCGGTAAATGTGATGAGGATTAGGAGCCAGCTAAAGTGGAATTCATATCCCTGATCCTGAGCTTCGTGACAGTCTAATTCTAGCTGGTTGACCAATTAATTCACCCAGTTAATCTAGAGTCCTTCTACACATTTACTGGCTAGGTCAACAATGAATCTTGTGACTTGTGTAGGTTGGTTCTTCTTTACTAGCTTCCCTGCAATCAACTGGCAGGCCAAGTGCACTACGCCATTCTGGATGGAAGCTACCTTGTAGCCTCAAATTCCCTTTTCTACATCACCATAAGTTTCCTTAATTATTTGTTTTAGGGCGTGGTTGGAAGCCTTCCATGGGTAGAAGTCTTGTGGGTCAGGTCCTTGCATTCTCAATCCAATGATCCTATAGATCAACGTCGAATCGACTTTGATGCGTCTATCTAGCCATAGATAGCCGCTATGGTAACATGAGATAAAGATATTAACACATGCGTTAACCTCCTGGTGCCTTCCAAAGTGTGGGATCTTCATCACATTTAAGATGGTGGACTGCGAGAGGTTCATAGTCCATGGCTGGGGGATTATTATCGAGTTCTTCCCCTTCATTCTAGTCAGATACTTGTAAGGAGCAAGCATTCTGTAATTCTTGTGGTCACCTAGGTTGAAGTCACTGAACTTCAACGTCACAATCTTATCTTGTTGCGTTCTGACTACACGTATCCCATTTGGGAGGTACGCAGTAACCATGGTGTAATCAAAGTCCCTCAGGACACTATCACGACTCACCGCGCCGACCAGAGGTGGGATGTAGTCAGGCAAAATGGTTGGGATTAACTTCGCGTTTGATAGATCCTCTCTGTGCTTGGTTCTCTTCTCTACTGCCGGTCGGGATGGTTCGGATCTGTGAGCAGTTGACAGAGAGGGTTTCAATCCTCGTGTTGATGAAGCTTGAACTCCTATGGACATCACTCTCTCAGCCATCAGATCAATTAAAACTTCCTCAACTGACTTCTCCACAGTGTTGAGCTCGTCCGACATGCATGCTCTCTATCAAAAAACTCAGGTGGATGGATGAGTTCTCAAAGAAATAGAATAGGTGTCGATCTTACTAAGCATAGCACGGTAGAAATGGGCTCTCTTGTTAGCTCTGATACAATTCACAAAAGTGTTCTCAGTGCAACAATCGACAGACTAAGTAGGCCCTATGTAATAGATCTCTCCAATGGATAAGAAGTTTTCCATCAATGCAGTTCTGTCCGTTGCGACGCGGTCCCAACGGTTTGATGACAAGATTTCTGGTCATAACTACTATTCTAACCATTTTCGAACGTCAGTCCAATGGTTATAATTCTTCCAATGGTCATATCACTTTGCCATGGCAAAGTGCCACGGGACGATGTTTTGATATCCTGACGAAGTTCTAATTTTGCAAATCTTCCTTCCGCGAAGTTCCCTCTGGGTCCTTCTCTAACTTTTTGATCTTTGCTCTCTTCTTACTGAGTTTTCTATCCTTTTTCCCGATGATCTTTGTCTCGATATTCCTCTTTCCATTCTGATTCTTGTATTCTTTTGGCATAGCAGCTTCGCGCTGCTGAGATTCTTTCATAGGATTAGAGAGTAATGCTGCTTCTCTGTCTGGGGTAGGTGCTCTACTTTTCTGTGAATCTTCTTGTGTTCTTTCAACTTCGTGATCCAAGTTTATGGTTCTAAGTAGCTTTGATCTGTTCTCTTGTTTTTCAATCAAGTGTGCTATCCTCCTAGTCATGAAATATTTTAATTCCTTCTCTTTCTATTCTAGGGCCTCTTCTTTCTTTTGGTCTAAAATTTCTCAATCCGGGTTTTTCCTAATAACATATTAAATGGAGCACTGTTCTCAATGAATATAACAATCTCAAAATATTCCTTTGTCGAAGCTCCATGAGCACTCATAGATACCTAGGTGAGTCTTCCACATAAGGTTATCAACTTTCCNTGGCACAAGGGAAAACCTAGGGTTCAATGCTACAACAATGCACCAAAAAAACCCTAACTACTGACCCTTTCAACAACACCTGTGAAGCATATGAAGTCTCACTCGAGGTAGAGGCAGGGGTGGTTGAAGGACTCCAGTGTCTGCAACCTTAGCTGGGACACAAATATGTGATTGTAACACTTTAACATAGCACTTAGCAGTTACAGTTCGTTAATATTCAACCTTAGTTTAAAGTGCAGCTAAACCCTAACAACAGATCATTGCAATATTTATACAGATCCAATAGATTCAAGTACTAAGCATACAAACATAGATCAAATCTAGCATTCATTCATGTTATTCATCACTAAGATACCATATGAGATCCTTCTAAGCATACATCAGTGCACTAAGAATTCAATCACATAGACAAGAGAACAACCATAAAGCACATAGAAACCACAACGTAGGATATAAATGGTTCACCTCCACCCTGGGGATACATCCACCAACTCTTCTTCTTTATTTATTTATGTCAATCTTCTACATGCATAGATCCATGATATCTTACTCCACAGAGGACAGGAGATCTGTGCACCTCGCTAGATCCTCCTTCCCTGAGTTACACCACAAAGCCTTCCACAATCTCTTACAATCAATTGCACTTATCTCTGCAAGCCTCACATAGTATGCACAAAGCAATTATGATTACCACTTGCACTTAGCAATTAACACTTAGCACTTAACATCACATAATTGTACCTCCTTTGATCACCTATATCGAACTCCTTCCTACATCCCCTAGATTTCTATTTATACATTACAAAATGGGCCTAAACATGGGTAAACCCATGGGCCGACATCCCCATTCCTGTTACATAAGTACAAAACCCAAAAATCCCTAAAAAGGGGTTGAGATCCTATGATCTCTGCTTCGAATTGCACTCTGTCTTTGATAGCCTGTCAAAGTCCCAAAAGTAGGTCAAACATGACCAAGGATCCTCAAAACTCGGTCAAGGGAGAACAAGACCCAAACACTCACCTGTGACTCGTCCCGAGTCACTCTGATCTGGGTAGATGTGCTTCAAAATCCTTGAGTTTGGCTTGATCTACTTTGACTTGTTGCTGTGCTAGGGCCTCCTGCTCGATGAACTCTTGGATGACTGCTTCATTGACAGGTACCTCTAAACACTGTTTGACTGCAACGACTACTTGTTCCAACTCTGCACCTTAGCCTTCAATCTCCTCAAACAGTTGGCAAGCTTCATCCTGGATTGTTTGGAGCCTTTGAGTCACTTCCATGAATTTTCTCTGAATGGTGTGGACCTACTGTTGAGTAGTGCACTATTCTTGGGATCTCTTCATCCTTTCAATTGCCGACAGAAGCTTCAACTGTGCCTGTACTATTGCTACTTGATTCTTTTCCTCCTAGATCTATGACTCTAGTACCTTTAGCTCAATATATTTAGTGAGTCGCTCATAATTCTGTGTGCTACGACCACTTAGCTGTTTTCATTCTAGAGCGAATTCTCTGATCCTCTCAACTGTGCTCCAGGCAGTGGCTTCTCTTTGATCTCGCACGTCCTATGGGGTACTTGGCACTATTCGTAGCTCGAGGTCTGTGATTCTTTGTTGAAGCTGTTGGATATCTTCCACAAGATACTCTACTTGATGTTCTACTGGGTCTTCCTCCTTTTTCTCTAAGCTCATCACAGAGTGAAGTGCTCCGCTGACTGCTTCTTTTACTCCCACCTATTTTGCAAGCAACTTCTCTTTCTCCTGTTGGATCTACGCTTTCTCTTCTTCAAACTTAGTTTGGAGGGAAGCCTTCTCTTGCTGCGAAACTCGACATTGCTCTATGACTACTTTTTGTACTTGCTTTATGGCCTCTATGTCCTGTTCGGTTTCTTCCTGTGCGTGAAGAAGGCGAGCTTCAGTTGCATCAGCTAGTCTGCAGAGTTGGACATGCTCATCTCCCAACTCAGGTGCTTCTTATGGTGGGAGCACAGTGGATACTGCACGGTTGGATTGAAGGGCCTGTTGTACCCCTCTAAGTTCAACCTCAAATATTTCATACATATCCTCTTGCTTGGCTTCATGTTTTTGCAAGATTTCCTGCGAGGCATCTGCTATAGCTGCGATGACAAAGTCAAAGTCGTCTGCAGTGAGCACAGTCTACATCTTATTCAAGGTGGCTCTGGATTTATTTAGGGAAGTGGGTTTCATGGGAGAAACCTTCATTTTCTTCAAGGGATCAACCTCATCAGTGGGGTCCCTAGGCGGTGTTACTTTGCCTTGCTTCTGTTGGTCGTATTTTCCCTTTGTCTCTTCTACTTCATCATCACCCCCTCATTTAGGTGATACTGAAGCAGTTCCTTTCGATGCACTACTCAAGTTTTGGACCTCTTCAGTCTTCTTCCTTCTGTTGGGTCCATGAAGATCCTTTGCTTCATGAGTGGTCTCAGGGCTACCGATTATTTTAGGGTCTGATATTAATGCGGGGTCTACGGGGATGAGGAGTTCTGTAGACCAGTCCTTGGTGATCTCTTCAAGGTTCTCCTCTATGAGATTGTAGTACGATTGAAGCTCTTCTTTATGATCATTTGCGTGCGCGGTGATATAAGTGAAGTGTCGATCTACTCAAAACTTCATGAGGGTTAGAATCGATGCAGGGTATTCAACATCATGCGAGGGAAAACTTTGATAGCCCTCTTTAGTTGGAGATAATAGGTATGAAAGACCGCATTCGACTGCCACTATTTTCCCATATCACTTGAGTACCAAATCATGGTGAAATTTGTAGTGAGGACATTGAATGAATTAATGTCTGGGAAGGTCGGACCTTCTGAAATTTCCCAAGCGGTAAATGTGATGAGGATTAGGAGCCAGCTAAAGTGGAATTCATATCCCTGATCCTGAGCTTCGTGACAGTCTAATTCTAGCTGGTTGACCAATTAATTCACCCAGTTAATCTAGAGTCCTTCTACACATTTACTGGCTAGGTCAACAATGAATCTTGTGACTTGTGTAGGTTGGTTCTTCTTTACTAGCTTCCCTGCAATCAACTGGCAGGCCAAGTGCACTACGCCATTCTGGATGGAAGCTACCTTGTAGCCTCAAATTCCCTTTTCTACATCACCATAAGTTTCCTTAATTATTTGTTTTAGGGCGTGGTTGGAAGCCTTCCATGGGTAGAAGTCTTGTGGGTCAGGTCCTTGCATTCTCAATCCAATGATCCTATAGATCAACGTCGAATCGACTTTGATGCGTCTATCTAGCCATAGATAGCCGCTATGGTAACATGAGATAAAGATATTAACACATGCGTTAACCTCCTGGTGCCTTCCAAAGTGTGGGATCTTCATCACATTTAAGATGGTGGACTGCGAGAGGTTCATAGTCCATGGCTGGGGGATTATTATCGAGTTCTTCCCCTTCATTCTAGTCAGATACTTGTAAGGAGCAAGCATTCTGTAATTCTTGTGGTCACCTAGGTTGAAGTCACTGAACTTCAACGTCACAATCTTATCTTGTTGCGTTCTGACTACACGTATCCCATTTGGGAGGTACGCAGTAACCATGGTGTAATCAAAGTCCCTCAGGACACTATCACGACTCACCGCGCCGACCAGAGGTGGGATGTAGTCAGGCAAAATGGTTGGGATTAACTTCGCGTTTGATAGATCCTCTCTGTGCTTGGTTCTCTTCTCTACTGCCGGTCGGGATGGTTCGGATCTGTGAGCAGTTGACAGAGAGGGTTTCAATCCTCGTGTTGATGAAGCTTGAACTCCTATGGACATCACTCTCTCAGCCATCAGATCAATTAAAACTTCCTCAACTGACTTCTCCACAGTGTTGAGCTCGTCCGACATGCATGCTCTCTATCAAAAAACTCAGGTGGATGGATGAGTTCTCAAAGAAATAGAATAGGTGTCGATCTTACTAAGCATAGCACGGTAGAAATGGGCTCTCTTGTTAGCTCTGATACAATTCACAAAAGTGTTCTCAGTGCAACAATCGACAGACTAAGTAGGCCCTATGTAATAGATCTCTCCAATGGATAAGAAGTTTTCCATCAATGCAGTTCTGTCCGTTGCGACGCGGTCCCAACGGTTTGATGACAAGATTTCTGGTCATAACTACTATTCTAACCATTTTCGAACGTCAGTCCAATGGTTATAATTCTTCCAATGGTCATATCACTTTGCCATGGCAAAGTGCCACGGGACGATGTTTTGATATCCTGACGAAGTTCTAATTTTGCAAATCTTCCTTCCGCGAAGTTCCCTCTGGGTCCTTCTCTAACTTTTTGATCTTTGCTCTCTTCTTACTGAGTTTTCTATCCTTTTTCCCGATGATCTTTGTCTCGATATTCCTCTTTCCATTCTGATTCTTGTATTCTTTTGGCATAGCAGCTTCGCGCTGCTGAGATTCTTTCATAGGATTAGAGAGTAATGCTGCTTCTCTGTCTGGGGTAGGTGCTCTACTTTTCTGTGAATCTTCTTGTGTTCTTTCAACTTCGTGATCCAAGTTTATGGTTCTAAGTAGCTTTGATCTGTTCTCTTGTTTTTCAATCAAGTGTGCTATCCTCCTAGTCATGAAATATTTTAATTCCTTCTCTTTCTATTCTAGGGCCTCTTCTTTCTTTTGGTCTAAAATTTCTCAATCCGGGTTTTTCCTAATAACATATTAAATGGAGCACTGTTCTCAATGAATATAACAATCTCAAAATATTCCTTTGTCGAAGCTCCATGAGCACTCATAGATACCTAGGTGAGTCTTCCACATAAGGTTATCAACTTTCCCCTGAATATCCCTATTCCTCCCAATGAAGGAATCGTATCAGGATTTCCTAAAGCTTCCCAAATTATTTTTGTCACGATATTTACCTGTGTTTCCTCATCCAGAACACAATCTATGTCGAAGTCTCCTATTCTTGCTTCTATGCATTCTTTTTCTTTGAAGATATTTGATAAGTTGATATCTCTGTTGTGCTACTTATATGTTTAGTATAATGCACTCATTAATTATCAATCCAGGATTCGTAATCAACAGAGTTGCAAGATACCAATAAGAAAGGTAATTCTAATGTCATGAGTATAGAACTATTCTAGATTATGCATGTTGGAAACAAAATAAACTAGCAAATCAAAACACACTTTGGTTGTCTTTCACAGAGAGGTTATCTACTCCATTATGGCACATGCAAGTATGATATGGAGTTCTTTGACAGATCAACTCTGCTATCTGACCCAAAAAACTAACTTATGCAATCACACTTCTGAAATGGAAATCACACATCAATCATCAAGACATAGCATGGGTAGTTCAATAGTCAATATACTGAGTATGTTGTGGTTCACAATGTGTTGTTGTAAACTTCACTAGTTCTCCTTCAAATATGTCTAACTACTGTTGCCAACATTTATGTCCATGAAACAAAATCAAATTCATAAAAACAGAAATAGAACATATGCAAAACCGAGTAAGTAAAGATCTCCAAATAATCGTATAATCAAAATCCTAGTCTAAACTATACTGCTATCATCTGAAAGAATTAAGATTCAACTAATCTATCATCTATACTATTGAAATCAACTACTAACACTAATCTATAAGGATGCTGACCTTTGTTGGGCGGTGGGCCCTTGCTGCTTCAACAGGTAAGTGACTGGAGTCTACAGTAAGCTTTCTTTCAATCCACACATTCCTCTTACTTAAATTTCAAAACATAGAATTAAACTATGCTAACAACTCAACTCACATTCATTCATAAATGATCAAGACCTAGAAATAAATGACATCCTTCTATTAAACTTAAACTCACAATGTGTTCTACAATATGTAACGCTGCTTCACATGTTGGATTATACTAACTCTCCACTACCTCCACCATCCTTTCCATGACTATTTAAACAGTCTTAGTTGTGAAACACAAGGAGGTGAAATCTTTAGCAAATCAATCAATTGTCAAATTTATATATTCGGTTACATATTTTAAGCTTCATCCTCATGACACGAAGTGTATGAGGATGAACAAATAAACAAACAAGCTTATCATAACCTTTCTAGAGCTTTAATGATTCAACAAACATCCAACAATTATCTTTGGTACGATCTGGGGGTAAACTTGGTATATTCTGCTTCCTATGTTGGTACCAGATTGTGATAGGAGAGATTCGGTAAATGGTACCAGATCCGAACAATGCACAAGTGGTTGGTACCGGATCATGATAGTCTGTGGCCATTGGTACCAGATCACAACAATGGATGGTTCGATACTGGATCTGAATGGAAGGTGTGCTTGGTACCGGATTCAGACAGTGGCAATCTGGCACATAAGTACCGGATGGCTGAGCTAGTACAAAAAGATTGGACTTATCTAGAGGTCAAAGGTTACACATGGAAAATTAAAATATTAGTACATGAAACATTTAGTCTCCTAGCTCAATAAACCACAAAAATGCATGAATTAATTATACTTTACCTTATGACCTCATCAATGGCTAATGGTAGTGTTCTTTGTCATTTATCCAAKMTTAGGTAAGCCAAAAAGGTATAGATGAGGAGTATAATAGGGTAGTGGGGATGTCAATTTAGAGGCTCAACATTCCCCCATGCAAAAACCATTGCATGTCCTCATGCAACTGAAACAAACCCAAATTTTTTCAAAATTTGAGACTCCATTCTTTACTTCTGTGGATTAATGATGTTTATGGCCGAGGCTTCTGCTTTCAGCTCCCTTTTTATGACCCTAATGTAGTGTAAGAGTCTTAGTACCTTCTTGAGATTATTATAAGTCTCTTCATGGTCATCTTGAATTTGCTGGCTGGTTGCCTTTAGTTGCTCGTTTTCCTTTTTGATATACCTATCCAATAGTTGGTATTCCTTCACTTCTTGTTTGAGTTCCTAGTTTTGTTTTTGTAGCTCCCCAATCCTTTTCTTCATCTATGCTTTTGTTAAGGTTCTTTTTGACTCCATTGTTTCTCGCTGGATGTATTCTCTTTCCTCCACTTCCTCTCTCATCCCACATAAATTAATAGTGACTTGTTCCTCGGTCAAACTAGGGATGTCATCCTAGACTGATAGGTCTTCAGAAGGGGAGGTAAGATCTATTGGATCTTCATGTGTATGAGGACTGACAACTAATTTTCCTTTCTTTTCCATGCTCCTTGTGGTTCTTTTACAAGGGGGTACTGGATCAAGGGTGCTCACATGCTTCCTTTTCTTCTTTTCTATTTGTGGAATGGTTACAGGGGATTGTTCTATAGACTGTTCACTTTTATTTTCTGTGCTATTCTTCTCTTTCCTCACAGTTTTTGTCTTATGAGCCTTCTCCTCAAGTGCTACTGTTGAAGTCTCCTCTACTAATTTGGTTTTACCTTTTGATTCTTGACTTTTAAAAATCTTATTGACTATGGAAGAGGGCTCTRTTTGTTTACTAGCTTTATCTTTTTRGCTCACTGTTATGGATGRTGATGGAGTTACCTTATCTTTCTTGCCCTTTTTCTTTTGAGGTTCCTTATCTTTCTCTAGAGCAAGMTGGGCTTCCTCTACAGGTTTGATTTATGTGGGAAKATGTTGAGTGATGAGGATTTTCCAGCTAATCCTTTGCTTCCTGATTTCATGCAGAACTAACATCTTAATAAGACCTTGATGGTAAATGCTAGTCTTCTTAGTTTTGGATAGGGATTTGACACCTCTTACCATCTCTTTCAGACTCATCCATAAAAAATATGGGAAATCAATTTCAGGKSCTCCTTCAAAGTGTAATAGAAGCCTAAGATGATATATGAAGGTTACAACATACCTTCCCTCACAAGTGARGAATCGTTGAAGACTASCAAGCATTGGATGATATTCTTCCTTGATATAGTTCCTAGGAATCCCCTTTTTCCAATCATGGTGATGATGGTTTTATTTCAAAAATCATTGGCACATTTCCTTATTGATTCCAACTCCTTTGAAGTACTTGTCTCCTCTATTAGGTAATCCCGTGGCTTCCCTTAAGGTTGCTTCATTGATTGTTAGCTACAGATTTCTTATATGCGCAATCTCTCCATCATAACCTTGAATAAATGCGTGAGATACCTTCTCATGACAGCCTGTGAATTTCTCCAAAAATGGCATCCATCACACTCTAGCATACTTCTCTCTACACAGTTGGAACTCCTCCGTCTCTCTATAAATCTGGAAGACCGGTTGATGTCTACTTACAACCATCTTTATAAATTGCGAGAGAAAAAAAATCGGGCTGTAGCGCAAAGATTTGGTTAGCTGAGAGGGTAAGGGTTTGGTACCAGAGATCGTAGGGAGGAGTAAGCTCGAAACTGGAGAAAATTTGGTAATGGAAAAACAACTATGGTGATGGTGTCACTAAGTCGGTGAGTCTAAGTAAAGATGTTGTAAAGGAAAAATAAGACAAGATGAGTCTCATCTGGATGGCTTTGCCACCCAGATAAGCCATTTCATTTCTGCCCGTTAGCGTAATGATGGGGATAGAACGTTGGGTGTCGAAGCATCATTGTTGTTTGGGATAGGTGATTGGACCTTTGAGCAGTGAATTTGATGTTGAATCATGGCTCATGACACAAGATAAGTTCATGATTTGCTTAAGGATGAAGCACGTTCGTGGCTCATTATTACTAGACATGCTTCATATTCACACTTTTGATGTGATTTTTCCTTTAATCATTTTCAAGCACTTATGTGATGAGAGGATTGATTAAGGTTAGGCATATGGGTATGAGGGAGTGAAAGTTAGATGCATGGTTTTAACACTAAGGTCATAAGATCTAGTATACATTTTCATACCTATTGTAGTTTTATAAGAAGAGGAAAATAAATAATACCATGTTACCTTTAATTTTACCATTGTATGATCAATACCCATAGAATATGCCACTGCCTTTGTATTTGAAGCTTGTATATTGTCAGAGTTCATCTTTTTAGGCTGGAGTTTTCTGGAAGCTTGGTACTGGAATTTCCTATACTTCATGAAGCTTCTTTATTCTGTGTTTATCTTCTTTTGTGTCTAGTTCTGTAGGGTTGTAGGGTGAGCATGCTAGTTTTTGAAGATGAGATGTGAGTCTGAAAAAGAGTTTTGAAGGATATTTTTGACCCCCCCCCATGCCAAGGATGTTGCATATCCTTATGCAAGAAGATTCAACACTCTGTATCATAATGGAGAAAAGATGATAAGAGAAAGGAAACCAAATCAAATTCCAAAAACACATTTATCACCTAGCATATGATGACATGCCTAAAAAATTGAAATTGCCTTTCTTTTGATGACTTATTAACAAGGGTAGCATTCAACCTTGAAAACATTGAGGTTTTTATATTTTTTCTAGAAGAACAGATCCAACCTAACTTTCTTCATAGATTTACTATCATTATATGTTATGGATAAATTTCACAGTAAAAGTAGATTAGAATCCCTAGTTAGGGCTCCACTCTTAAGAAGTTTCCTTCTCAGGTAATGTAGGCTTTAGATGTCAGATCGGTAAGGTTGAATTAGGTAATTCTTAAATGGAAATTTTCTTGTAATAATTATCTTTTGTTTATTAATTTGGAGTTGTATCTCATAAATGTTAACAATGAGCTTTGCTTGTAGTGTTCATATTTTAGATGACAAAAGTGGATTTTTCAATCAGACAAGTATAGATGAGACATTTCTCAACCAAAACCCATTGCCAACAAGCCTGTTCAGTACTTTGGTGGGGTAGTTGTGATAATTAGTGAGAGACATCCCTTCCCTAGGCATAATGCCCCATTGCCAATAGGCCTGTTCAGTACCCTGATGGGTTTGCCTAGTCATACCACAGTCCGGTACCCGCTGCCAGCAGACCTGTTCAGTATCCCAATGGGTTAGTATCTTAAACCCTTTTTCCATCAGAGGCTTCTTGTCCATAGTCACCTATTTTGTTTTTTATTAAAGAGTGCTTTTGCATGGTGACAGGTGAGGCTCGTCTGAAAACCTTTTTACAAGTTGGGATGGTATTGGGTTGGAAGGTATATTCTCTTATTTGGATGTCTTTAAAGATTTGTCTGAAGGAAAAATAAACTTTTGTATTGCACATTGGATCCAGATGTATAATTTTGTCTNGTTGCATATCCTTATGCAAGAAGATTCAACACTCTGTATCATAATGGAGAAAAGATGATAAGAGAAAGGAAACCAAATCAAATTCCAAAAGCACATTTATCACCTAGCATATGATGACATGCCTAAAATATTGAAATTGCCTTTCTTTTGATGACTTATTAACAAGGGTAGCATTCAACCTTGAAAACATTGAGGTTTTTATATTTTTTCTAGAAGAAAAGATCCAACCTAACTTTCTTCAGAGATTTACTATCATTATATGTTATGGATAAATTTCACAGTAAAAGTAGATTAGAATCCCTAGTTAGGGCTCCACTCTTAAGAAGTTTCCTTCTTAGGTAATGTAGGCTTTAGATGTCAGATCGATAAGGTTGAATTAGGTAATTCTTAAATGGAAATTTTCTTGTAATAATTATCTTTTGTTTATTAATTTGGAGTTGTATCTCATAAATGTTAACAATGAGATTTGCTTGTAGTGTTCATATTTTAGATGACAAAAGTGGATTTTTCAATCAGACAAGTATAGATGAGACATTTCTCAACCAGAACCCATTGCCAACAAGCCTGTTCAGTACTTTGGTGGGGTAGTTGTGATAATTAGTGAGAGACATCCCTTCCCTAGGCATAATGCCCCATTGCCAATAGGCTTGTTCAGTACCCTGATGGGTTTGCCTAGTCATACCACATTCCGGTACCCGCTGCCAGTAGACCTGTTTAGTATCCCAGTGGGTTAGTATCTTAAACCCTTTTTCCATCAGAGGCTTCTTGTCCATAGTCACCTATTTTGTTTTTTATTAAAGAGTGCTTTTGCATGGTGACAGGTGAGGCTCGTCTGAAAACCTTTTTACAGGTTGGGATGGTATTGGGTTGGAAGGTATATTCTCTTATTTGGATGTCTTTAAAGATTTGTCTAAAGGAAAAATAAACTTTTGTATTGCACATTGGATCCAGATGTATAATTTTGTCTGAGTTTGTCCATAAGAGAATGACCTAAAGTTACCTTAAGGTACTGATACATCCTCTTCCATAAAGGTTTTCCTAGTGTGCCCTTGACAGAGAGTGTTCATATACTCATATGTTACTCTTTAGAAAAGATAATCCAATGAATACTATTGAAGTCTAGTTAGGGTGAGATAGTTACTTGTAGGCTAATATAGTTTTTATCCCTTTAATCATGCTGAAATACTGGATAAAGGMAACCTCTAGACTTTGAAGCAGATTAAGCATGGTTCTTTTAACAATCATACGTAAATATTATGTCTTCTTTGTCAAGCAACAAAACTAAAAGAAATTAAAAATTCTTCCTTTTAGCAACAAAACCAAAAAGAAATTAAAGATACTTCCCTTTAGTCAGCAACATAACCAAAATAAATTGTTTCTTCATAAGGGTTGCCATTTGATGCTGCATTCGACTTCTTGGTTCTAGCTTAAGTGGTTGCTGCATGGCTTCATACTTCATATTAATTGACATAATATTTTGAAATATGCATAGCATTCCTTGTCAATTAGGTGATGTGTCCTGGTAGTACCGTATAAGGACATAATTCTAGTACCGGACCAACACAGGATTGCTGGTACCGGACCAGAACAAGATTTATGGTACCGGAGCAGGACATAGTATTGTTGATGCCTATAAACTGATGTTTAGCAAGTTCTTGAAGGATCAAATAAATTATAGAAATCTACTTTCAAAGATAAAATGCGAAAGTAAAACAAAAGGAGGTAAGAATCCCTTGTTACCTTCAACTTATTA
This sequence comes from Picea glauca, assembly GCA_000966675.3. Taxonomy (NCBI): domain Eukaryota; kingdom Viridiplantae; phylum Streptophyta; class Pinopsida; order Pinales; family Pinaceae; genus Picea; species Picea glauca. The sequence goes on along the minus strand of JZKD02S0174440.1, from coordinate 6,382 downwards.
ACAAAACACAATCCACACCTATGTACAAAAGTTCAAAAATAAACCAATCAATCAATATGGATCAGTAGGAAGGTCTCCTTCCTTACTGATCACCTGCATATCTGAATTTTGTAGTATACGAGTCAAAAATTCCTCTTTTGATAGGGGTTTGTTATAAATTTTGAACCGATGACCATTCACAAGTAGTGGTGTCTGTTGTTCGTCAATTGTCTTTATCCTGATTGAACCATTATCATAGACAATGTCAATTTCGTAAGGTCCCATCCAACGAGTAGTTAACTTACCTTTGAAGTTCTTGAATCTGCCGTCATACAATAGGGCCCAATCTCCTTGTTGAAATTTTTTCTTTTTGAGATATTTGTCATGCCATTTTGTTCTGTGCTCTTGAATGAGGGTGGTTCTTTGAAGTGCTTCCTGCCTGATTTCGTCCAACTCATTAAGCTGCAAGAGTCTTTGTTGCTGGCATTCATCCAAATTCATGCCAACTTGTACTGTAGTCCTGAAGGTTTTGATATGGAATTCTATGGGGAGAAGTACCTGCTTCCCATACACCAACTCGTAGGGTGTATGTCCTATTGTATTCCTCTATGTGATTCTATAAGCCCATAAGGCTTCTAGTAATCTGTCAGCCCAATCCTTGTGGTGCAACTGTACTATTTTGGTAAGAATGGACTCAATAAATTTGTTGGTAGATTCTACTTGTCCATTTGCTTGTGGATGGTAGGGTGTAGATTTCCTGTGTTTAATTTGGTACTGTTCTGTAACATATTTGACTAGATTAGAGGTAAATTGAGTTCCTTGATCAGTCACAATTTCTCGAGGTACACCAAATCTAGTAAATATGTCATTAAAAAGGAAATCTACCACTGATTGTTCACTTGCAGCTGGTAAAACTTTTTCTTCAACCCACTTAGTCACATAGTCAGTACATACAAGTATGTAATTTTTCTTTTTAAATGTAGGGTTAATGGGCCCTACAAAATCTAATGCCCATTTCTCGAAAGGCTCAATGACTACTTGAGCTTTAAGTGGCATTTGGTCTCTTGCAATAGGCTTACCCATTCGTTGGCATTCATCACAATGAGGCCAATAATAACCAGATTGTAGAACTTTATAAGCGATCCTCTTGTCTATGAAGTGTCCTCCACAAGGGCCATCATGGGAGGCTTGCAAAATATCATGAATTTCATCTTCCCTTACACATATCCTGATTACCAAATCTGGTCTTGTTTTGTAGAGACAATCATCGTGCCACATGTAGTTTTCACTTAGCTGAATTACTTTCTGTTTTTCTCTAGGAGATAATTTCTGGGGCATCTTCCTTGTCACAAGATAGTTAGCTACATCTGCATACCAAGGAGTGAATGTAGAAATAGAAAAAACATTTTCAACAAGAAAGTTATCTTCTACTGGTGCGTTATCTCCCAGATGAATCTATCTAGATAAGAAATCACCCACAAGATTATCCTTACCAGGTCTATCAATAATGTTGATATTGAACTCTTGTAATAATAACAACCATCTTNTGTCAATTTCGTAAGGTCCCATCCAACGAGTAGTTAACTTACCTTTGAAGTTCTTGAATCTGCTGTCATACAATAGGGCCCAATCTCCTTGTTGAAAATTTTTCTTTTTGAGATATTTGTCATGCCATTTTGTTCTGTGCTCTTGAATGAGGGTGGTTCTTTGAAGTGCTTCCTGCCTGATTTTGTCCAACTCATTAAGCTGCAAGAGTCTTTGTTGCTGGCATTCATCCAAATTCATGCCAACTTGTACTGTAGTCCTGAAGGTTTTGATATGGAATTCTATGGGGAGAAGTACCTGCTTCCCATACACCAACTCGTAGGGTGTATGTCCTGTTGTATTCCTCTATGTGATTCTATAAGCCCATAAGGCTTCTAGTAATCTGTCAGCCCAATCCTTGTGGTGCAGCTGTACTGTTTTGGTAAGAATGGACTCAATAACTTTGTTGGTAGATTCTACTTGTCCATTTGCTTGTGGATGGTAGGGTGTAGATTTCTTGTGTTTAATTTGGTACTGTTCTGTAACATATTTGACTAGATTAGAGGTAAATTGAGTTCCTTGATCAGTCACAATTTCTTTAGGTACACCAAATCTAGTAAAGATGTCATTAAAAAGGAAATCTACCACTGATTGTTCACTTGCAGCTGGTAAAACTTTTTCTTCAACCCACTTAGTCACATAGTCAGTACATACAAGTATGCACTTTTTCTTTTTAAATGTAGGGTTAATGGGCCCTACAAAATCTAATGCCCATTTCTCGAAAGGCTCAATGACTACTTGAGCTTTAAGTGGAATTTGGTCTCTTGCAATAGGCTTACCCATTCGTTGGCATTCATCACAATTGGATACATAGGTTTTAGCATCTTTGAAAATATGAGGCCAATAATAACCAGATTGTAGAACTTTATAAGCGATCCTCTTGCCTATGAAGTGTCCTCCACAAGGGCCATCATGGCAGGCTTGCAAAATATCATGAATTTCATCTTCCCTTACACATATCCTGATTACCAAATCTGGTCTTGTTTTGTAGATACAATCATCGTGCTACATGTAGTTTTCACTTAGCTGAATTACTTTCTGTTTTTCTCTAGGAGATAATTTCTGAGGCATCTTCCTTGTCACAAGATAGTTAGCTACATCTGCATACCAAGGAGTGAATGTAGAAATAGAAAACAATTTTTCAACAAGAAAGTTATCTTCTAATGGTGCGTTATCTCCCAGATGAATCTATCTAGATAAGAAATCACCCACAAGATTATCCTTACCAGGTCTATCAATAATGTTGATATTGAACTCTTGTAATAATAACAACCATCTTGTAACTCTAGGATTTGTTATAGGTTTGTTCATTAAGAATTTGATGGCTGAATGATTAGTGTGTACAAAAGCTTAATATCCTGTAATATAGTGTCTAAATTTATTGATAGCATGGACTACAACTAGCAATTCTTTTTCTGTGACCGTATAATTAATTTCAGCTGGAGACAAATTTTTACTGACAAAGTAAATAACATAAGTCATTTGATTTTCCCTTTGTCCAAGAACTGCCCCAAGGGATATGTCTGAGGCATTGGTATAGATATGAAAAGGAAGGGACCAATTTGGTCCCCTTAATACAAGGGTAGTTGACAATTTCTGTTTTAGAATCTCAAAAGATATTTGGCATTCATCATCCCACTTAAATTTGGCTTCTTTAGATAATAACTTGAATAAAGGGGTAGCTAGGCTTGTAAAATTCAGAATGAATCTTCTATAGTAGCCAACATTCCCTAAAAAGATACAAACTTCCTTTTGTGAGGAAGGTATTCTGATTTGTGTTATAATATGAATCTTTGCCGGATCAACTCTCATTCCAAAACCATAGATGTGATGTCCCAAAACAATACATTTAGTGAGCATCATCTTTGAATTTTCATTACTTAGGGAAAGATTAGTTTTCTTACACCTAATCAAGACTTTTTCTAGACCGGTCAAAGCTTGTTGGAAGTATTTTCCATGGATTGTAAAGTCATCCATGTAGACTTCCACACAATCATTGGTCAAATAAGAGAAAATGGCTAGGACAACCCTATGAAAAGTGGGTGGGGAATTGACAATTCCAAAAGGAAGAACCCTATAAGCATAGGTTCCCCATGGGTAGGTGAAAGTGGTCTTATCCTGGTCTTCAGGTGCTATTTGTATTTGTTTATAACCACTAAACCCATCTAGGAACGAAAAATACTTCTTTTCAGACAAGGTATCCAACACCTGATCAATAAATGGTAAGGGAAAATAATCCCTATGGGTGGCTTTGTTCAACTCCCTGAAGTCTACACANTGAAATCCTAATTCTATCTATAAGGTAAGAAGGCAACCTGGCTTCGGAGAATCCCACTCTAGTGGCTGCATGGATCTTCACTCACATCTTAAACATTTTATCCTCCTCCCTCAAGCAACCTTTAAAATAATTCAAAAACTATGCAAACAATCTAAGCTAAAAATCACTTCCTATCATTTGCAACTCTCCGACAACGACGCCAAAATGTTGTGGTACTTATATGTTTAGTATAATGCACTCATTAATTATCAATCTAGGATTCATAATAAACAAAGTTGCAAGACACCAGTAAGAAAGGTAATTCTAATGTCACGAGTATAGAACTATTCTATATTATGCATGCTGGAAACAAAACAAACTAGCAAATCAAAACACACTTTGGTTGTCTTTCACAGAGAGGTTATCTACTCTATTATGGCACATGCAAGTATGAGATGGAGTTCTTTGATAGATCAACTCTGCTATCTGACCCAAAAAACTAACTTATGCAATCACACTTCTGAAAGGGAAATCACACATCAATCATCAAGACATAGCATGGGTAGTTCAATAGTCAATATACTGAGTATGATGTGGTTCACAATGTGCTGTTGTAAACTTCACTAGTTCTCCTTCAAATATGTATGACTACTATTGCCAACATTTATGTCCACGAAACAAAATCAAATTCATAAAAACAGAAACATAACATATGCAAAACAGATTAAGTAAATATCTCCAAACAATCGTATAATCGAAACCCTAGTATAAACTATACCTCTATCATCTGAAAGAATTAAGATTCAACTAATCTNTGAAATCCTAATTCTATCTATAAGGTAAGAAGGCAACCTGGCTTCGGAGAATCCCACTCTAGTGGCTGCATGGATCTTCACTCACATCTTAAACATTTTATCCTCCTCCCTCAAGAAACCTTTAAAATCATTCAAAAACTATGCAAACAATCTAAGCTAAAAATCACTTCCTATCATTTGCAACTCTCCGACAACGACGCCAAAATGTTGTTGTACTTATATGTTTAGTATAATGCACTCATTAATTATCAATCTAGGATTCATAATCAACAAAGTTGCAAGACACCAGTAAGAAAGGTAATTCTAATGTCACGAGTATAGAACTATTCTATATTATGCATGCTGGAAACAAAACGAACTAGCAAATCAAAACACACTTTGGTTGTCTTTCACAGAGAGGTTATCTACTCTATTATGGCACATGCAAGTATGAGATGGTGTTCTTTGATAGATCAACTCTGCTATCTGACCCAAAAAACTAACTTATGCAATCACACTTCTGAAAGGGAAATCACACATCAATCATCAAGACATAGCATGGGTAGTTCAATAGTCAATATACTGAGTATAATGTGGTTCACAATGTGCTATTGTAAACTTCACTAGTTCTCCTTCAAATATGTATGACTACTATTGCCAACATTTATGTCCATGAAACAAAATCAAATTCATAAAAATAGAAACATAACATATGCAAAACAGATTAAGTAAATATCTCCAAACAATCGTATAATCGAAACCCTAGTATAAACTATACCTCTATCATCTGAAAGAATTAAGATTCAACTAATCTNCAACAATTTTGCATGGTGCATCATCACCCAAATGAACTTGTCCAAAATCACCTTGAACATAATCTAGAAAATGTTTCCTATGGGGTGTGGCATGAAATGAAGCCCCTGAATATACCACCCAATACTTAGAAATATTATCTACAGAAATAATCAAAGCATCTTGTAACACATCACCTGTTACATTTGCTTCCCGATTTCTCTCTTTCTCTCCATCTCTTTGTTTCTTTGGATCTCTGCAATCTTCCTTCAGATGTCCTTTCTTCCCACAATTCCAACACTCTATCTTTCCACGTCTAGATTTGGATCTGCCCTTCCTAGAATTCCCATGGTTCCCTAATCCCTTTCCTCTATCCTTTTGTCTTCCCATGTTCTCCATTTTCAATGCATTACCTGATGTCTCACTTGTGCTTTTCTATCGCATTTCCTCACTAAGGATAACACCAACAACATCATCAAATTTTAAAGTATTTGAACTAGAGATAGAGTTACTTACATCCATGACCAAGCCATTCCAACTTTATGGCAATGAGCACAAGATTAGAAGATCCCTGACCTCATCATCAAAGTCTACTTTTACAGAACTTAGTTGATTAGTAACCATATTAAATTCATTTAAATGATCTGCAATAGACCCACCTTCTGACATATTCATATTAAATAATCTCTTCATTAGAAATACCTTATTGGATGCCGAGGGTTTTTCATACAATTTAGCCAATGCGGCCATCAAACCTTTCATTGTCTTTTATTTTGAAATATTGAAAGCCACCGATGATGCTAGGATCAACTGTATCACTCATAGAGCCTTTTTGTCAAGAATCTCCCATTCTTCATCCTTCATTGTTAAGAACCAAACATCAATATAGCATAGAAAAACTTCAGGAAAAGTACTCAACGCCTTGAAAAAGAGATAATTTCAGATAATAAGCCTCTTCGAGGGGGAAACCTCCTTT
>JZKD02S0174429.1:11372-23007 GCA_000966675.3 Picea glauca | reverse complement strand
TGTTCTGCATATTTTTTATATCTGGTATCTTGCAATGACATGGTTGATGCAACATATGCAACAAATGACCTCATACAAAATGTTGATGTAATTTGTGATACAAAGGATCTAATACAAAAGGCTAATGCAACTTATGATACATATGAGCTCATACAAAAGGTTGATGCTACTTGTGACACAAAAAAATTAATGCAGATGGTTGATTATACTTGTGATATTGATCTGTAAATTGTCGTGGATATTCCACTGGGTCACAACAAGTCTATTAAAACATTGAAATCCTTACTGTGAAGATTAATTTCCTTTAGATCTTAGATTCTTTAATTGCTAGTTTTCTACTTAAAATTTATGAAATAATTGAAATGTGAAAAAATAGAGAACAAAAATAAATACTCACACACTATCCACAAATAAACACAAGATATGACCCGGGAAACCCAATACATGAGAAAAACTAGCTAGAACGTGAGGTGACTTTGCTCTCTTTTCTTCAAATGAAAGTACAAAGAAAGAGGCATTCTCTGTGGGGTTTCCTTTAACACTATGGCATGTATGGCTGGTATAATCTCTCCTTCTCTGTTATACTCACAAAAATACCACTCTCAGTTGTTATGCTCAGATATGGAACAAGATACAATGCAAAATAATGGAACCCCTTCTCCTCCTAGCGGCCCGATATTTAATATAGCCTAATAGTTTTCTAGGGTTAGGGTATTGACTTCCTCAACCCTCAATTAGTGATCAGGTTTGGACCTTCTAGAATGTTCTAGAAAATACACTGTGTGGCTAGCCCCACACGTTTAAGTAATGGGGGTTGATGTGACATTCACTTGCACCATGGTGATCAATACAGTAGGTCAATCTGTGGGAGCCATAACTTTCACATACAAACTCCAATTAAGGTGATTCTTGCACCATTGGAAAGGTCTCAGTGTGTAGACTTTATCCGATGACTTTAAAGTAAGGTTTGGACCATAAAAAAATGTCGTTTATTGCCTCAAAATGGCTTTGGAATTGTTGTAACATAGAAAAGTTTCTATGTTATTTTTCAAATTTTCCTAAAATTTACCAAAACTGGCCTATTCTCTGCTATCTCAAGATTCCAACAAAGTCTCTGCAATTCATTCTTATCTTTTGAATTTTTACCAATCAAACTTCCTATTTTACTGTCCTTTCATTTCTATAATTAAATTGTCAAGATGGAATTTTTGTCAAAATCAAATGTCAAGCCCTTGTCTTATGAATTAATCATGTCATTATCCTAAGCCAAGCCATGTCTCCAAAGGATATTTACCTTGTGTAGAAAGTTTGATTTTGGTGGTCAATCATTGGACTTTATTCTACGTAAAATGTGGTTCTTATTTAACCATACTTTATGTATTTTATAAATCATAAATTAGTCTTGATATGTCTATATTCTTGATTTTTACTATGGTAATTTCACCATATGTCTATATTCAAATGTCAAGAGATAAACATTTAGTGGTGGATATTATAATGATTTAAATTTTTTGAGTGATTACATATCTCTTTGCATCATCAACCTAGCAAGTTAAGACACAACACCAAGTACTTTCCATGTGTTTGAATTCTTGTCCAATACAAGATCCAAGTCAAAAAACCATAGTTAACGCCAACAACAATGGTATAGGAGGTAAAAAGATCCACATTCTCATCAAAAAGCACATTGACGGCTCCAATTGATTCCCCCTCGAGTGTACGAGATCTAATAGAAGGGGGGGAGGGGACGGGGGGAATGAATTACCACAATTTTCAACAATGTTATGTGTCAAGCAATGGGATGAGTTTGCGCCCCCCCCCAACGATTTTCAAAACCACATAGACCTCCCCTCCCCACCTGAAATACATGTATGATTGACATAAGGCATGCTAGTTTTTAGTGTTTTAATGCACGTAGATGGCATTGGATTCATCAAAATTCAAGGTAATTGATAGAGGACCAAAATCATAGAGTTTGAAGGTTCTCACATGTAAGCTTTACCAACTAATAAAGGAGAGTGATCATATACTTTCTACATCGCGGGTTGTTGGTGCAGTTTGTGTTTTTGGCCATGCTTGTTTCTCTGCAATAAGTTATTTCTTGCCCTAGGTCAGGCTAGGGTAGTAGGAGGTATTGACAAGAAATATGGAGGTAAGGTGACAAATTACATTTTTTTAGCAACTCTCTCATGCACCGCGGGTGGATAAGATGTTGGCATTCAATTTGTTGACTCCCTACTATGACGAGGATGAAGAACAATTGCATATATTGAATAAAGATGATGTTTTGATTATATTCTATCTCCATAAGATATTGCCTAATGAATGGGATAACTGCTTGGAGTGGATGCATCAAAAAGGAATAAAGGAACTCAAACTGTGGACAAATCATGTGAGGGAACTTCAGTTGTGGGATTCATACAGAGGCTAGACACTGACTCACATTTTTAGGATTATGTTGTACTACAACAAGGCTTTATAAATGTTGTATTTTATTGATATTAGGGATGGCTTCAAGGAACTTGTAGGCACAACTTCAAGATATAGGGAAGACACTAGTCGATTGAGTTCAAGTCATTTTCCATCAGGACAGAGCATTAGCAGTGAAAATAGTTGAGTAAGATGCTATTCAAAGATGATGAACATGCCAGAGTACTCATGAAATTTACTGATCTCATTGCTTGTTAGATTTATGGCTCTCAAAAGGCAAGGAAGGATCCTCGTGTTGAAGATATATTGTATAGCGAGGCGCTTAGGGTTTCTTATGATGATGTTCATCCAACAAATGTGTTCCCCACGTGTTCTTTGCCAAAATACTTTTCTAAAGAGGACATTAAGCATGTTTTGAATGTTATCTTCTCTAGCAAACCTTGTAGAATTAAAATTTTACACACAAGAGATTGTCCTGTTCCGACAAGATATTTTATATTGGATACATTGATCCTGTCTAATCCCTCCTTCATCAAAGGAAACATATGAGCCTTTTGAACATTTGATCGCTACAATAATTCATCGAAGTCATATTTTCCCATTCCCTCTCATGGTGTCTATTATCTAGAATTATGATCATTGTTTGCATTTGTACCCCACTCCACAACACATTATGAAATATAGAATGTCTTCTTTGCCAAAATATTTGATGAAGAAGGGAAAATATATCTTAAGAAGTTCACTTGATGTATTGCAATAATTTGATAAAGTCATGACACCTATAATAAGAGGGTTTGCCTCTGATGCATTGGCTACCATAGAGATCAAACCTGGCAAAGTATGTATTGTTTCAAGAATCCCAGAACAACATTTACATAGAAGGGTGATAATATACTTCCCTGGCCAGACAACTACACAACAACGGTCTAGAAAAGTTGGAAATGGAAAATCAATTTTGTGTCAACACAAAAGTGGGAGAACCCATTGATGGGATGGAGGTCAACATGTGATCCATAAGCAAATGTGGGAGAGGCTAGGTTTTGTTTTAAAAACAAAGAAGCTACTCAAAGTTTTGTTGAGAAACATGGCTAGGAGTTAGGGATCCTCACATGCCACTTCTAAGGCCCAAGGCATATGCATATAATTTTAAATGGAAAGGTCATCCAATTTATGAGGATTAATGTTACCTTTCGAGAGGACAAGTCAACGAATAGAGCTTTTAAGAAGTGTATTAAGTTGATGAATATTCAGTAGCACAATACATGTTGTGGTTTCTATCATTGGTGAGGATCTAAAGGTGTAGGAAGTTTTGCACTAAAAGACCTTTGATTTCCTGTTACTTGGTCTTCATTTTCCAACTACATTTTTTCATTACTAGTCCATGACATAGAAGATTGTTTTTGAAAGGTTCAGACTATATTGTCATTATTCCATGCTGTGGAAGATCATATTTGAAAGAAGGAACCCCAAGTCAACCAAATTTCAAGTATTTACAAAATCAAGTTAATCCAGCCTATGCCGAGGTGTAAAAAACAACTCACACTCATATTCATAACGAGAAAGCTACACAACAATTAGATAACATGTGGAAGAGTGTGTGTTAGCAAGAAGTGTTAATATTAGTAACATAAATCCTATTTTTAGTCAAAGAGGTACAATAAACTACCTTAGATGTCAAGCAACTCTACGCAACTTAATCGTTAATGTATTTTTAGTAATTTGTTCCAGAATTGAAGGTATGACTCTATCATCTGGTTGATGATAAAAATGGGCAGCAGATGATGCAGAAAAGGGGGGGTTAGGAGGTTAAGGAATTTTTGGGCAGAATGAGACTGTGTTTTGTAATGAGTCCAAGGGGCCATCTCTGTAAAAAAAATTGATCGAGGGAACCTCTCATTGGTTTCACCTCTTATTTATATAAAGCCTCGTTTTCCTTCATATTTATGTTTTAAATTTCTCTTTAATTTAACCTTTGCTCTTCCTCTATTATTGTAATTTGCAGTAAGTTTACAAGTTTTAAAGATGACTATTTGGTACTACATCCACTGTCATCTATTTCCTTATAAATACATCTACAGGTTTCTGGTATACGTGTTATGATGTTGGATTCACTATCATGCCTAACTTTGACATTTATTCATTTTCTAGATTCATTCTGTTAGATGCCCAATAAATCACTTTTCCTCATCTTGGTTGACAAGGACTTCCTTACTCACTGTTAGACCTAGGATTTAGTGTTCTTCTTTTCTTCTTCCACCTTTCATTATCAAATTTAATGTTTTATTAAATGAGACTCCATGCCCAATGGATTAGGCTTTTGATCACATAAATTCAAAGTATTTATTCTAGTCAAATACCATTTAATTCTTAAACCTTGTCTACCTTGCTTTATATTGCTTATTATTCAAATCTGGCGTTCATGAGTTTAATGAATGAGAGTTTTTTCTTGGTGACAGTGGGAAGCCACCTGTCTTATATTTGATGAGGGATCCCCCTCTGGTCCAAGAGCCAGCTTGTGTCATGAATTAGGTTTCAAGATGTCTTGACATTGTTTCTAAGAAACTGGGAACAATCTCAAATTACAACATCTTTTTGGTGTCATTTTTGAGGAACGAAGATTCAAGATATTTTCCCTGAGTTTTTATGAAGATTAGATCTAATCCTTGAAGGTGAAAAAATTTCAGACACAGTTTGTTTGGTTATTCACCTAGCGACTTGATCTGTAAATGGGAGGCTTATAACATATCCATCTCACCAACACAAAACCCTTTGTTGCAACTTTAATTTTATGTTCTCTTTTGATAACTGAAAATAATCGACCAAAAAAGTATAGCCGATCACATGAAGAGAAAGGCGACTACCCAATAGTTGAGCCAAAAAATTGAGTTGGAAGAGGGAAAGTCGAGTAGGAAAAATGATTTGGAAGAAGGCAAGTCGGGGAAAGTCGAGTAGGAAGAATGATTTGGAAGAAGGCAAGTCGAGTCAACTAAGGGAGCCGAACTGACCGAAAGAAAACCCTGGTCGAAGTATGGGCGTATTTTGGTCGAACAAAAGTGGACGTCGGTTGGATGGGAAGAGGAAGTCGATGAAATGGAAAGCCTAGTTGAAATGAGTTGACTCAGGATTAAAACAAATAATTAGAAGGCGAATTCAATGGTCGACCATGAAGGGAAACCCTCTACTAGTCAGATTTGATGACCAGGAGCTGAGAAAAACATTTGCAAGGTAGATTCGACAACCAACTGCATAGGAAAATGTTTTGCGGTGATTTTTGGTCGTCCACGGTGCCAAAAAATGCCCAGGGGCGATTTTGGCAAGCCCACGTCAAATAAAAATGCCTTGAAGTCAAATTGGATCTTCCAAAACAAAGAAAAATGTCTTGGCAGTTAGTAGATGTTCAGGCAACATCGTATTACACATAATGGTATTTTTATGATCGATGGGTAAATGAAAATGCCCTGATGAAGTTGAGAATGGGAAATGTGATCTACAGACCAAGTATAAACACTGACTAGTAACAAAATCAACTTTGACAATGAGAGAAAACCCCCAACAACTCTTAAAACAAAAACAAAAACTTCTAAAAAAATAACAACGAATCGGAAAGAGGGTTGTCGATTTTCGTTATTAAATGGATGTACATGCATGGATAAAGAGTTGTTGGACCGGTTCACTGACCCACAAAGGTCATGTTAATACAAGATGAACTCAAACCATAACTGGCACATAGTTCTATTTGCTAGATTGTATGCAGGTAGTCATTAGATTACAATACACTCCATTGACCATTCATTAAATTATAATGTAGACAATTTCATCCATAGACAATGATTTTAAACACAACTAACACACACACACACAGCTGATAACTTACCATGGAAACCCAAACAGGAAAACCAACATTCTTTTGGCTTTGGCCAGGCTCTTTATTATTCAACAATGGGCAAGTTACAGGCTCTTTGGTTCATCTCTATGCTCCTCAGTGACATCTGGGAAGCCTCTTTAGACCATTCACAGCCCAAAGAACCCCTTTCTCATTGTGGGGATATATGATATAGAATGTTGAGTGGACTGGGAGGATCGATCGAAGGTTAGGCGTCCCCAACACTTCAACTTCTCTCCAGTCTATTTCTCCTTTTTTTTTTTGTTTGTTTGTCTTTTCTCCCACATGGAAAAGGTCTTATGAATGTCTCATTATTTATTTTATACAATAATATATTGTCTGACTTTACATACATTACATACAAAATTGGAAATAAATCATGATGGTATGGGGCCCTTCACGCCAACAAGTCGATCTCCTTCTCCATCCATAATCTTAAACTTTGCCTGTGCCGATAATCTTAGAGCATATGCTGATAGCTAATTGTTCTTGTTAGATATGATTCGGATCACACCTCCCCATTGGGAGGCTCTTGGTCCCCAAAAGTTGCTAAGGATAGACAAGGGAAATTTCTTGCAATTTGGTTCCTCTCATACCACTTCACTTTCCTTTTTTTTTGTCCTTTGAGACCAATTTGCCACATTTCTTGCTGCCCTCTGTGAGTTGTCTACCCCTTGTGCTCTAGAATCATGTCTTCCTTTAACTTCTCAAGACCATGAGGTGCAAGGTCTTCCACAATGGGAAGAACCTAATGTTCTTCCTCCTCATCCAATAAGGAAGGTTCAAACGCCTTCAAATTTTCCATGTTCACCACTGAGTTGATATACATATAAGGTGGAAGTTTAATCATGAAGGCATTCTCGTTCACTTGTTCAATGATATCAAGTGGTCCATATCTAAGGGGCTTCAATTTCTTTGATGCTCCTTGCAGTCGTTCCCTACAGAGATAAAACCACACCTGGTCTCCAACACAGAACTTATGATCCTCCCCGTACTGATCATGCCTAGCTTTGTACAACTGCTAGCTCTTCTTGATTTGCTCTTGAACCCTTATATGTAAATGGTTGTTTTTTTCCATGAATGTGCTTGCCTTTTGTTCTTCTCCTTGTAGTCATGTTTCTTCCTTCTACTGTCCATAAACAATATCCAATGGTGAAGGAGGTGGAATAAGCAAAACAAGTCTTGAAAGGAGACTTGTTGGTGGAAGAATTCAGTGCTCTATTGTAAGAGTGTTGAATGTAGAGAATTTTCTCATCCCAAGTCTTTGGATGTTTGTTATTGTAACCTCTCAACATTTGCACTAGCGTCCTATTTACAACCTCAGTTTGCCCATTAGTCTGAGGATGGAAGGCAATGGAGTACCTCAACTTGGTATCCATTCTTTCCCAAAGTGTTGTCCAAAATTTGCCCAAGAACCTTCTATCCCTATCAGATATGATGGAGGTTGGCACTCTGAAATGTACCCAAACATGGCTGAAAAATAGTTCAGTTGCCTCTCATCCAAAGATTGTCTTATTACAGGAATGAGCACATAAATTTTATTGAAGTGGTCTACCACAACAAACAAGTAGTCATGGCCTATACAAGTCATAGGAAAAACTCGAACAAAATCCATGGAGATGCTCTCCCAGTGCATGTTTGGAACTGGAAATGGCATGTACAAACCAAGTTTCCAATTGCTCGACTTGCTAGTGCTGCAAAGAATTTATCCTCCAACAAAATTTGCCACGTACTCCTGCGTCTTTGGCTAATACACATACCGCAGCAGATTCACCATTATCTTTGTCATGCCAAAATTCCCAACAACCCTAGAAGTTTGTGCTTCTCTAATCAACTAAACTCTTATGTCCCGGGTATGCATAGTTTGTCCAGTTTATACAACAACCCATCTTGTAGGTGGTATTCATTTCCTTCCATGGAAATGACCAACCTCTCCTTTATTTGCTTGCAGACTCCTTTAAAATCTTTACCTCCCTCAATCTTCACTCAAAAGTTCATGAGTGAAAGGCTCAAGCTGCATTATCATTCCAATTGATACAATCTTCTTCAATGGTGTTTGAGAGATCATGTTTGCTAGTCTATTCAAGGCTCCTTTCTTGTACTTAATCAATAAATGAAATTGTTGCAAGAAACCTAACCACTTATAATGCATGACCTATTGCATCTTGCTCTGACTCTCTATATATTGAAGGGGTTGGTGATCTGTGTGTATGATAGTCTCTTTTCCCAAAAGGTAATGTTTTCACTTCTTCACTGCTTGTACAATTGCAAAGAGCTCCTTATATATGTGGGATAGTCAAGCACTAATCCATGAAACAACTTTGAGTGGTAGCATGCATGCATTTCTCCTTGCATGAGTATTGCTCCTAACGCATATCCACTAGCATCGGTCTCTAGCTCAAAAGGTCACTGCAAATTCAACATGTCTAACACTAGAGCATCGATGATTTTCTTCTTCAAGTATTCAAATTATCTTTGTTGTGTCTTACCTCAATGAAATCTCTTTACTTTGGTAGTTACAACAAGCATTGGTGCAACTATTGTGAAGAAGTTTACAATGAATTTCCTCAAATAATGAGTTTCTCCCATAAAACTATGGACCTCTGTCACATTGGTGGGAATAGGCCATTGGGTGATGGCTGCAATATTCTCAAGATCTACTCTTAGTTCTCATCCTCCAATCATGTGTCCAATATATGTCAAAGAGGTCTTTCCAAACTCACATTTTTGCAAGTTGGTAATCACTTAAGTCTTCCTCAAGGTCTCTAATACATGTATTGTCACATGTGAGAGGTGCTCTTGCCAAGTGTTGCTAAATATTAGTATGTCATCCATATATACTATTACAAAAGAGTCAATAAAGGGATGTATCACATCATTCATTAGTCTCATAAATGTTGTAGGTGCATTGCATAATCCAAAAGGAATTTCTAACCACTTGTAAAACCCTTGTCTTGTTTTGAATTTTATCTTCCACACATCTTCTGCCTTGATCCTCACTTGGTGGTAGCTTGATTTGAGGTCCATATTAGTGAATAATTAGGCTTGTTACAGTTGATCCAACAAGTCAACAATCCTTGGCAAATGATATATATTCTTGATGGTGATCTTATTCAGGGCATAGTAGTCAATGCACATTCTCTAGCTTCCATCTTTCTTTGACACCATGATGATAGGTCAACCACATGGTGATGCACTAGTTCTGATGATTCCCTACTCCAACAACTGTTGTAGTTGCTTCTTTACTTCATCTGCTTTGATGAAGAACTGCCTATACAGCCCAATGTTAGGCAGTGGTGACTCTGGCAACAACTAAATCTCATGTTCAACCATTCTCTTGGGTGGCAATGCATGAGGCTCTTGAAACACTTCCCTGTAGGCTTCAATCAATTATTGTAGTTGTTGATGCTACTCCCCACTACATCCTTCCAAGGATTCCTTCATCTCCAACTCATTGCCTTCTCCTTCCTGCTTTCCTTCTCTCAGAAACAACAAGACAAACTTCTTTGTACTTCCCATGATTCTTCTTTCCTAATTAACACTAATCAAAGATAGCTTAGCTTTGTCCTGGTGTGCATTTATGGCATAAGCTTTTCCATCCTTGACTAGACTATATTGATTCTATCTCCTTTTGAAAATGGCATACCTCACGTACAAATATGGACTTCCCAAGATGACTCCACATATGTCTAGAGAAATCATATCTACAACTACTTCATTAACAAAGTTTTGATTGATGACAAACTTAAATTTGCATTGCTTGCTTACTTTCAATTCCACATCTTTCCTTACCCAGCACAGAGGGTATGGGTGTGGATGGTATTGAGTCTCCAACCCAAGATTCTCAATGATTTGTGTAGATATCAAGTTGGATTGTGAATCGACATCGAACAAACAATCCACCTTGCTTTGCTACATGCAAATTTTATTGAAGAAAAGTGCAGTCGTTGCCTTCTCCTCGTGATTGCAACCAAATAATGCCACCTCTTTATGGAGATTAATACAATTGATCTTCCCTTATGGGTTTGATGTGCTATCCACTCGTTCCTCAACATCCACTGATATTAATGCTTTCTTCTTCTTTTTCTGGAAATATTTGGGGTGCTTCTTAGGGTGTAATTTCCAACGATTCTCCACAGTGTGTCCCTTTCAATCACAACATTTACATGGTTGGGAGGAAGGTGCTTTTTCTTATTCTCTAGCCACAATATTCTTCTCATTCCACTTCTTCTTGTTTTCCCTCTTTCTTTGCTGCTCTTGTGGTTCTACTTGCTTGTGAGCACTTGTTTGTTGCTTTCACTTATCTCCCTCATGTTATTGTGCTTGAATATTGGACTCATCATTTTTCTTCAGTCTAAATAACATCAATTACCTATGAATATGAGGTAACAATTCCCCCAAATACGTGACTAACATGTCTGGACTTTTGAGAGATACTCCCATATGGATTTCTCTCTTCCTAAACTCTGTTGTGAACTCTTGCATTGTTTGTCCTTGACTCTGCCTGAAGTAAAGCCATACTATTTGTTGGTGTTCCTCATATCCTATTGGATAAAGCTGAGATTTGATCATGTACTTGAAAACCTCCCAATTAGTCACTAGTGGATCATTTCCTAGTGCTATGATTACTGCATCACTCTCCCACCATATCAAAGCATGGCCTTTAAGCTTCAATCGAGCAAAAACAATATTTTGTTTTCCAATTACTTCATGCATGTTGAAGTATACTTCCATCTGCTATAGCCATTGAAGCATGATAACATCCACTTTCCTGACATAAGGTTTGATGTCCACCTTGGCCTCTACCTGAAAAGGTATATGTGTCTTGCTAGAGTTGCACTCTCCCATCTTTGGCTGAGTCTTATGCTTCGTCTCTGGCTTATTTTCTTCCTTCTTGGGACCTTCATGACAAGCCTTTGTTGATGGTGTTTCCTTTCTCTTTGCTATGAACAATTGTGACACAATCGATGTTAATGTGGCCAAACTTTGCTCAAAACGATCCGACCTGACCCTGAGATCTTCTTCCTCTTCTCCTTTATAATGTTCTCCTGACATTCTTGATGCTCTACTTCTCTCTAGATCTGGAAACTACTCTTGTCCACTTATTTTATAATCATTGTAGGTACTTACCATACAAGTCTCACTAAATGCATTTGAACTTTTTCTCTTATACCATCTGATCTGTAAAAGAGAGGCTTATAGCCTATCCATCTCACCAACACATAACCCTTTACTACAAATTTGATTTTATGCTCTCTTTTGATAGCTAAAAAGACTTGAACCAACAAGTATAG
The DNA here is from genome assembly GCA_000966675.3 of Picea glauca. Taxonomy (NCBI): domain Eukaryota; kingdom Viridiplantae; phylum Streptophyta; class Pinopsida; order Pinales; family Pinaceae; genus Picea; species Picea glauca. The sequence goes on along the minus strand of JZKD02S0174429.1, from coordinate 11,400 downwards.
TTGACCACATGAAGAGGAATTCGACTAC
>JZKD02S0174385.1:0-14309 GCA_000966675.3 Picea glauca | reverse complement strand
AATAACTTATTATTAAAAAATATTGGTTTATGTTGCATGTTATGATATGTTAGTTATCTATATGTTATGGATCTTATTTTGTGTTATGCTCTTTTAATGGGTTTGAGTGGGCCTAATGGTTAAGAACATGTGTTTTCTCCTAAGAGGTTACAAGTTCAAATCCAGAAGGTGTAGGGTATGCATACCTAAGGAGACTTTACTAGTCAAATGACCTTAAAAATAAATTATTATTATTATAATCTAATTAAATGAAAAAATGGTTTTAGCTTTCAATAAATAATATACATGTTAAATTTATAAGCAGCTGCAAGAGCCATTCTCTTGGAGGATGGCTAAGACCCTAGATGAGATCTAGGGCCCCCAGTGCACTCCTGGGGTACTTGGTCTGGGACCAAACAGTCAGTGCCATGGCATAAGACCCTTGTGAGGGCCCCCAGTATACGACTAGATTTCTTGGTGAAGAACCAAGCAGTAAAGACCCCTGAGAGGGCCCCCAATATACGACTGGGGTTCTTGGTCTAGGACCAAGCAGTTAAAGCCCCTAGATAAGCCTAGGGCCCCTAGAAATGTCTAGGGTACCCATGCATACGGCATGGGTTGATCCTTGGTCTCTGACCTTGGTGGATAAGACCCCAGAAAAAGTTTTAGGGCTACTTGATCCTCTATCAAGTACTCTTATGGTACATGACCTTCCTTGAAGAAGGACATAACCACATGATGGATAAGTCCCATATACAATGATGATAAAGTAATAGGTTCACCATGTTAAATGAAGGAATGAGTATTGCCACCTAATTAACCCTCTCTTACCCTTGCATGTGTTGGTTTGGGGTTTTGTTGTTTTTGTTCAAGGGTTAAAGTAAAGTTAAATTTAAAATGTTAATTATAACATGTTTAAATTTAATTTAAACATGTTATTTTTAATTGTATTTATTTTAATTTTAAACTCTTCTTTTAAACCCTTGCCCTAGCCTAAAGTATAAATATAACCTCTACCCCTCTCACTTCACTCATATATTGTACTACTCATTGCTAAGAGTGTGGATCTCTCCTAGTTGCGGCTCCTCCTTGTTGTTGAAGTTGCGGCCCCATTTGTTGTTGTGGGTGATGTTCTTGTTGCGGCCTCCTTTGTTGGTGAAGTTCCTTGTGGCAGCGGTCTGTCCTTTCTTTGTTGCAGGGCTAGTTTAGTGTGTGGAGGGTGCAGCCTCTTCTCCCCTTATCTGTTGTTTGTTGTGGTTGTGAGGTGCGACCCCTTATCTGTTGTTTGGTGTGGCTGTGAGGTGCGGCCCCTTGGTGTTTGACTATGATAACCCTGCTGTGGAAGGTGTGGCCCTCTCCTATTCACTGCTATATGGGCTGACAATGGTGCAACCTTTCCTTGTAACTGTTGTGAGGGTTGACAGTGGTGTGGCCTCTCCTTGTGACTGTTGTGTGAGCTGACTGTGGTACATCCCCTCTCCAAATGACTGTTGGGATATGACTGTGGGTGCCATCCTCCATTTCTGCTGTGAGGTGTTTGCTCTTGTGTTCAGACTGTGACCTTTTCTTTTGGCTATTGGCCTTCCTGTGTAAGGGTTTTGTCTATAACAATTCTGTGTGAGGTTTTGCATGCTTCACCTACTGTTAGTGTGAGGGTTTGACAGTGAGAGGTCTCTGTGGCCCTATCCCTTTCGTGGCAAGAAAGTTTCTTCATAATAAACTGAACCTTTGTCTGAGCATAATAAAAGGTTCTACATCTCCTATGGTTATTGTTCTCTCTTCAGAGGTAAGGTTGTTGTACCAGGTAAGTTGCCTACTCATATCTTTCAGATCTGGACTTGATTTACTTCAGTACTGTTTTGATCTAGTTAGCCTTGAGCATTAACTATTTAGATCTGAAGCTATACATTTGCCTCTATAGCTGTTTTATAATTTAATAATCAGACTAGTTGTTAGATCTACATATTGATCTAGTTAGCCTTGAGCATTAACTATTTAGATCTGAAGCTATACATTTGCCTCTATAGCTGTTTTATAATTTAATAATCAGACTAGTTGTTAGATCTACATATCTGTGTATCATCTTAAGTCTAGCTTTATAGATCTATCTTACTCTTTGGTTTTATTTTGATATGTTCATTATTACTAAGTGTTCTAATTATTTTGATATGTTCATTTGTCTCTCTTAGATCTAATTACTAAGTGTTCTAAGTCTGTTAATCTAAATCTAGCTGTTTTGTTCACTGAAATTAAAAGATACTATTGTTACTCTAATTCTAACCAAATATATTACAAATATATATTACAAATATTATAATATCTTTACCCTAATTCTAACCATATATATTACAAATATTATCTTAAAAGGCTAAATTATAATATACATATTACAAATAAAATCAAAACAAGAAAATTACATTACAAAATTTAATAAAAAAAAAATAAAGACCAAAATCTAATTTAATTAGATATATAAATAATGCAAACATGCGTAAGCTCATTGAGTTTAGGTCATATCAAAGCGCACATCTACTGAAGTTCCTGCTTTAGTTTCGACGCTGGTTCTCTTTTGGTTGGCTCAGTTTATATATCTGAAGGAAGGTCTGTTGGTCTTCTCACGTTGGGTGTTCTTTCGAGTAAAGCCCAAGATCTGGGAAAAATCCCACAAGCTCGGAAAGGTAGGTATTCGTATCTGACCAAGATCTGGGAAAAATCCCACAAGCTCGGAGACCAGGTGCGTCGATATTTAGATCCACCTTTTGACTTGCTCTGGACAAAATCCCACAAGCTCGGAAACCAGGTGAAAAGGAATGCACCCAGGCCCATAATTACAGGCTTTCTGCATTGTTAGTAATGCAACTTTTGACCATAAAAAAATATGGTGTAGGGGAATTCTCTTACCACTCCCTATTTGTTCATATTATCCTTAGTAAGTTATTAACAGCTGTGCTGCAAAATATGGGGATTGTGAGATCTCTATACCAGCCAATCCAGGAGTCGACCGACTTGATGTTCGCCCCGGTAAACCAGCAGCAAGCAGTACAGTCCTCCATTCATAGCGTTTAGGATCTATCACAGACTATTAGGTTGTATCAGAGCGCACATATACTAGGTTTTAACATCCATGTATCAATTAATACTGCTGAACAGAATTCAAGTGAAAAGCATATGTACAGGGTTCGTAGCACTACTGAGTGTAAACTGGTTGTAAACTGGGTTAATACTGCTGAACTACTGAGTGTAAACTGGCTTAATACTGCTGAACTACAAGATAGATAGAAGAATATAAAGGTCAAAAACAAAAACAAAAGTTACTCACCAGTCGTCACAGTGCTCGCATTCAATCATGAGACGGTCCGGATTATAAGGCATGAAGCACGTACAGTACCTGAAAACAAAAGAGGGAAAAAAAAGTCGGCGTACAGAAGGGAGAGCGTAAAAGATATATGCCCCGAAGCCCACAGGTTAGGGTTTCGAAACACAAGAAAGAAATAAGTAAGTAAAGAAGACTGGAGGTCGAATTTACACAGTGACCATGTCGGGATAGTGCTGGTCCTTAAGAGGGGCCGTGGGGTTGTACTTGGTGCGGCAGAAGTAGTCTTCCTCGCCCACGGGGTCGAGCTTCATATAATTATTGAAAGTGTGGACGATGCATTTATCCTCTACTGTCTCCAGTCTTTGCGTGTCTGAGTGATTTGTAATGAGTAGCTCCTTCTCGCCGTGAAAAGATTGTCGCCCTCTTTCACATTCTTCCGGCCTGTAATACCATCTTACGAAGAGATTTATCTGGTTTTGAGCGTCGCTTTGGATTTTCTTCACCCGCGCTACGTAAGGTAGCTCTCCCGGATTTGCGGGCCGCATTAATACTGAATCGCCCACTGTAAAAACACCATCCGGGTATCAGAGCTGATAATGATATGATTTAACTTGAAAAAAGACTCGCAGTTTATGGTTGCTGCTTACCTTTTATGATCTTGTTGTTTCTCGGGATTGTGCACGATTTCAACGTTGTCTTCACCATGCCTGCAAAAACCCTAAAAAGGAGAAAATAAGGTTTTTCTGTTTCTGCGGGTGTAATTTTCTACCTGTTATCAGTTAACCTCTTCCAGCTCTGAACCTGTGCTCCTTTTTATAACCTCTTCCGGCTCTGAACCTGTGCTTCGTTTTAAAACCTGTTCACCTCTTCCGGCTGTGGACCTATTCTCCGTTTTATAACCTCTTCCGGCTCTGAACCTGTACTCCTTTTTATATGTTGTTATTTTTCTCTGCCATTAGACTCAAATTTAAATTTAGAGTGAAATAATGGGCGGCTTTTATCATTCTTCTCCACATATATCCGCATTTTATGAATATTGGTTTCTAATTTAATAATATATTATAAATATTTATTATTATTATAATATATTAAATATTAGAAAGCAATATAAATATATGCATTTTATGAATATTAGTTTATAAATTATAAATATATGCATTTTATGAATATTTTATAATTTAATAATATTTTTTAAATATTTTTTATTATTATAATATATTTAATATTTAGTTATAAATTATAAATATATTAATTTTCAATTCATTGTATACTAAATATTTTTATTATTATATAATACATTCCATAAATATAGTTAGCTAATTATATTCTGTGGTAATATGAACAACAAATCTGATCCATTGATTTTGGAGGACGACTAAGAATATGCTAGCATCTTCAATGCATAGCCATCATATTAGGGTTTAAAGTTAAATAAAGTTAAAAAGATCATTAATTGTGCCCATTGTCAATAGGTGTACACCTAAATATATTAATTTTCAATTACATTGTACATTATTTTAAGCTGGGACTTTTTCAGTTAAGAGTAAACACTTTATAATAATAATCTATTTTTAAAGTTATGGTGTGTGAAATCCTGGGTGAAGCCATTTAACTGGTAAAGTTTAAGGAAGTATACATATCCTACCCCTCTAAACTTGTAACCTTTTAAGAATTATGAGTATATTCATTATTCAATATGTCATTTGTGGAAATAGAAAGTGAAACTAAAAATCATATAAGTTAAAGGCAATTAATATATTTTATTATTTTAAATATATTTTATTATTATAATACATTTAATATATTAAATATTTAGTTATAAATTATAAATATATTAATTTTCAATTAATTACATTGTATACTAAATATTTTTTATTATTATATAATGCATTCCATAAATATAGTTATTATAAATATATTAATTTTCAATTACATTGTACATTATTTTATTATTTTAAGCTGGGACTTTTTCAGAATAATTAAATTAAAAGAGATTTTACTGTTTTTTAGGTAATAATTTTGGGAAAAATTCTTGGTACTCTATTTTTGATAATATTTAGATTTTTTATTGGTCAAGAACAAACACTTTATAATAATAATCTATTTTTAAGGTCATGGTGTATAAGACCTTCGGTGTAAAGTTTAAGGAGGTATACATATCCTATCTCTCTAGATCTGAACTTGTGACCTCTTAAAAATTATGAGTATATTCATTATAAATTCAATATGTCATTTATGGATTCTTTTATTTTTAATATTATGATGAATTCTTTCTCCATTTTAATATTTCTTTTTCCCAATTTAAGTTACACCTCTGGTCTATATTATATATTATGAAATGCAATTCCCTTCTCAAATTTGACCAATTAAAAAAAATTGCATGATAATTGTATGTCATATAAACACAAAAAAATGAAAAATATTAAAAAAAACATGTTATTAGTATTATTAAGTTATTTTATTTTTTTTAACTAAAAACAAGTTGATATTTTCACTTTATATAAAAATAAAATAAAAATAAAAGTCACAAGTGGACTTGTCTTAAAGGGAACTATACCCCTTAAAGGATCACCCCTCACAAGTGGACTTGTCTTAAAGGGTCACCCCTCACAAGTCCACCTTCATCAAACTTGTTCACATTGTATTTTACAAACCATTTATATACTAAATTACAAAAGGAAGTCATTAATAGAGCTACATGCATAGTCAAAATGTTCTACGTTTTTGCCTATTAATAGAGCTACATGCATAGTCAAAATGTTCTACGTTTTTGCCCATTAATAGAGCTACATGCATAGTCAAAATGTTCTACGTTTTTTCCCATTTTAGACATTGAATGCATAAATGAATTCAACTTTCTAAAAAACCTTGGAGTAGATGAATTATGCAAATTTAACAACTAAAATCTACAATTTGCCCATTTTAGACATTGAATGCATAAATGAATTCAACTTCCTAAAAAACCTTGGAGCAGATAAATTATGCAAATTTAACAACTAAAATCTACAATTTAAACATTTTACACATTGAATGCATAAATGAATTCAACTTCCTAAAAAATCTTGGAGCAAATGAATTATGCAAATTTAACAACTAAAATTTACAATTTAAACAATTTGTGACTGAATTTCAAGCAAAAGTGGTCAGAAAATATAACCGAAAATGGGCAAAAATATAAAACATTTAAACTACATGTTAAAAAAAAAAACTAAAAGACAAACTAGAGATCAAAGGAGTGTGGGTTGAGCATTCTATTTTAAAGAACTTCATATCATGGGTTCCAGAGTTGACTGGATCATGAACCCACTCCTGAATTTCCTCCTAGACCTGCATGTTGGTGAGGCTCTGTCTTTTTCCCCTTACCTCATTTTCCAGGTACTCAATTTCTTGTTTGGTCTTTGCAAAACAAATACCAACAAAACCTCTCGCAACCTTCCAAAGAAGCTCCAAACAACTGTCAGGAGGATCCATTTATGATAATAAAAAAGGACGTTAATTGAATGCAACCCATGATCTAGTTCACCGAGTTCAAGTTCGTTCCCATTTGAATAAGAAACATGGGATGGAACGACGTACAATTTACTTTGTCAAAGGATTTTGACAAGTCGAGCTTGAGCATGACTGAGGGGGTTTTGGATATTTTAATAGAATGCATCGCCTCTTAGGCGAGGGACACTGCATCATGAATTTGGCGTTTGTAGAGGAAATTTAATTGTTCTTTACATATGATTTCGGTGAGAATAGGTTTTAGCCACAAGCTTATAAATGAGGTTGCAATAGGAAATAGGTCTGTCATCGTCAAAGGAGATCACATCCTTCTTTTAGGGATCAGATCCAGAAACGTAGAGTTCATGGCTCTACAAAATTTTCCATTGTTTTTAGACTCGTGTACTACCTTAAGTAAATCATCCTTTAGGAGCTCGTAAAACCCTAGGTAGAATCCGACCGTGAGGCCATCGGGCCTCAAGATTTCCCTTTCTTCATTGAATGGAAAGGCGAGAGTAATTCGACCACCTTGACTTCTACTTCCAAAGCTGCATTCATGTCTTCATTGATTAATTTAGGAAACATGCTTAGCACCTTTAGCATTTATGTGATCCAGGGCATCCTAACGGATCAAAAAAGAGTTTGTTGAAGTGGGATTTTCCCATATTCGCTTTTTCCCTTAAGTATTTGACCATCATTTCATCATGATTCACCACTTCCCAAATAGTGTTAATATTTTTACGATAATTAGCAAACTTTTGAAAAAAAGATAGAATTAAATTTAATTAAATTATTCTGAAATAATTTAATTTTTAATTAAAAGAATAATTAAATTAAAAGATATTTAAGATGGTGTTTTTTTTTTAGTTTTTTTTTAGGTAACAATTTTAATGGCACTCTCCCCTTTTTTTCGAGTATGGTACAGAAGGTAAACCCTAAATTCTTTATTAGTCAACAACAAAGCCTTTACAACAATATACTCATTGTAAGCTCAACATGTCATTTACAAGTAATACAACCATGAGCTAGACCCAATTTACAAAATAATGCATTTTATTATTTTAAAAAATTATTATTATTATTTTTAATATTATGATGAATTTTTTTTCACTTTAAATTATACCTCTTATCTATATTATGAAATGTAATTCCCTTCTCTTAATACAATAAACATAATTTAAAATTTGACCAATTAAAAACAAGTAAATAACATGACAATTTTGTGTCATATAAATATAGAAGAATGGAAAATATTTTAAAAACATGTTATTATTATTGACAAGTTATTTATTTATTTTATTTAACTAAAAACACATCTATATTTTCACATTATATACAAAAAAAAAAGAGTCACAACACTATTTCGTGAGGACCTACCTTAAGGGAAACCAAGCTCCTCACAAGTTGAGCTTCATCAAACTTGTTTATATTGTACTTTGCAAACCTTCTATTTATTGAATTACAAAAGGAAGTCAATACTAGAGCTACCTGCCTATAATTGTTCATATTAACAGAAAAACTAAAAGACAAACTAGAGATCAAACAAGTGGGGGTTGAAAGTTATATTCTAAAGAACTTGGTATCACGAGTTCAAGAGTAGATCGGGTCATGAACCCACTCCTAAATTTCCTCCAAGACCTACATGTTGGTGAGGCTCTGTCTTTTTCCCCTGACCTCATTTTCCAGCTCCTCAATTTCTTGTTTGCTATTTGAAAAACAATTGTAAAAAAAACCTCTTGCAGCCTCCCAAAGAAGCACCAAAGAACTCAGAGGGGTATCCATTTATGAGAACAACAAAGGACGTTGATTGAATGCAACCCATGCTCCAGTTCATCGAGTTCAAGTTCATTCCTACTTGAATAAGCACCAGGGAAAGGAAGCTCCAACTTACTATGTCAAAGGCTTTTGACAAGTCGAGCTTGAGCAGGATTGAGGGGATTTTGGAGATTTTGATCAAATGCATCGCCTCTTAGGTGAGGGAAACCACATCATGAATTTGGTGTTTGCAGAGGAAGTCGAATTGTTCTTTAGATATGATTTTGTTGAGAATAGGTTTTATCCTGGAGGCTATCATCTTAAACATAAGCTTATAAATGATGTTGTAGCAGGAAATAGGCATGTAGTCATCAAAGGAGACCACATCCTTTTTTTAGGGATCAGAGCCAGAAACATAGAGTTCATGGCTCCCAAAAATTTCCCAATGTTTTTAGACTCTTGAACTACCTTTAGTAAATCATCTTTTAGGAGCTCATAAAACCCTAGTTAGAATTCCACTGTGAGGCCATCAGGCCCCAAGATTTTCCCTTTCTTCATTGAATCGAGAGATGAGAGTAATTCAACCTCCGTGACTCCTGCTTTGAACGTTGCATTTATGTATTCATTAATTACTTTAGGAAACAAGCTTAACACCTTTAGCGTTTCTACAATGGGGCATCTCGATAGATCATAAAAGAATTTGTTGAAGTGGGCTTTTCCAGCATTCACTTTTTCCTTGAAGAATTTGACCATGATCCCATCCTCATTGGCCACTTCCCAGTGTTAAGATTTGTATGATAATAAGAGAACTTATGAAAAAATTTAGCATTATTATCTCCTTTAGAAATCCATATCACTCTGCTTTTGAGCCTCCATGTAGCCTCTTTCTTAGCAAGGAGCTCCTATCTTTGATCCATTAGAAGCTTAAGAGAAGAGGCTTCCTCTTCGGAAAAGGTTCCAATAACATTAGCTTCATAGAGGGGAATAATTAAATTTAATTAAATTATTCGGGAATAATCTAATTTAATTACAAGAATAATTAAATTAAAAGAGATTTAAGATGATGTATTTTTTTATTTTTTCTGGGTAGGGGAAACCCTAGGTACTCTCCCTCTTTTCGAGTATGGTACCTAGGGTAAACCCTAGATTCTTTATTGATCAACAACAAAGCCTTTACAACAACATACTCATTATGAACTCAACATGTTAGTTATATGAATAGAAAGCACGTGAGGAGGATAACACTTCAATCAACAACCACATGAGCTAAACCCAATTTACAAGATTATGTATTTTATTATTTTAAGATTATTTTGTTTTTATTTCTAATATTATGATGGATTCTTTTCCACTTTAAAACTTCTCTTTTTCAATTTAAATCACACCTCCTATCTATGAAATGCAATTCGCTTCTCTTAATACAATAAACATAATTTAAAATTTGACCAATTAAAAATAAATCAATAACATGATAATTTTGTGCCATATAAACATAGAAGAATGAAAAATATTTTAAAAACATGTTTTTTTTTTTTGTTGACTAGGGAAATCAACAACTAGTCGGGCATGTACTCGTGTGACACGTGGTCTTGTTATCCGACTACTACCACTATAACCCTAGGCATGCCAACGCAGCCCCTCACGTCTAACACAAGGTAAATCAAGGGTTTCAAACCAGTGACTTCACATAACGGAGTGCCTTAATAGTACACTCCAACATTGACTATTCTACACCCCAGGAGCTATATAAATTTGAAGGACATAGGTGTCGAATTTGATCCACTTATGTGTTCATGGGTCACGATACCATTTAATATAGTATCTTTGGGTGCAACCACATGTTCGACCATTACCTCAAGGTGTGCACATGGCTCCAGGTAAGGCCCTCATGGGAATTGAACCTTGCTCAATGGTGAAAAACTCCTTGATTTCAACCATTGGATCCAACCCCTTTGGGATTTTAAAGTGAAGGACGTGGGGGTGGGCTTTGATCCACTTATGTGTGCACGGGTCAAGATATCATTTAGTATAATATCTATGGGTACAACCACATGTTCGACCACTACCTCAAGGTGCCCCCATGGCTTCGGATTAAGCCCTCATGGGAATTGAACCTTTCCCAACGATGAAAAACTCATTGTTTTCCACCATTGGATCCAACCCCTTCGGGCCTAAAAATTTGAAGGACATGGGGGTGGGCTTTGATCCACTAATGTGTGCATGGGTCACAATATCGTTTAATATAGTATCTCTGGGTGCAACCACACGTTCGACCACTACCTCAAGGTGCCCCCATGGCTCTAGGTAAGGCCCACACGAGAATTGAACCTTTCCCAATGGTGAAAAAATCCTTTCTTTCCACCATTGGATCCAACCCCTTTGGGATAAAAACATGTTATTATTATTAACAAGTTATTTTATTTTTTTTAAACTAAAAACACATCGATATTTTCACCTTATATACAAAAAGGGAGTCACAACAGTCTTTTGTGAGGACCTGCCTTAAGGGAAACTAGGCCCCTCACAAGTTGAGCTTCATCAAACTTGTTCATACTATACTTTGGAAACCTTCTATATACTAAATTACAAAAGGAAGATATTAATAGAGTTACCAACCTATAACTATTCATATTAACAGAAAAATTAAAAGACAAACTAGAGATGAAACAAGTGGGGGTTGAGCATTCTATTCTAAAGAACTCGGTGTCACAAGTTCGAGAGTAGACTGAGTCATGAACCCAGTCCTAAATTTCCTCCAATACCTGTGTGTTGGTGAGGCTCTGTCTTTTTCCCCTAACCTCATTTTCTAGCTCCTCAATTTAATGTTTGGTCTTTGCAAAGCAATTATCAAAAAAACCTCTTGTAGCCTCCCAAGCATCTCTTTTGGCCCTAAATTTGGGTTTTTGGGTCCTTAAGGTCGAGGCCCTTCCTAAACCAACCCTTAGAGTCTTTTTAGGCCTACCCCTATCATGTCCTGGACCACAAGTCATCTTGACCAGGGAAAAAACTATTAGGAAAAGGCATGAAACCAATTGAAACAAATGCACTAATAGGGAGGGAATGAACCAAGAGACAGGGAGTAGAGAGTAGGAAGAGAATTCCCCAATTTTTCCTCCAAATTCGACTAAATTTTTGGTCAAATTATCCAGTCCTAGTCACAGACAAACCGCCCCACACAATCCCAGTAGAACAAACCAAAACAACCACAATAAACACCAAAGGAAGTTCAAATTAATACTTGGAAACTAATCAAATATGCTCCTTGGGCCTAACAAGAGTTGGTTGCAGCACCCCTTCTTCCTCTCATGCATTCTAAAATGGGGGAAAACCAAAAATACAATCTATTCATTAGATAAAATGATCCTCATACCACCATAAATGACCATCCTACTAAACTTCTTGCAACTCCTCCTCATCAAATATCATTAGCCACTATATTCTAAGTACTATGTTTCCTTGCGATGTAGCTCCGATAAAATACTAGGGCATCTTCTCATGGCGCCCGCTCCATGAATTCCCAACCAAACTCATCATGTCAACAGATGGAGGAGTTCATACTCCTCCCTGCTATGCCTTTCCTCCTCGTAGTGGATGACACTAACCATTTCATAATCCGCTTGAAGAGGCATTTCAATGTGTTAGCACTAAGAGTCACCCTCATACTGTTAGAGGATAAGCCCAATACCCATCAAAATGTAAATGGATTACAATGGTTTGAGTAGGTGGATCAACAAGACTTCAAAGAAAGGAAAAGACAACATATATCATTTCATATCAGTGATGGACCATTGGGATATGGAGTCCTAAACAATCTGCTCATTGAAAGTATTTAAGTTCCCTATCAAACAAAAGATTTGTATAATGATGAAGAGAAGAATAAGAGAAAAACATATAGACGAATATTCACTAAGCAAAGATACTCTCTGCAAAGAGAATGAGTTGTGTCTGAACAATAAACAATGATAGATAGGCAAGCTTACAACAAATCCTCTACTGCATCGAGAATCTATCGATCAAAGGCAAATTTTAATCCTTAAAATCAACAATACATTCAAACAAGATGAAGAATAAAACTGAGATGTGTTTGAACATTAAACAATGATAGATAGGCAAGTTTACAACGGATCCTCTACTGCATCAGCAATCTATCAATCAAAGGCAAATTTTAATCCTTAAAATCAACAATTACATTCAGACAAGATGAAGAATAGAACAGAGAACATAGGAGACAAATCTAATGAAATAGCTCATATGAGTCTTCAATAACAATACAATTTATAGCTACATGCCCCTCTGGCTTACAAACTGAAATATACAGTCATAAACATTTCTCAAAACTTCCTCCTCGTTTGGGCTGACCCCCCCCCCTCTTTTTACATATCATTCATCTGATGTATTTATAGTCAAAACAATAGACATGTCTTGCTTCTTGGGTGCCTCTTCTCCAGTGCCATATGTATTCTCTTGTCTGTCATGTTCCTTCTGTCAAAAGGAAACTCTGGTTAGTATGGGCCTACAGGAAAATCTACCCTCTCTGGTACTTTGGGTTGACAGTTTTATGTCTCCTCGTCCAGACCCCCCATGCTTCCATTTAAGGGTGATAATCAATTGTTCAACCACCAATCCTTCTTTCATTGATTGATTTCTCCTTGGGATCGGGATGAGGCCTTACTCCTAGTTTGTCGCCATGCGTTGCTTTCAGATTGGGCCGTATATAAGCACGTGATTGTGGAACTTGACAAGAGAGGTTTGGATACACACCTCTCAGACCCTCGCAATCCACCACCAACAAGCATGTACCTCCTTAGCTATACCATGGATTCGATTGCGGGACCTCTCTAATATTTTAACGCTCGAGAACTTTTTTTCCCCACAATGAAGTGTGATTGTCGATCTTGTTGCGATCCACGATATGAGAACGCCCTGCTTTTGTTGCCACGTGTTGGTCTTGGATTTGAGATCAATGGTCCACAATTACTTCGGGAGTTCGGGCTTTGGGACTTTTCAATGCATAGCTCCTACAATCCTTTGGAGCGTCGTATCTCTGAAGTGAGAGATCTCCCTCCATGTGGCCTCTTGATTTGAACAATCGAGATTTACTTTGGGATTTCGGGCTTTAGGAGTTTTCTTCTGCTTGCTCACGCAATCCTTTGAAGGGTTGTATTTCTGAAGTGTTGGATCTGTCTGCACGTGGCCTCTTATTTTGGACGATCGAGATTCACTTTGGGAGTTCGGGCTTCGGGCCTTTTCAATGCATAGCTCTTACAATCCTATGGAGTGTCATATCTCTAAAGTGATAGATCTGCCTCCACGTGTCCTCTTATCTTGGATGGCTGAGATTCACTTCAAAAGCTCGAGCTTAAGATTTTTCAACGCATAGTTCTTACAATCCTTTGGAGTGTCGTATCTCCGAAGTGAGAGATTTGCCTCCACGTGTGCTCTTGTCTTGGACGACCAAGATTCACTTCGGAAGTTTTCTTTTGCTTGCTCACACAATCCTCCAAAGTGTCATATTTTCGAAGTGTTAGATCTGTCGACGCGTTTCCTTAGCCTTCAAAGGATCAGATTTACTTCGGGACTTCAGGATGCTTGAATGGAAAACTCCAGAAGTAACTTTCTCCCGGTTGACATGGAAACCTCTCGTTACTTCGGGACTTCGAGCTTTGGGAGCTTTTGGATGCAGTCACGAATATCTCCCGAAGTACTTTCTTTCGGTTGACGTGACGGCCTCTCGTTACTTCGACACTTCAGGGCTTCTGTCTGATCTTTAATG
>JZKD02S0174363.1:0-12784 GCA_000966675.3 Picea glauca | reverse complement strand
GGAAAACCTAATGTGGAAACCCTTGAGCACCTCCCCTTATTTCGCAGATGGTACCCAATGTAACATGTTGACATTCATTACACTACCTCACTTGGTAGAGGCATCGAGTGAGACACGTAATAAAAGAAACCAACCTGTTGTTAAGGAAAAGGTATGGAGAACCTTACTAAAACATTTTCAGATATTGTTGGGCTAAAAACAATATAGTTGGGGATGCCACTCGAGGTTTATAGCCAAAGAAAAACAATCACTTAATCTGCAGGTATTAAGTACAAGGGACCAAGGCTAGTCTGTTTTATATATTATATGTAACTGTGCAGAAAATAAATAAACTTAAATAGAAATACATAAGTGTGTACATAAATTATATGAGTGTGTACATGGAGATGAAAGAAAAAAAATGAACCAAAACATCAAAATACATATGTGATACTAAAATCAAAACACTAATTTTTATATTGATTTTAGTTTGAGATACAGGACTGAATTATCTTTACAAACCCCTATGAGGGTAGAGACCAAAGTCAAATTTAGAAGCCTTCGATGGGAAACATACAAAAAGACTCTAACAATAAAAGAAAACTGAATCTAAATATCTCGATCAACTTTCCACAAAATGATGTCACGTGACTCTACAAAATATTCTTTATTGGTTATAAAATTTAATTTATAAATAGACGAGAACACACAGACTGCCAAAGATAAATCGTACACCTTTAAAACAAGTTGTTGAAATATATGATTTGGTTTTGAATCATGTTGCCTTCAATAAGACCATGTTGTCATCAAGATGGTTAAGCCTTCTAGTAAACTCAGAATGAATGAAAGATGAAAGTATCTCACTAGTATAGAGAAAACCTTRTGGTTGAATTTCTSCTTCTATTTTTCTCCTTTGTTTCTTCATTTCATTGAGCTTTTATTCCTTCTCGATAGGTTATGGTAGTTCAACTACCTTTTTGGTTAAACTTAACTAGCTTAACTAATTAGTTGAGACGAAATAATAATAATATATTTAAGGGTCTAATTAAATAATAACTAAATAGGTGGGACCCCTTATGACTCCCTTTCATTTCTTTCAATAATCGTCAAATATGAAATATAAAACCCCAGTCATTTGATTTAAACACTCTCCTTGTAACTCCCGTGCTCATATTTATGACCAAATATTTAAATATCAACAAAATATAACATGACAATATTAAAAAAAAAATAGCAGTATATCCACATTGTCCAAAACAACCACCTAAATATATGCTTATTGTCCAAAACATTGTCAAAGTAAAAATATTGTCCTCAATAGAAAATAATACAAATCATCATTAAACACCATATTTACTGTGAGAGGCATTTGGCCTCTTCTCACTGCTATTCCCTTTTGATCTTTTTGTGGCAGCCTTAGGTTGATTGGAACCTTGAGGTTGGATTGCACTGATAACGTGAGAAAAATAATCCTTAAGATGAAGATGTGAAGACATAGATTCAAAGGACTCTTTGGATTATTTGGAGGCAATGGCCACTCCCTTTCCTTTATCTTGCACAATCTTGGAAACATCGGTTTTTAACCTCTTACTAGCATGAGATGACTGCACGGGTAAGACAACATGATCATCTTGGGGAATTGGATTCTTTGGTGGTGGAAGAGGGGGAATGGAAAAGAAGCAATAGGCCAATCGTGGTGATGAACAATAAATTGATGGACAATCTCTTGCCAACCATCATTGGCAGGCGATTCTGGTTGCATAGAAACATGAGGGGGAACACAGATACTAGAAAAGTTTTGATGTGTCTAGAAGGGAGGTCTCTTAGGTCGGGGCTGGAGGATCCCATGGCCAACTATGTTAAAGAATCAAGCTTGAAAGAGCCGGTTTAATTCCTGTGGATCAACTTCAAAATGTATTAAAAACCAAGGCCTTCTATGACCCCTCTTCCATTATTGTCTCTACTAAAGAAGCTCATCCTGAAGCAATATTCCAACATGTCATGAAAAACTCTTAAAAACCATGCATAAAACTCTACATAAATAAAATCAAAAGGTTGGATCTATTATTCACCACAGAAACACATGCAATCCATCCATTAACACCTTAAAACTTCATCAATCAATTTTCATTTGAACAAGGAGTGGTAGGGCTATTGGGAAGATGATGGGTTTATAGTGTGCGAAAAATGGTAGCATGGATGGGACAAGATAAACAAATATTGTTCAAGAAAATCCACAAGTAACATAAATTGTATCTATATCCAACCTTCAAATACCAGTCATCAACCAACTTTTATATTAATCCCTTTTCTTTTCATAAAGAATTTTGAATTCATAATAACAGAACAATGAGTGTTTTAATGTATTTGGGAGGATGAGGGGGACATGGTGAGCAAAAAATTATATAATGAGAGGGGAAAATGATTATTGTTATATTATATGCAATGATATCCAAAAACAAATGTCATTGACATTAATAAAACAATTGCTAAAACTTTTCTTTGTTTAGTAAGTCAATTCCAACACATTGTTGTCTCAAAACACCAGGAAAGCTCCAAGATTGTCCACTGTACACTCTTTATTTTTATTCACAGAGTTCTTTTAATAATAGACTGTCCATAAAATTATTCCAACAACTAAAAACAGACCACATCAAGCGGACAATGGAACACAACATAATCCAACCACTCTTCAACATACAAGGTTGGTATTACCACTTCCAATATTTATTGTGTAATAGACTAGGTTCGAAACCCATGTGCAATTGATGCTCTTTTATTTTATCATTGTATAGTTTTCAAAATTGACCAAAACTCTTGTGGATAATCAACCAATGATCTAAGATTTAATGCAAATAACAATTTTTTACACTGTTGGGTCAATCACTCATATATAAAGACCAGAATTAGAACCCCTTAAATACCATACATTAATGAAAGAACAAAGGTCTAGGATAACACAAAAGAGAAACCTTCACAAAGGGTTTGTTCTCGAAAAAAATATTTAACCATCTCTTAACACCGATTTTCCACAGACCTCTCATGGCGGTCGTAAGAAAAATGTATTCATATATATACAAACAATTGACAAACAATTTGAAGGAGCTATCAATCTTCCAATACTGGGTAATGGCACTAAGCAAACAACCATTCTTTTATCTCACAGAGAAACCCTCGAATTTAATTGACCAGAGATGAGTGACACCAAAAAAATTGCCATAAAATTTTCCAATAGTAATATCACAGAGAAGTATTCATTCTCAACATAAAGCAATCACATAATCCGAATAGAAAGGAGTTTGAACACTATCATCAACTTGAAACACTTGAATACTAACAGGGAAAACCTCCACTTTAAATGCCATTACATAGTTGATACCCACTTGTATTAAACTTCGTAAAAACACAGTCTGTAAGAAAATGCAAGAGCCAACCTCGTGACTTTATTATGAGCAAAGTTAATTTTCATAATTGGAGAGGTGAGAGCTATCATACCTGTAAGTAGAATGCTAGGGAAAACCACAAACACGACTATTTCTTCCAAGGCTGAGAAAAACGAAGGCAACGTCAACCAAGAAATCAATCAAATGTGAACCAAGCAAGGGTGGCGACCTTGAGGTAGGGTTAGAGCGACGTGCAGTAATTGCACTTTGTATATTACATTAACTCTATCAACCATAGCCCAGTACGAACACACCAACATGTCCAGTTCATAATCCACTATAGTTATCAAACAAAAATTCAATACAAAGTCGAGTTTTCCACCTTCCATAAAGTTTTTGAGTTTTATGTGCGCACTTAACACTTAGCACAAGGCATATCGTATGTCCCACATTCATTGATAGGCATTGCCACCCTTCAAAATTAACCAATGAGCATGATAATCGCAAGAATTCATAAGTGCAATATGCCATATCCAAATATAGTCCATGCTTGGAGTTTAAATCAACAATCAAAATATATATGCAGCAAAATAAACCAAGATGCTCATTAAAAAAACATCTCTTCTCTTTGAATTAAATCATCAATAAACCTATCATTTGCCCATTTTGCTTGGAAAACGATTTCAAATTTTTAAAAATATGTAGTTATTTTTGCAAAAATAGACATGAGCACATAGAAAGACGAGTCATCTGTCATCATCATTCACATACGGGGTCCCACCTATCTAGTATATTATTAATTATATATAAATAATAAAGAATTGCAACCTATTTGTAGGAAGGGATCCATGTTGCATTTTTTTGGCATCAACAAATTGGTGACTCCACAGTGAAATCTGTTCTCAACAGATTTAGAACTCAAAATGTGTGGTTTCACAGACCGATAGCGGTAGATGATAAAAAAAACTGTTGAAAAAAATAGTTATGCAATAGGGGGAAAAAGATGGTTTAATGGAAATAATGAGACGGGACTTTGGGAATAACTTATGGAAACTGGTATGTATGAGGGGGTTTGGTCCTGTATGCATAGCATTCAAACAATATGTAACATATAATGCTTATTAAACTTTCAAGGAGAATGCCTCTGATATGCTCTTGAATCTCAGGATGAAGGGAAGAAATGGTTAGCAGAAACAGGGAAGAAGACAAAATCAACTATCCTACAACATTATTGAAAGAAAAAAAGCAATTTCAGCGATGTCTGAAAGGAGGACATCATGACAACCGTGTGTATCTTATTATCATTGATCAAAAATATTTACAGAATGACATTGTAATGGAAAAATTGATTCAAAATTTATTTCTGATTATTACGAGAAGCAAACAACAAAAATTGAAAACTCAACAAACCAAAGTAAAAATAAAAAAGTAAAACAAAAGATTATATACATCAGTCATTTTTTTTTACAAGCGTTTAAAAATCAAGTTGGTTCCATACAATGTTTCAAGTGGGAACCATTAGTACTGTAAGCGGACAATCACTCTTCCAAATCCTTTAGGAGGTATGAGTTTGTGCCGAGGATAAAATCGATTTTGAAATGACCTAGCCATAGTTCTTGGAACTTAGAATGTCTTCCTCTTTCAACATGGGATGAGTCCCATAGTAGGACTTTTTCATCAATATTGAATTCAACAACTTTTGCTCGTCTGTTAAAATATTGAATACCAGATTCTTGTTAGTGGAATCTTCTTTCCCATTTCCATGAGGGTAATAAGAATATGAAGTGAAATTTTTAACCCCCAACTTAACCATAAATTGAGTCAATTTTACAGAAATGAAGGTTGGGTCATTGTCTGTAATGATCTCTAATGGAATGTTGAATCTGGAAAAGATTTTAGATTGTAGGAAAGAAATTACATGCTCATCATGTGTGTGTCTAAGAGGGACAACCTCGGTCCACTTGGTAAAGTAATCGGTGGCTGTCAAAATAAAGATATGACCTACAGACGACAGAGGATTGATAGGACTAATAAAGTCTAGGCCCCATTTAGAAAAAGGGAAATCCAGGAGGACAAGTTGTAAAAGCATGGCAGAAAGGCATTCTTTCCCAACGAATTTTTTGCACTTATCACAAGATCTTGTGAATTTATAAGAATTGTGGAATATCGTAGGCCAATAGTAACCATTTCTTATGATTTTAAATGCAGTAGCCTTAGCATAAAAATGGCCACCAATGTGAATGACAGAAGATGTTGATCCATGAATTTTGTGTAACAATTTTTGTTCTTCTTTATCATTTACACATCGAAGTAACAAACCATCAACATACCTTCTAAACAAAAAGTCTCCTAAAATGATATACTTGGAAGCTTTCAGGCGGAGTCTCCTTCTCTGGTGAGGATCCAACTCATCTGGACACTTTTGATACTGCAAATAATACACCATATTTTTATACCAAGGATGTTTAGATATAGCAAGATTTTGATTCTCAATATAAAACAAAGCTGAAAAAGGATTATCTTGATCGCCAAGTTCTTCACTTGGTTCAGGATGTTGAGCTAAGTGAAGATCTATGTCTCATCCCTTGATTTTCTTTGAAGTCATGATCGTCAAATCATTCTCCTGAATTTTGGTAAGCCAATGTGCAAGTTTTCTTGAAAGATAAGTTTATGAAAGAAGACACTTAACAATAGGAAAATGCACTCTTATCTGCGTATGTTTGCCTAAAATAAAGTGGTGAAATTTTTATATAGCCTTAACAAGAGAAAAATTGTGTTTATTAATATAAGAATACTTGATTTCATCATCTGATAAACTCTGGATCATGTAAGCTACATGTTTTTCATTGTTTTGGTCATCACTTTGTAAGAGGATAGTGAAAATTGCTTACTCGGTGTCATTAGTATATATGATAAAATCTTTCTCTCAAAATATGATTTCTTCAGAACCGGTGCAGAACTAATTGTTTTCTTAATCCTAAGGAAAGTATTTTCAACATCATTTGTCTAAGAAAAAGAACGATCTTTCTTCAGAAGATTATGAATTGGTTTAACCATGACAGCAAAATCAAGAACAAACCTACGTACAAAATTAATAATGCCCATGAAAGCTTGAACTTCTTTCTTGGAAATGGGGGCGGGAAGGTTTAGAATCATAGTAATCCTTTTGGGATCAATGCTTATTCTTGAATCAGAAAAAATTATGACCAAGGAGTTTGCCCTTTGTGACACCGAAAATAGATTTAGAAGGATTTAAAGAAACGCCAAATTTTCTGCAACTCATGAGAACTTTTATAAGATGACGAAAATGATCCAATTGGTTCTTTGAATAAACAGTCAAATCATCAAGATAAACTTGAATAATTTTACTGATCATATCATTAAAATATATTTCCATAGCCCTTTGAAAAGTGGCACCTGCATTAGACAAACCAAAAGGCATGCGTTCATAAGAAAATGTGCCCCAATGTGTAGTAAAGGTGGTTTTATACCTATCAGTCCTTTTTACCTTGATTTGATTATACCCAGAAAATCCATCAAGTAAGGNTGTTAAAATATTGAATACCAGATTCTTGTTAGTGGAATCTTCTTTCCCATTTCCATGAGGGTAATAAGAATATGAAGTGAAATTTTTAACCCCCAACTTAACCATAAATTGAGTCAATTTTACAGAAATGAAGGTTGGGTCATTGTCTGTAATGATCTCTAATGGAATGTTGAATCTGGAAAAGATTTTAGATTGTAGGAAAGAAATTACATGCTCATCATGTGTGTGTCTAAGAGGGACAACCTCGGTCCACTTGGTAAAGTAATCGGTGGCTGTCAAAATAAAGATATGACCTACAGACGACAGAGGATTGATAGGACTAATAAAGTCTAGGCCCCATTTAGAAAAAGGGAAATCCAGGAGGACAAGTTGTAAAAGCATGGCAGAAAGGCATTCTTTCCCAACGAATTTTTTGCACTTATCACAAGATCTTGTGAATTTATAAGAATTGTGGAATATCGTAGGCCAATAGTAACCATTTCTTATGATTTTAAATGCAGTAGCCTTAGCATAAAAATGGCCACCAATGTGAATGACAGAAGATGTTGATCCATGAATTTTGTGTAACAATTTTTGTTCTTCTTTATCATTTACACATCGAAGTAACAAACCATCAACATACCTTCTAAACAAAAAGTCTCCTAAAATGATATACTTGGAAGCTTTCAGGTGGAGTCTCCTTCTCTGGTGAGGATCCAACTCATCTAGACACTTTTGATACTGCAAATAATACACCATATTTTTATACCAAGGATGTTCAGATATAGCAAGATTTTGATTCTCAATATAAAATAGAGCTGAAAAAGGATTATCTTGATCGCCAAGTTCTTCACTTGGTTCAGGATGTTGAGCTAAGTGAAGAGCTATGTCTCATCCCTTGATTGTCTTTGAAGTCATGATCGTCAAATCATGCTCCTGAATTTTGGTAAGACAATGTGCAAGTTTTCTTGAAAGATAAGTTTATGAAAGCATACACTTAACAATAGGAAAATGCACTCTTATCTGCGTATGTTTGCCTAAAATAATGTGGTGAAATTTTTATATAGCCTTAACAAGAGAAAAATTGTGTTTATTAATATAAGAATACTTTATTTCATCATCTGATAAACTCTGGATCATGTAAGCTACACGTTTTTCATTGTTTTGGTCATCACTTTGTAAGAGGATAGTGAAAATTGCTTATTCGGTGTCATTAGTATATATGATAAAATCTTTCTCTCAAAATCCGATTTCTCCAGAACCGGTGCAGAACTAATTGTTTTCTTAATCCTAAGGAAAGTATTTTCAACATCATTTGTCTAAGAAAAAGAACGATCTTTCTTCAGAAGATTATGAATTGGTTTAACCATGACAGCAAAATCAAGAACAAACCTACGTACAAAATTAATAATGCCCATGAAAGCTTGAACTTCTTTCTTGGAAATGGGGGCGGGAAGGTTTAGAATCATAGTAATCCTTTTGGGATCAATGCTTATTCTTGAATCAGAAAAAATTATGACCAAGGAGTTTGCCCTTTGTGACACCGAAAATAGATTTAGAAGGATTTAAAGAAACGCCAAATTTTCTGCAACTCATGAGAACTTTTATAAGATGNCTAAGAGGGACAACCTCGGTCCACTTGGTAAAGTAATCGGTGGCTGTCAAAATAAAGATATGCCCTGCAAATGACAGAGGATTGATAGGACTAATAAATTCTAGGCCCCATTTAGAAAAAGGGAAATCCAGGAGGACAGGTTGTAAAAGCATGGCAGAAAGGCATTCTTTCCCAACGAACTTTTTGCACTTATCACAAGATCTTGCGAATTTATAAGAATTGTGGAATATCATAGGCCAATAGTAACCATTTCTTATGATTTTAAATGCAATAGCCTTAGAAAGAAAATGGCCACCAATGTGAATGACAGAAGATGTTGATCCATGAATTTTGTGTAACAATTTTTGTTCTTCTTTATCATTTACACATCGAAGTAACAAACCATCAACAGACCTTCTAAACAAAAAGTTTCCTAAAATGATATACTTGGAAGCTTCCAGGTAGAGTCTCCTTCTCTGGTGAGGATCCAACTCATCTAGACACTTTTGATACTGCAAATAATACACCATATTTTTATACCAAGGATGTTCAGATATAGCAAGATTTTGATTCTCAATATAAAACAGAGCTGAAAAAGGATTATCTTGATCGCCAAGTTCTTCACTTGGTTCAGGATGTTGAGCTAAGTGAAGATCTAGGTCTCAACCCTTGATTGTCTTTGAAGTCATGATCATCAAATCATGCTCATGAATTTTGGTAAGCCAATGTGCAAGTTTTCTTGAAAGATAAGTTTATGAAAGCAGACACTTGACAATAGGAAAATGCACTCTTATCTGCGTATGTTTGCCTAAAATAAAGTGGTGAAATTTTTATATAGCCTTAACAAGAGAAAAATTGTGTTCATTAATATAAGAATACTTGATTTCATCATTTGATAAACTCTGTCTCATGTACGCTACATGTTTTTCATTGTTTTGGTCATCACTTTGTAAGAGGATAGTGAAAATTGCTTACTCGGTGTCATTGGTATATATGATAAAATCTTTCTCTCAAAATCTGGTTTCTCCAGAACTGGTGTGGAGCTAATTGTTTTCTTAATCCTAAGGAAAGTATTTTCAACATCATTTGTCTAAGAAAAAGAACAATCTTGCTTCAGAAGATTGTGAATTGGTTTAACCATGACCTCAAAATCAAGAACAAACCTACCTACAAAATTAATAATGCCCATGAAAGCTTGAACTTCTTTCTTGGAAATGGGGGTGGGAAGGTTTAGAATCATAGTAATCCTTTCATGATCAATGCTTATTCTTGAATCATAAAAAAATATGAGCAAGGAGTTTGCCCTTTGTGACACCGGAAATAGATTTAGAAGGATTTAAAGAAACGCCAAATTTTCTGCAACTCATGAGAACTTTTATAAGATGACGAAAATGATCCAACTGGTTCTTTAAATAAACAGTCAAATCATCAAGATAAAATTGAATAATTTTACTGATCAAATCATTAAAATCTATTTGCATAGCCCTTTGAAAAGTGGCACCTGCATTAGACAAGCCAAAAGGCATGCGTTCATAAGAAAATGTGCCCCAATGTGTAGTAAAGGTGGTTTTATACCTATCAGTCCTTTTTACCTTGATTTGATTATACCCAGAAAATCCATCAAGTAAGGACATCATTTGTGACCCTGCAACCCGTGGTAAAATCATTTCAATATTAGGAAGTGTAAAATGGTCTTTGATACTCGCTCTATTCAACGTGCAGAAATGGACACATAATCTAATCTGGCCAGTAGTCTTTCAAGTAGGTATCAAATTTGAAACCCACTCTAAATACTTAACTGAAAAGATTATATTAGATTTTAACAAATTTTCCAACTCTTTTCGAATAGTAGCTTCGAGTGTAGGGTTAATAGGTATTTGTTTTTTCCTAACCGATTTTACCCCTTCCTTGATAGGAATGGCATGTTGTATGAGAGCAAGATCAAAACCATGAATATCCTCGTATGACCATGCAAAAACATCTTGAAATTCACGGAGTATCTTAGTGAATTTCAGTTTTCTTCATGAGAGCATTGGACACCTAGTTTAATGATCTTTGGAGATTCGGGTGTCCCAATATTCAAGGAAATGGTATCAACCATTTTCCTTTTCGACTCCTCTTCCTTATGAGTTTCGTTGTTTCCTGCATCACTCGACGAAAATGAACTTTTGAGAGGATTCAAGACTTTAGGAAATTTGTCATCTTCCATAGATATGATTTCTTTGGGCTTAAACAATTCATTTTGTATGAAAGAACAAATGCCTTCATCACTCAGGAAAACCTGCCATGATTCTACATTATCAGGGATGTGAGGACGATATAGAGATTGGAATGTACAATCAGGTCTTTGAGGTAAAATTTGTCGGGTAAGAGATGTTGCAAACACAACTAATTTATCAGTGATTGAATTAAGTTCCCCTTTAACACGAGTGATATTAAATGATAACATATTTGAAATGAGCATCCAAACAACCTGGGTATAGTATTAAAGCAACTTGTTTCTTGGTGAATAAATCTTATGTACAAGGTTCATAACAAGTTAAGAATCACCAAAAACTGTAAGGTGGCTACAACCAAGGTTATACACATTTTCAATGCCTAACAGTAAGGCCTCAAACTCGATGACATTGTTTGTGCAAGAAAATTCTAACCTATAAGAAAAATTGTGAATTTTATCTATAGGAGAATATAGAATGATGTCGGCCCCATTACCTTCATTTGAGCATGAGGCATCGAAATTCATGTGCCACATGCCATTGTCCAAATCAATTGGTTCAAGCATAGTTTCACCCTCATCAGTGAAGATATATTACACCCCCAAATATTCTTCAAGATAATTTACATTGGGTTGGGGAACGCTCTCTATATATGGTGAAATTATTCCTTCCCTAAGGACTATAAAGTTCTTTTTGTTCCGAGGGACGGACAAATGTGTTCCACCAATCGAAACATATCCACCCATTAAGGATTTCCAATATATTCCTAAAATAATTGAATAGTTACTCACTGCGTATCAATTACTTGGATGTTGAGGGTTGTTCTTGTATCGTGATGTGTGCAGAGAACTAAGGTTATATATTTTATTTCGCCTATACTTGACCGTTGCAAACTGTTATAAGAGATAATGCTTCTAGAATTTTCATTAGTTCATGATAAGCCAAGCTCTTCCATGATAAGTTTTGACATTACACTTGGACCAGACCCACCATCAACTAGGAAACAACGAGCTATTTTGTCCATAATTTTTACAGAGATATAAAAAGGGGGATTTTTTTTATAGGGTTCCTAAAATTATTTACACCTATTTTATTTACAGTTGAATCCTCTTCTTTTGACTGTTCAAATAGATTGGCTATGGTAGAAATTATACCTTCCATAAAGTTTTTGAGATTCTTTTGTTGTTCTGGGATGACAACCATGTCCAAAAGAGTAGCATCGACTTTGATATTGTCCAATTGATTAAGGATATTATATTTAGAAGAGGGAAGAGGAGAATACACTCCTTGATTATTGAAAGTTTTAACATCTTGTGTATCAACACCTTGAGAAGATGATATTAGGGTAGAAGAAGTATGAGGGTCATATTTTCCCTTGGAAGTGTAAGATTTATTCTTGGTATTGATTACCATAACATCTTCTGGTTCAATCCAATCTAAAACAACGATTGTGGTATTGGGCCTTTTTCCAAAGATCTCATCTCTAGCATTTTCCTTAACTTCACAAGTACTTTCTTCATGATTTTCTTCACAGAAGTTACACCAACTACGAGACGTAATGGCCTTTGGATGAAAAGTATTTTCATTAGTATTCCTAAAAGGTGCTAAAGAAGAAGAATATGCCCCAGGGGTAGAGGAAGAGGCATTTCATTTTCTCTTGTAGGCTATCATCTTATTATTCATATCTTGCACGAGTTGTAGGAGGGAAGACATATATGTTTTCTTGACCAAATCTCCCTTGGGGAGACCTGTCCTTTCAATTTGTTCCTCATATTCTAGGCAAGTATGAAGAGAAGAACCAATATTTTCAATAGCCTTATCTTCAAGTCTATGATGATAAGGAGAAGGTTATGCATTATAATAATGCATGAAAGTAGCCTGATTTTGAGGGTGGATTAGTTCAAGGATTTGATTATATAATTTGGTAAAGAGAAGGTTAAAAGACTTAATGGTTTCACCATATTTATAAGCAATGTTGTTGTATTCCCTTAACTTCTCAGTCAGACTCTTAGACTGTCCATATGTTAAGCCCTAATATTGGCTCATTACCCCTTAATTGGGGCATATTATATTAGTAATGTTATTT
>JZKD02S0174362.1:321219-334305 GCA_000966675.3 Picea glauca | reverse complement strand
GGGGATTAATCTAATAATAAAAATAATAATAATGACATGATTAATCCACAATGGGGATTTAATCCAATAACAAAATAATAAGAATGCTCTTTGCAGTTACATTATTTCAACATAAAGAACTTGGGAAATTTTAGGAAAGCCTGCTATGATTCCTTCATTGGGAGAAATAGAATTATTTAGAGGAAAAGTGATAACCCTAGGTGGAAGACTTATCTAGACATCTATGCGTGCTCATGGCACTTCGACAAAGGAAGAATTTGAGGTTGTTAAATTTATTAAGAACAACGCCCCATTTGCTATGTTACTAGGAAAACCCTGGATTGAGAAAGATCAGACCCAAAGAAAAAAAGAGGAAGCTCTAGAACAAAAAAAACAAGATTTAAGAGACTTCATGGATAAGAGAATAGCACACTTACTGAAATAACAAGAAAACTAGTCGAAGCTACCGAGGACCAAAAATATGGATGTCGAAGTTGAAAGAACACAAGAAGATTTGAAACACCTGTTTGTACAAGAGAGTAGAGAACCTACCCCAGACAGAGAAGAAGTATTGCCCTTGAACCCTAGTAAATACCATCAACATCGTGAAGCTACTATGCCAAGAGGAGATAAGAATCAAAATGGAAAGAGGAATACTGAGACACAGATCATAGGGAAGAAGGCTAGAAATCTCAGCAAGAAGAAAGAAAAGTTAGAGAAATTACAGGAAGTTCTAGAGAAGACTTCGTAGAAGGAAGGTCTCCAGAATTTGAACTTCGCCGGAATATCATAGCAACTCAGATTGGCACTTTGCCATGGCAGAGCGATATGACCATTGGAGACATTATAACCATTAGATTGATGTTCCCAAATGGTTAGAACATCAATTATGATCATAAAGCTCGCCATCAGACCATTGGGACCACGCCGTAATGGACAAAACTGCATTGATGAAGGCCTCTTGTTTGTTGGAGGGATCCGTTACATCATTGTCTACTTATTCCGTCGACTATTGCACCGAGAACACTTTCGCGAATTGTATCCAAGCCAACAAGAGAACTCATTGTTACTGTGTTGTGCTTACTAAGACTTCGCTACATGTTCTATTCCATTGAGCATTTATTCATCGACTTGAGTTATCCGATCTCGAGCATGCATGTCGAATGAAATCAACGCCGTAGAAAATTTTGTCAAAGTAGTTCTCATCGAACTTATGGCTGAGAAGGTGATGTCCGTCAAAATTCAAGCTTCATCAACGAGAGAAGTGGAAGCCTCCCCGTCGACTTCTCAATCCGGACCATCCCGAGCTGCGGTCGAGAAAAGAACCAAGCATTGAGATGACTTGGCGAATGCGAAGTTAATCCCATCCATCCTACCTGACTACATCCCGCCTCTGGCCGATATAGTGAATCGTGATAGTGTCCCTAAGGACTTCGACTACACCTTGGTTACTGTGTACCTCCCGAAGGGGATACGCACAGGTAAGCCTCAACCAGATAATATCATGACACTAAAGATCAACAAATTTAACCTAGGGGATGGCAAGAAATTCAACATGCTCACACCTCATAGGTATTTGACTAGGACGAAGGGGAAGAAGTCGAGGATAATCCACCAACCATGGACTATGGACCTCGTGCAGTCCACCATCCTGAACGTGATGAAAATACCCCATTTTGGAAGGCACCAGAAGGTTAATGCATGCGTTAAGCTTCTGTTGTCGAGCTTCCATGGAGGTTACTTGTGGTTAGATAGACGCATCACCGTCGACCTGGTGCTGATCCATCAGATCACCAGACTGAGCATGTAGGGACCAGACCCGCAAGACTTTTACCCAGGGAAGGATGCAAACCATGCCCTGACACAGAAGATTAAAGATACATATGGCGATGTGGAGAAGGGGAAGCGAGGCTACAAGGTAGCCTCCATCCAAAATGACACAATGCACCTTACTTGCCAGTTGATTTCTGATAAGCTAGTCCGGAAGAACATACCCACGTAGGTCACAGGGTTTGTTGTTGACCTCGCAGGAAAATGCGTGGAGGGGCTACATATGAACTGGGCAAAGTACTTAATGAACCAGTTAGTGAAATACTGTCGCGAAGCTCAGGATCAGGGCTATGCGTTCCATTTTAGTTGGCTGCTGATCCTCATTGCGTTCATAGCTTGGGAGATGCCGGAAGGTGCGACCTTCCCTGAACTAGAGCCATCTGAACCCTTAGCCACGAAGTTCACTTCGCTCTGGTATTCGAGCGATATGGGAAAACAATGGTAGTCAAACACGATGTTCCACAACTACTACCTGCAGTTAAAGAGGGCTATTGAGGCTGTCGCTCGTATAACACCGAACAACCTGCACAGGTTCAGGCCATTTTTCAAATTCCACACAGACAGACATTTTATCTACATCACTGCGCACGGAGATGAACACAAAGAAGTACTACAGAGTTATTACAAACTCATAGAGGATGACCTAGAAGAAATAACTAAGGAGTGCCTTGTAGAGCTCCTTATCCATGTTGAGCCCATAGAACTGTCCAATCCTGAACTAATCGGAATCCCGATGGTCACTTGGGAAGGGCATGATACACCTGGAACTGGCAGAAGGAAGAAGACATAAGAGGTCCAACAACTGAACAACACATATAAAGAGACTGCTTCAGAATCAACTAGTAGAGGAGGTGATGACGAAGTAGACAAAGAAGAGAACAATGGAAAATAAGATCAGAAGAAGCAAGGAAAAGTAACACCGCCATAGAATCCCCATGATGATGCAGAGCCATCTCACAAAATAAAGGTTTCTCCCACAAAACCCACATTGCGGAAGAATTCAAAAGCTAGTAAGACCAAGATGCAGACCGTGATCATGCTCGATGACTTCGAATTCATCATCACAACTGTATCAGATGCCTCAAAAGATCTTTTGCAAAGAAATGAAGCTAAGCAAGAGACCATGTATGAAAAAATTGAAGAAGAACTGCGAGGGGTACAACATGCCCTTCACTCCAGCCGCGTAGTGTCAACTGCACCCCCACCATTAGAAGAAACATAGTTGGGATATGAGCCTACCCAACTCTGCAAACTACCTAATACGACCGAAGCTTCCTTCGCCACGCACAGGAAGAAACAAAACATGTCACAATGGCCCTGAAGCAAGCACATGAGGAAGTGATAGACCAATGTTGAGTTGCGCAGCAGGAGAAGGATGACCTCCAAGCAAAGTTCGAAGAGGAGAAGGCACTGATCCAGCACGAGAAAGAACAACTGCTCGCAGAGTAGGTTGGAGTAAAAGAAGCAGTCAACAGAGCACTTCGCTCTATGACAGGCTTAGAGAAAAAAGAGGAAGACCCAGTAGAGCATGAAGTAGCATAACTTTCTGAAGCCATCTAACAACTTCAACAGAGAATAGCAGATCTAGAGATACAAATAGTACGAAGTACTCCACAGGACGTGAGAGACCAAAGAGAATCCACTGCCCATAGCGCAGTTGAGAGGATCAGAGAATTATCTTTGGAATGTAAACAACTTGGAAGTATAATTGCATAAAATTATAAGCGACTTACTGAGGACCCTGAACTGAAGACATTGGAGTCACAACTTCAGGAGGAAAATCAATAAGCAACGTCAGTACAGGCACAGTTGAAGCTCCTGTCAACAATTGAAAGAATGAAACGATCCCATGAACGACGCACTACTCAACATCAGGTCCATACCATACAGAGCAAAGTCATGGAAGTGACTTAGAGGCTCCAACTAGTCCAGGACGAAGCTTGCCAATTGTTTGAGGAGATTGAAGGCTGAGGAGAAGAGCTGGAACAAGTAGTCACTTTAGTAGAACAATGCTTAGAGGTACCTATGAATGAGGCAATTATTCAAGAGTTCATCGAGCATGAGGCCTTGGCGAGGCAGCAGGTCGAAGCAGATCGAGCTAGGCTTGAGGATTTTAAGGTGGAGCTACCCAGAATAGAGTGACTCAGGACGAGTCATATGTGAGTGTTGGGGGCCTGTTGGCCCTTGACAAAGTTTTGGATATCCTTGGTCAGGTTTGACCTATTTTTGGACTTCGACAGGCTGTCGAAGGCGGAGCGCAAGTCGAAGTGGAGATTGCAGGATCTCAACCCATTTTTAGGGATTTTTGGGTTTTGGGCTTATGTAACAGGTATGGGGATGCCGACACATGGGTTTACCCATGTTTAGGCCCTTTTGTAATGTATAAATATATGTCTAGGCAATGTAAGAGGGGAGAATATAGACATCTGTGTGATGCTAGGTGCTAAGGGAAAGTGATAGTTGTAAATACTTTGTGCATACTGTGTGAGACTTGCAAGGATAAGTGCAAGTGACTGTGTAAAGGCTTAGTGCTGTAACCTAGCTCAGGGAAGGAGGATCTGGCGAGGTGCATGCACATATCCTGTCCTATGGAGAGTAAGAACTTGTGGCTCTGTGCATATAGAATATTGACAGAAGACAATAAAGAGAAGAAGAGTTGGTGGATGTAGCCCCAGGCTGGGGGTGAACCACGTATATCCCGTGTTGTGGTTGCTTTGTGCATTATGGTTGTTTTATGGCTCATATGATTAATGTTTAGTGCAATGATGTATGCTTAGATGAATATGATAACTTAGTGCCTAATGATGTGAATAAGATGTTAGATCTGATCTATGTTGATGTGCTTAGTGCTTGGATGTGTTGAATCTTGTTGAATACTGCGTTGCACTGTAATTAGGGTTTATTTCTGCTGTAGACAAAGGTTAAGTACTAATGAATAAAAACCACTAAGTGTTCTGTTAAGGTGTTGTAATCACAAATTTGTGTCTGAGATAAGGTTGCAAACACTGGAGTCCTGCAACCACCCCTGCCTCTACCTCGGGTGAGACTTCATCTTCTTCGCAGGTGTTGCCGAAAGGGCCGATAGTTAGGGTTTTGTTGGTGCATTGTTGAAGCGTTGAACCCTGGGTCTTCCCCTGTGCCAACACATGAGCATAGTCCCCCTAGAATTTTTTCACAGATTAAAAATTTGTTGCATGAATCTTTAGAGACCTAGTTAGGAGATTGGTTCCTTTTCAAAGAACATAAAGAGATAAGAATATATGGTGCAAAGGTTAAACCTTTTAAACTTCCAAGTTTATTAACCATGAGAATTTGTTCTTTAGAATTCATAAGGCAAAGTGTTAATGCTGATGAGGTTCATTTATTCCCAGAAGAAAAAAGACTAATTTGAAGCCCAAAAGGGAGATTGGACCTTTTATTGTGCATAATAGGTCAGCATTGCAGGTGATGGAAACAATGTTACATGAATTAGGATTTGAACAAGGGAAAACTTGGCAATATGACCCTTTAGGGGTTATTAATAACAAAAGACTCGAGATTGATATTTCAACATATAAGCATCAAAGCAAACCTAATCTTGAACAGATTAGAAATATGGATACTTGGGAGGAATTGCAAAAAATTCTTGAGGGACAAATAAAAAAAGAGAATCAATCAACTCAAGAAGTAAATATTGGCACACCTATATAACAAGAAAAGGCATTGAAAAGGAGTCATAATTGGGAAATTCAAGATGATCTAGAAACATAAAAAGGTTCATCAATCAATAAATCTAAAATTGAAGAGATCATAGATGATGGTCAAGAAGAAGAAGCTCAACCAGAGACAAGAACACTGGCAACCATTAAAAAAGAAGTTATTTACTCAATAAACACTCTTCCATCAATATTCATGAAGCCAATGGGGTAAGGGTCCGCAGATATCAAGCCACAAAGTGTATTTTCCAAATATGATGATATGAAAAACATGAATGAACAAATTAAAAATCTTTGGAGCCAAACGCTAAATGAGGGTTCTCCAGGTACAAGATTGTTATCTGGAATCAACTTTGAAAAAGGAAGGTTAAATTTGGCAATATTAGAATCATTTGGTCCAAGCATTCAAGGACATGACAATTATAAGGAAACTAACTTTTCTCCAAATCTTGATGACATTCCCTTAACAAACAAAATGGGCCTACATAACCAGACAAGGGATATAGTCAATAGAGATGTTTTGAAGACTACTCTTAGCTTACAAAGATTGCAGAAAATGAATAATCATCTTAAACAATAGTTGAAGCAGGAACAAACAAGTTCAAGAGTGAAGCATATGAGAATAGATGATTTAGAGAAAAAAATAGTTAAAATAAGAGATGATGCTACAAATGAAGAACCTGTTCAAAAGATGACCCCATAGATTTTGGCCATTTAGAAGGAAAAGGAAATATTGATTGAAGTCATAACAAATCGAAATGAACAAATTTTCTCTCTAAAATAACAAATACAAGTACTCAAACAAGGAATACCCTCATCATCTTCAGATGACACATTTGCAGGTAGTTCAGAGGAATTAGCCAGGGCATTAACTGATCTATATGATAAAGAGATTCATATAGATGAATCAAGAAGGATAGTTTCAACTTATGAAACTAAGATCAATATTTTGAAAAGGCATATCAGGGAAAAGGAAAGGTAACTCAAAATGATACATGGATCAAAATAAAAATTGCATGAAGAGTATGATACATTGAAGAACAAGCTTTCTGGAAAACCCTATTTAATGGGAGCACGACATATAATTTGGGATAAAATTATGGAACAGGTGAATAAGATGTGGAAATGATTTATAATAATGGAGGAAGAGGCTAACTTGGTCAAGAAAGTTGAAAAATACATTGCAATGGATGAACAAGAATTAGGAGAGAAGCCTCAAGTTTCCAACAAAATCATCAAAGTTCTTAATTCCAAGACAAAAGAGGAATTAAACCAATTTGGAGTTAAAGATAGAACAAGTACAATTATGGATTTTGAAAAAGTTCTTACTAAAAGGAACTTAATTCAACAAGTTCAAAGTAAACTTATTCACCTCCAAAGAAATGTGCAATGGTACAAAGATCATTATAAAAAGATGGTGGAAATGGGATTACCCGAATACTATAGTAAAAAGGGAATTTTTTTCTCTCTACAAGAATATCAACAATTATTGATCTCAGCAAGAGAAAATGTTAATAAGTTCAAAGGAGTTACTGGGATATTAAAAGGTCAAACCATTTTTGATCTTCTAGATGATGACTTATTTTTATTATGACATTTGAGAAATCTATTTCAAATTACTTTTTAAGTACCTGAATAGATCTGAAGATAAATCTCAAAATAAACCAATAATAAACACCAAACCATTCACTAGAACACTCAACACAAGAATGTAGACAAAACCCTTGAGGTAGGGTAACACCATATATTAATCCTTAAGGAAGGATAACACTCCTCAAGCAATGCTTGATACATTCACAATATTCTTCACTATGTTTCATTACATTGCTTACACTTGTTTATATAGCTCTCTCTATCTCCTAGGAACCTTCTAGAGNATTCTCATATATTAAATGACTTCCACTAATAATAAATAACCACATTCCCATTGGGTACCTCCCTAGGTACCCCATATTACCTCTCTAGGTATACTACATTCCATCCCCCTCCACATGTTTCATCCTCAAAACATGAGAATAAACCATATAATATGACCAACTAAGCAATGTAGCCAATTGGTACCAAGTACGACCATCCATCCATCCCAATGGAAGTCGAACATGATGTCCATATGCTGCCTTGCCACCCTGATCTTGCTCTGCATCATGTCGGGGTTGACATGGGATTGTTTCTATAGCTTGAGCTCTTCCCGTAGTGTCGGTAGTCCTCCATGCACCTCTTGATCGATTTCCTGTCTGGTGCCATGCTGGTGCATAAATGTGTTGATGCACATGTCCTTGCCTTGATGACTGTTGTGTCTCTATATGATGTGGATGGCGATATACAACAATTGTAGGAATATGTTCTTTTTTCTTCAATTATGCAACACTTTGTGCCTTTGAGTCAATGACCTCCTTAGCTTCCTGATTATTTCCTTCCTTTAATTTTGCTTCATCTCCTTCTGTAGACTCTTCCTCTGATTCAACTTCAGACTCAACAATAACTTCTTTACTAGCTTCCATGTGCCCATATTTCTTACTAAGAGACACATCCTGCAATGCAATTTTCTTTTTCTTGTACCAAAGCTTTAGAAACTTCTTTTGCACATTAATATTAATCGTAGCCACTGATTCTATCCAAGGATATCCCAAAACAATGTCTTCATCACCCATATCTAGAGCCTCAAAATCTGAATGCAACACATATTTATCCATACCGAGCTTCAAATATTTAAAAAGTTTAACATTTTCACTTGCAACCTATGTATTTTGAATATTCTTTGTCGGAACTTGCAATCTATTAACCAACTGAATATTGATAAAATTTTGTTTGCAACTAGTGTTAATAGAAACAATGACATTTTCTTTATGAATACAACCATGAACTTGTAATATAGATTTTCTACATGAAAATAAATTCTTGGTGATGTATTTATCCTAACTCTTTGTATGAGACCACTTGTCTAAAAGTAATTTTTCAAGTGCTTCCTCAGAAAGTGACATCCACTCAGAATGCTGAAATGATTTCCACCATATGAGAGCATCACCTTTGAAACCCTAGTCTACAAAAGATTTCCACTGCCCTTCCCATAATGACTTGTGAGATTGTATAAATTCTTCAATACTAGGGCCATCATCTCTTCCAGTAAAAAATATCATGCTTAGAATAAATCTTCAACAAAAACTAGGGTGTAGAAATAACTTACTGTAGAATCACGGCTTTTTCCAGAAAAAACTCTGAAAAACTGTTGAATTTAAAATGCTTATAACTTTACTTCCCAGACTATGTGTCAGCTATTTTTTTTTTTGAAATTGGGTATTTTTCCAAGAGGAATTCAAATATTCAATTTTTTTCTTGCCAAATTCAGCTCAGAATGTTTCAGATATGAACCTGAAGTGTGCAACCTTTTTTTTTTCCTTAGAAAAAAATCTAAAAAAATAGCAAAAAAATCTTCCCTTCTTTGGCCAAGGAAAGTGCCATGATACCAATTATTAAGTACCAAATACTTGGATACAAAATACTACAATAGTAACAAAGATATCTGAATACAATCACCACTCAAGATATATAGAACAATATAGAAAACAACCACTTTATTATATCAAAATCCTTGAGGTAGGGAAACACCATACAATGGATCCGATTATGGAAGGGATCCTCTCCTGTTCACTTGCCTCTTTGAGGGGCTTCCTACAATGAGTTACCGCTTCAAATACAATACTTCTCTTCATATCCCATTACATTTCTTAAACCCCTTTATATAGTGCTACCATCACCTAAAAACATTCTAGAGGAGGAATCTTCTAGAACATTTATTTTATCTAATTTCCCATTTATTATATCTAACTATCATAGTGGGCCTTATTTAATAATATAGTGGACCTAGTCCACCTTACATTGAATGATCTCCACCATTATCATTATGGGCCCTCTGCTACCCCCCCCACTACCTCTCTAGCTACCTAACATTCCATCCCCCTTATGAAAGCGTTGTCCTCAACGCTTGATGTACAACCATATACCAGGGTCCCATGGATAAGTGTGGACCGTAGTGTTGTAGTAGACTAAAGAACCAGGTTCCCATGGATAAGTGTGGACCATAGTGCTTAAGTAGACTAGAGAACCAGGGTCCCATTGAGAAATGGAAACCACCATGCTGAAGTAGTCTAACCGCCATTGTAAACCAGGGTCTCATGTCCAATTTCTCATGTGAACTCCACACGGAAGATATCAACACCCAATAAGCAACTGAAAATGATTCTCCCAATACTGAAACCCATCATGTGGATCCAAATAATAATATCCATCCACATAGTGGGAAAGGGTCAAAGTTGAATCTAGAAGGAACAATATCATTGTAGAATATGTAGGCTGGATANATTCTCATATATTAAATGACTTCCACTAATAATAAATAACCACATTCCCATTGGGTACCTCCCTAGGTACCCCATATTACCTCTCTAGGTATACTACATTCCATCCCCCTCCACATGTTTCATCCTCAAAACATGAGAATAAACCATATAATATGACCAACTAAGCAATGTAGCCAATTGGTACCAAGTACGACCATCCATCCATCCCAATGGAAGTCGAACATGATGTCCATATGCTGCCTTGCCACCCTGATCTTGCTCTGCATCATGTCGGGGTTGACATGGGATTGTTTCTATAGCTTGAGCTCTTCCCGTAGTGTCGGTAGTCCTCCATGCACCTCTTGATCGATTTCCTGTCTGGTGCCATGCTGGTGCATAAATGTGTTGATGCACATGTCCTTGCCTTGATGACTGTTGTGTCTCTATATGATGTGGATGGCGATATACAACAATTGTAGGAATATGTTCTTTTTTCTTCAATTATGCAACACTTTGTGCCTTTGAGTCAATGACCTCCTTAGCTTCCTGATTATTTCCTTCCTTTAATTTTGCTTCATCTCCTTCTGTAGACTCTTCCTCTGATTCAACTTCAGACTCAGCAATAACTTCTTTTCTATCTTCCATGGGCCCATCTTTCTTACTAAGAGACACATCCTACAATGCAATTTTCTTTTTCTTGTACCAAATCTTTAGAAACTTCTTTTGCACATTAATATTAATCGTACCCACTGATTCTATCCAATGATATCCCAAAACAATGTCTTCATCACCCATATCTAGAGCCTCAAAATCTGAATGCAACACATATTTATCCATACCGAGCTTCAAATATTTAAAAAGTTTAACATTTTCACCTGCAACCTATGTGCTTTGAATATTCTTTGCCGGAACTTGCAATCTATTAACCAACTGAATATTGATAAAATTTTGTTTGCAGCTAGGGTTAATAGAAACAATGAAATTTTCTTTATGAATACAACCATGAACTTGTAATATAGATTTTCCACATGAAAATAAATTCTTGGTGATGTCTTTATCCTAACTCTTTGTATGAGACCACTTGTCTAAAAGTAAATTTTCAAGTGCTTCCTCAAAAAGTGACATCCACTCAGAATGGTGAAATGATTTCCACCATATGAGAGCATCACCTTTGAAACCCTAGTCTACAAAATATTTCCATTGCCCTTCCCATAATGACTTGTAAGATTGTATAAATTCTTCAATACTAGGGTCATAATCTCTTCTAGTAAAAAATATCATGCTTAGAATAAATCTTCAACAAAAACTAGGGTGTAGAAATAACTTACTGTAGAAAATCGCGGCTTTTTCCAGAAAAACTCTGAAAAACTGTTGAATTTAAAATGCTTATAACTTTACTTCCCGGACTCTATGTCAACTAATTGTTTTTTGAAATTGGGTATTTTTCCAAGAGGAATTCAAATATTCAATTTTTTTCTTGCCAAATTCAGCTCAAAATGTTTCAGATCTGAACCTGAAGTGCGCAACCTTTTTTTTTCCCTAGAAAAAAATCTGAAAAAATAGCAAAAAAATCTTCCCTTCTTTGGCCAAGGAAAGTGCTATGATACCAATTTTTAAGTACCAAATATTTGAATACAAAATACTACAATAGTAACAAAGATATCTGAATACACTCACCACTCAAGATATACAGAACAATATAGAAAACAACCACTTTATTATATCAAAATCCTTGAGGTAGGGAAACACCATACAATGGATCCTATTATGAAAGGGATCCTCTCCTCTTCACTTGCTTCCTACAATGAGCTACCGCTCCAAATACAATACTTCTCTTCATATCCCATTACATTGCTTAAACCCCTTTATATAGTGCTACCATCACCTAAGAACATTCTAGAGGAGGAATCTTCTAGAACATTTATTTTATCTAATTGCCCATTTATTATATCTAACTATCATAGTGGGCCTTATTTAATAATATAGTGGACCTAGTCCACCTTACATTGAATGACCTCCACTATTATATTTATGGGCCCTCTGCCACCCCCCCCACTACTTCTCTAGCTACCTAACATTCCATCCCCCCTATGAAAGCGTTGTCCTCAATGCTTGATGTACAACCATATACCAGGGTCCCATGGATAAGTGTGGACCATAGTGCTGAAGTAGACTAAATAACCAGGTTCCCATGGATAAGTGTGGACCATAGTGCTTAAGTAGACTAGAGAACCAGGGTCCCATTGAGAAATGGAAACCACCATGCTGAAGTAGTCTAACCGCCATTGTAAACCAGGGTCTCATGTCCAATTTCTCATGTGAACTCCACACGGAAGATATCAACACCCAATAAGCAACTGAAAATGATTCTCCCAATACTGAAACCCATCATGTGGATCCAAATAATAATATCCATCCACATAGTGGGAAAGGGTCAAAGTTGAATCTAGAAGGAACAATATCATTGTAGAATATGTAGGCTGGATATTGGTAATCATAACTAGCTTCTGATGTGTCACATTGATGTTCTCTACATAAGGTGGAGTATATTAATAAAATAAAATATGGAAGTGGTTGTCATCCCATAAATGACAACTATCCGTATACCAATCATCACAATCAGCCTCAAAATCATACCAAGCATATATTTCTTAATTATATTCATCCCCTATGTATGCCATAAGAAGTCTCCGTTGCATGCTATCCATTGAATATTGAATACTATGAAAACTATCATTGAGGCCATCTGCAGGGTCATGCAATGTTCCATGCAATGTGCCATACAATGTGTCATACAATTGAGCTTTGAATGCTTCAATGATCTGTAGAATTTCTTCAAGGGTTTGAGAGGAAATAGCCATTGGAAACACCACATAAAATATACCAAAAGAAATCTCTTAAAATAATTTATTCAATGGCATTTATTTGGTAGCAATCTGAGCACCCTATGAAAATTTATGAACTCCGCAGCCCCGCTGCCGTCACGAAACCCCCCCCCCCAAAAATAGTTGATTTTAAATCAGTGATATCTTCACTTCCAGAGCTCCGATTTGGACGATTTGTTTTTCTGAAATTGGGTGAAATTGTGAGAGGAACTCAGATATGCAATTTGTTTTGAAAAATTCAACCTCATATACTACATAAATCATAAAAACCACGCGGCCTTCTGCGGAAAAAAAAACCTGAAACTTGCAGATTTTAAAATGCAAATATCTTGACTTCTCGGACTCCGTTTCAGACGATTT
>JZKD02S0174362.1:275106-301725 GCA_000966675.3 Picea glauca | reverse complement strand
GGTCGAGGGTATGAAAACCCTAGCTTGGAGATTATTGTAACAGAGCGCTGCTCGATTGGAGGTTGCCCCCTCGAAGAGGCCTGTGAACATTGCTTTCCGAATCAAAGTGCTATTTTTATTGCTACTGTTATATCATTTATGTGTATTGTGAAGATTACGTTGGATATTTTACTGTTATTCTGCCATTTCTAGCATTTTATTTCTGTTCTGCATATTTTATATATCTGGTATCTTGCAAAAGCCCTCATGTTGATATTTTTCTGAATAAAATTGTTGACCATCATATTGTTCAATTGCCCAGTAACCATATTCTAAAAGGACTTGTCCTCCTGAAAAGATGTTTTGACAGAAATGATGTTGTTGTAAAGATTAAAAGTTCAATTGAATATTCTGGTGTGACTGAATGCAATTTAGGAACATAAGAGGACCCAAAGTATGTTAAAGTGTCTAGCAGTTTGTCAAAGGAACAAAGGGCAGAATATGTCAATATTTTGAAAGTGTTTGTAGATGTGTTTTCCTGGAAATATGAAGATCTAAGGACTTATGACACAAACATTATTGAGCATAAGATCCCTTTGAAAGAGAAGGCCAAGCCTTTTAGGAATAAAAATAGACAGATAAATCCCATGTTGCTACCTATTATGGAAAAGAAGTGAAAAAACCGTTGGATGCCCAAATCATCATTCCTTTGAGATATTCAGAATGGGTGGGTAACTTGATGCCTGTAAGGAAGAAAAATGGGGAAATCAGCTTGTGTGTAGATTTCAAGAATTTGAATGGGAGATTCAAAAAGGATAACTACCCCTTGCCAAAGCTGGAGCACATTTTTCAGAGAGTGATTGGCTCATCTAGGATGTCTATGATTGATGGATTTTCTGGCTACAATCAAATATCTGTCTTTCCTAAAGATAGAGAGAAGATAACCTTCACTACTCCTTGGGGCACATTCATGTATGCCAAAATTCCCTTTGGATTGATGAACTCATGAGAAACCGTTCAACAAGCCATGGACATTGCCTTTATTGGGGAGAAAGACAAATTCGTAGTCATCTATATGGATGACATTACAGTGTTCTAAAAGTCTGACAAATAGCATTATCATAATTTGAAGAAGGTCTTCCTGAAGTGTAGAAGGTTTGGTCTTTCCCTCAATCCTAAGAAATCTTTGTTTTCTATGAAGGAGGGAAAATTATTGGGGCATATTGTGTCAACAAAAGGGGTAAGAATTGATCCAAGCAGAGTAGAGGCCATCCAGTCCTTATCTTTTCCCAGATCCAAGAAAGAGGTTTTGTCTTTCTTGGGTAAAATCAATTTTCTAAGAAGGCTCATCTCTGATTTCGCTGAGTTGGTTAACACATTACCACCATGCTTAGAAAGGGAAGTGAGGTGAAATGGACTGTTGATTCCAGAGATTATTTTGGCCAAGTTGAAAGGGCTTTGATTGAAGCACCTATGCTCATCAACCCTGATTATTCTAAGGAATTTCTGATATTTTATTTTTCCTCATTTGATACATTGGCTATTGTTTTGACACAAAAAATATAGAGGGGTTAGAGCAACCTATTTCCTTTTTCAGTAGAGCATTGAGGGATGCAGAAATGAGATATGATATCATGGAGAAGCAGGCATATGCTTTGGTTAAATCACTCATGTCTTTCAGACTATATGTTATGCATTCAAATATTGTTGCATATGTTCCCTCACGCTCAGTAGAAGAGATATTGATCCAACCTAACATAGATGGGAAGAGAAGAAAATGGATTGCTAAAATTATGGAATTTGACCTTGAAATGAAGCCTGCTAAATTGGTAAAAGGATAAGGTTTAGCCATGTTGCTGGCTGAATCAAACTATAAGGCCTTACGGGTTAATTTCATGAACACAAACTCAGAAAATCAACAAGATGAGGTTGTTTATAAAGACTCATGTCAGCCTCAATTTGGCAGAATGCACCAGGTACAAGGACATCATATATTTTCTGCAGAAGTTGCGGCCTCTTGATGGATTGGATAAGAACAAAGTGAGAGATTTGAAACTCAAAGAAATTAAATATTATATCATTGATCAAGTTTTGTATTTGAAAGATCCTCTTGGAGTTCTTTTGAGATGTCTAAATCCACAGTAGGCCCAAAGGGCCATAATTGATTTTCATGACAGCTTATGTGGGGGACATCATTTCTGGAGGACCATATCTTATAAGATCCTCAGAGCTGGATATTTATGGCCCAATGTTTTCACTAATGTTTGTGCAAAGATTAGAGCTTGTGTCCAATGCCAAAAGTTTTTTGGGAAGCAACAAATTAAATCTTTGCCTCTGAAACCTGTGGTTGTTTCTGGACCTTTTCAACAATGGGGTCTTGACTTTATTGGAGAAATCCACCCAGCCTCAAGTGGTGAGAACAGGTGGATTTTGACTGCCACTGATTATTTCACAAAGTGGATATAATCCATTCCTACAACAAGTTCCTCCCACAAGGTAATCATTGGCTTTCTTCAGGATATCATGTCCAAATTTGGTTGTCCAAGCAGGATTATTACAAACAATATTGCCTCCTTCAGAGTTGAACCATTGATCAAGTTCTGTGAACAATATGGAATTACACTAATCCATTGTACCCCTTACTACCCTCAGGGAAATGTTTTGGCAGAGTCCTCTAACAAGAGCCTCATAAAGATCATCAATAAATTGTTAGAAGACAACAAGAAAGCCTAGGACTCAAAGCTGAAATTTCCATTATGGTCTGATAGAGTCACCACAAAGAGGTCGCTGGGTGTTTCCCCTTTTTATCTTGTATATGGGGTTGAGGCTATTTTTCCTACTCATCTTGCCTTTCCTGTGGAAAAAATTCTCCAGGACTACCAAGGAGAACCTGGTGTTATGGTTAGGAGGATACATCAGCTAGTAGAAGTACAACAGGATAGGGAGAAACTACTCGATAAAGCTCAAGATCACCAACATAAAATAAAATGAGCTTTTGACAAGAGGGAAATCAAGGACGATTTTCAGCTGGGAGATATGGTGCTCAAGTGGGATGCCCCCAAGCAAGACAAAGGAAAACATGGTAAATTCGAAGCCTTATGGATTAGTCCTTTCAATATTTCTGAAGTATTTTCAAATAACACCTATAAGTCGCAGAGATTGGAGGATTCTAAAGTTTTTGGTGGCCCTATCACTGGGAACTTTCTGAATAAATATTTTCTTTAAGCCATGGTTGGATTTCCACCATTGTAATTACCACTTCCTTTTTGTTTTCTATTTGAATAAGAGACTCCATGACCCAAAAGCTAAGGCACTGGAACTACACATTCTTGGCAGCTCGCAGGGAGCATGCCATCCCCTATGGAGCCAAATGTTATCACATGAAGTTGTCCTAGGTCACAGTTGATAGCTAGGAACATAGGCGAGCATGCAAGTGCAGTTTCCAGCGGAAGAGATCCCTTGTGCAGTTCAATTTAGAGCTACCGCCAAGCATAGTTGGAGGTATTCTATAGTTAGCAGGTGGATAAAGTTTAGCAGGAGCACTAAAATAGTAGGCGTGCCCAGATCGTAGATTGGGATCAGATCAACGGTCACAAACCATTTCGGTGCCACAAGCTGCATAGACGATAAAATCCAAAGGTGGGCCGAAATATAGAAAACGGTATTGTGGGGAGGCTACATGG
Source organism: Picea glauca (assembly GCA_000966675.3). Lineage (NCBI taxonomy): Eukaryota > Viridiplantae > Streptophyta > Pinopsida > Pinales > Pinaceae > Picea > Picea glauca. The sequence continues at coordinate 298,063 of JZKD02S0174362.1, read as the reverse complement.
CAGAATAGGGTGCATTTCGGGCCCGAAAGCGGTGTGAGTCCAAACCAATTTTGACGACCCCAAAATCACGTGCACATGTGATGTATTTTCCAAAAATGATAGGTGGCCACCTGATAGTCGTCCCGCCGTGCTCCAATCCTGAGAAGGATTCAATTAATGTGCGAGGATTGGTAGCTGAAACCTCAACTTAGTCCATAAATAGAAAGCTTGGAAGCTATGGCCAAGGAGGAAGAACTGTCAGCGCGAGGTACCACGATGGATGGTTTCTTCTTGCAGGCCCATACTGATATGAGCTTGTGTCTGACAGGAGGAAACACACGCAGTTTGACATAAGGATGCACAGACATAAAGATTTGAATGGGATGGCCAGATCACACTCCCGACAATTGTGAATTGATATGATTATAAATAGATCAGTTCAAGATTTTGTTAAGGTCATCAAATGGTTGAGCAAAGCTCCCTATTTTGTAATTTTTTGATAAACAGAGCTGTTCTTTGGTTTTGTATAAGACTTGAGACTTTCTCATTAATAGAAGTTAGTTTCTTTCACCATCTTGTTTAATATTTGTTGAAACGCTCATGCATGGAGGATCCAGATGAGGGTTGTATTTGTATTTTAATGTAGGGTTGATTATAATGTTGTTGTGACCTGTTTCAATAATTTTCTTTGTTACCTTGTTTCTTCTTATGCTGAAATGCTCATGCATGGAGGATCCAACCGAGTTGTTGTAGTCGCATCGTAATGGAGGTTTGATTGTTATGTTGCTGTGACATATTTCAGTGTCTGAAACTTGAGTTCAAGAGTGCTCTTGTACCTGAGTTTTTCTTCACCAAGCTATTTGAAAGTCGGATGATCATGGAAGACTTGTCCATCTCTCTCACTAGGTCTTCCTTCTACTCACCTTTAATCTTAAACCACTGACTGAAGTTAATGAGGACCTCATCTCCCTATGCATTGCTTGTCCAGTTTTTGTGTTAAAACATTCTTGTACTGAGTTTTTTCCATTTGACCTCCGCTCATAAACCTACCTCCACAAACATTTTGATGGGTACTGAGCTTATCCTCTTGCAATATGAGGGTGACTCTTAGTGCTAACCAAAACTATCATGTCTTTAGGTTAATTTTGGTACATTTTCCCATGCCATGCCATGAAACAAACATATCATTTTGTGAAGTTATCTTGTGGTTATGAATTTAATACCATCTCATGCGAAAAGTAAGGACATATTAGTATACTATATATGTTTCATACCACCATATACTAGGTGTGCTTAAGCATGAATCAATGCAAGCAAAAGTAAATTACCACCTCTCATTGGTCTTAGGTGTCAAATGCAAAATGGTATTTAAGGAGAAAAGCATGAAACAATACAAGAAAAAAAAATACATTTATATTTTAACAAAAGGGTCAAACGATGTATCTACCTTCGCTCGTCATCAAGAATGAAGAAGGGATACAAAAAGCAACATTTTCAATTAAAATTAAAAATAAGGATAATTTGAAATTTACTGAAAGTTCGTCACAACATTCAAATACATTTTCCTATGACAACATGAAGGGTTCAATGAAAATGGACATGAATGGCACAGTCCAAGTTGTGTTAAGCCAACACAAGTCATAAATGGTGGTCAAGTTGCAAGGAGAGGTGTAGAGAATGAAGATATCTCTGTGAAAACAATGTCAGAAGAAATATGAGCAACCTCCCTAGGGTTATATGTAAAGTATCAACTAATCGTCCTTGCAACTTGCAAGAAATTTTCCAATCTTTACGGAATTTGGTTAAAGGAAAGTTATTTGCAAAAAAAAAAGATATAAACCCAAAGGAAGTTGTTGTCGCTGTAGCTGCTACAAAAGGTGCATCTGCACCTTTACCTGAGTTAACAACTGTTATTAATCAGGTTGTGTTCATGCTATTGATATTTCTAGGGACCCACGATATTCTCACACTGCTCGTTGCCTTGCATTTGGTGATATTTTAACGGCTTGCCTTAGAGACAAATATGGAAATGCATAGGGCAATAGATTTCTGCTTCTAGACTCAGATTTAAATGTAAAGGAAGGTGGAAAAAACCAGGTGATGGTCCCAAATTTGGATATGATTTTAGTACTAACCACGACATAGAACAATGATCGGTTCACCCTAGGAGGCACCTGCAACTTTACAAAAGGATTACAAAGGCACATAGATGTTCCCTCCATTGCAACATTGTTTGTCATTCATCCAACAATAGGACACTTACAACATATATCCGATGGAACTGAGACTGCAATGCAAGGGTACCTGAATCATTTTCTTGATAAACTATATATTTTTAATTCTAAAGAAGTTTGCAAGTTCTTAGAAGTTTCCAACTTTCTTTTATGCCGGAGTATGGGCCTAAGTTTTAAGAGGAGTTTGTCATGGCTAGGCATATTCCAAATATCCACACGAAATAGGAGTCAAAAAAACATAACAACTGTTGGTGATCTTGATCCAAGTGGATATCGGTGGCCACCCACCTTTTCCAACTAGCTCAAAACAATTTTCTAGAAATTTTGGCAATTTACTATTTTTAGCAGTTTTTAACTTCTAGGGCCATTTTGAGGGCATAAATGAATGTTTTTTGGGACAGATCTTCTAAATGATAGATAAAGGCTCTGATTGATCCCCCTAAATGAATCTCCTTGATGATACCTTTCCAACGAGCTATCGTGCGCCCCAAATGAAGATCGTATGCCAAAGTTACTCCCCCAGGAAGTTGATACACCAAACTACCCAAAATGGGGTCCACAAAACTGTTGGCTTTTCATCTTCTGGGGTTAGGGTTTTGGATTTTATTTATGATAAAAATTCCTTTGGAGCCTCATTTTAAAATCATCTTATTGCGAATGTGAGTATCTGTCACATCTCTTCTCAGAGATAAGCTGCCACCATTCTAGCGAGTCTTTCACTCTGTATTTTCACAATCTTTGTACATTTTCGCTCATTAATATAAAATTGTGTATTACTGTATCTATGTGTTTATGGTTGCATCTCTGATATATTTCTGTTATATTATTTCATATCCGAGATATCTTTGTACATTTCTTTATTATATCTCCACTCTCATTTCGTGCCGAAAATAATCCGGATTAGTGGCATTAGAGTAGGCTGCTCTTGACCGTTTTTCAGTGTATGTCCCCGACGAGGTCCAATTATAGCAAGTTGGGTATCGATCTTGTCTCTCTTGAAGACAATCACTCTCGCACGCCCAAGAAACCCTCCATGGCAGAAGAAAATAAAAATGACGGAGCAGAGGATTCTATCAATTTGTTGCTTGAGCAAGCTCTCACACGACAGAGGGACGAAATGATGGAGAATTTTTCCCACATCCTTCAACGCCTGCCGATAGCAATAGGCGCATATTCATAAAACAACCACTTTGGAAGCACCTCTCCTTTCAAGGTACAGGTTAATTTTAATATTCTCGTATTTGAAGGTCAGATAGATGCAGATGCACTAGACAAATGGTTAAATATGTTAGAAGGTTATTTCTCTATTCATAATTTTTTTGACAGGGAAAAGATCACCTTCACACTCCTTAAATATCTCCCCCATGTTAAACATTGGTGGGAAACTTACTGGGATCAAAGTTCCATAGAGGAGTCTGGAATATATGGGGCCAAGCCCACTTGGGAATTTTTTGTGGATGCGGTAAAGGAACAATATTACCCTTTTGGAAACTATGAGGACCAATACATGAGATGGACCACTCTGCGGCAAGAGAGGGGCCAAGAAATTCTGGAGTTCACCAATACCTTCCATACCTTGCGCACCAATATGGGTATCAAAGACTCCGAATGACATTTGGTTTTGAAATACCATGGGGCTCTACATAGATACATCCAAACTGAAATGGATTTTCTGGACATCTCATCACTCGGTGTTGCTTATCGATATGATGTTAAAATCGAGCAGAAATTTAAGCACCAGAACAAACGAGAGTTTGGGTCTTCAAATATGCAACAACCAAAGTATGATAAAGACAACCCTAACAAACAATCTCCTGAAAACCAGTCCAAGACACAGGAAAATAAGGGTCATAGAAAGACAAAGAAGGACACCGAAAAATGGTGCGATTTCCACAAAATCCCTTCGCACAACACCGAGGAATGTTGATCAAAACATTCATTGGTGGCCGAGATCAAAGACAAGGATCCAAACCATGATTCAAAATCTGATTATGAAAATACTGGTAAAAGACAGATCATCGATGCAAACCCCACTGCTATTTTCGCGACCACAACAATTCAACCAAAAGGACCAACGGATCCTGAAGAGGGGGAGTGAATTTTTCATTCACAAATGTGGTAAAGGGGACCCCGCTACATTTTATTATTTATATCAGAAGCCAAAATAACCTCATCTCAGTAGAGGTTGTCAAACAATTGGGATTGTCGACAACACCACACCTGTAGCCATACAACATCGGGTGGCTTCCCAGGGACGAGATCTCATTGTCAGCCAATAGTGTCGATTGCCATATGGAATCCAGTCCTTCAAGGATGAGGTATTATTTGATGTTTCCCCATTGGATGTCTATGATGTTCTCTTGGGCCAACCATATACATGGAAGCACCATGTTGTTAATGAGTCTCGACCCTGTAGTGTCATTGTTTCTCTGGGAGGTCATCTCTACAGAATACCAAAGGTATTTCTGACTATTGTTCCACCTAAAAATTTCTGCAAGGTAGTATCACATACTACAAAATTCATCTCTTCACAATATGTTCAAAATGTGAACAAAAGGATACTACAACCACTACAGTCTCGACCCAAGCACCTTCTATCCAACAGAAGCAGGTCGAAAAGATTGCAAAAAATTGTAAAGATTCCTTCTGTACACAGGAATCTCATGTAGATAGACTGGTTAAAAAGGTCCAACCCTTCCATCCACATGTTCATGACAACCTTCGACAAGCTAAGCAGCGCAAATTCTCCAACAAGGCAAGCAACTCATCATGATGCAAATTCCATAAACGCTTTTCCCTCTCCCCTAGGAACTCAATGCAATGGATACCATTGCTTCCTAAGGAGGGAGGATTAATCCAGGTGGATATCAGTGGCCACCCACCTTTTCCAACTGGCTCAAAACAATTTTCTGACAATTTTGGTAATTTACTATTTTTAGCAGTTTTTAACTTCTGGGGCCATTTTGAGGTCCTAAATGAAGGTTTTTTGGGATTGATCTTCTTAAAAATAGTCGAAGGCTCTGATTGAGCCCCCTAAATGAATATCCTTGACGATACCTTTCCAACAAGCTATCTTGCGCCCCAAATGGAGATTGTATGCCAAGGTTATGCCCCTGGGAAGTTGATACACCAAACTACCCAAAACGAGGTCCACAAAACTGTTGGATTTTCATCTTCTGGGGTTAGGGTTTTGGATTTTATTTATGATAAAAAGGCATTTGGAGCCTCATTTCAAAATCGTCTTCTTGCAAATGTGAGTAGCTGTCACATCTCTTCTCAGAGATAAGCTGCCACCATTCTAGCGAGTCTTTCACTCTGTATTTTCACAGTCTTTGTACATTTTCACTCATTAATAGAAAATTGTGTATTATTGTATCTCTGTGTTTATGGTTGCATGTTTGATACATTTCTATTATATTATTGGATATTCGAGATATCTCTGTACATTTATTTATTATATCTTCTCTCTCATTTCATGCCGAAAATAATTTGGATCAGGCTCTGCTGTTGTTGCAATGAAAACTGGCAGAAGGTATGAGCTTTGTTAAAACCTGGGTTCCTGACATTTTTGGCAGATCCCTTTGATGCCACTCTTATGGATATTATTGTCTTTGACGTTCTTTCTCCTTCAGAGGGTAATGGAAAATGTTGGATACATCTAGCGAAGCATACTAAGGGACACAATCCTTTGAGTATTGGATATACCGTAATCGTATGGTAACAAGACGGTGAAGATAAGGAAATAACCATGCATAGATTCTTCAAATAGATATGGACTGACTCGATGCTTATGATTTGCAAGACTAAGCATGTTCGTGGGCATCTCAGAAGTCATACCATGGATTCTCTTGTTGACCCTTTTAAAACTATTATAATTGTCGAGAAATGTTGTTACACCATCCAACACAAACAAGTGTCCAGAGAAAAATAGATCTATTAAAAAAGCCTTGTAAAGTAGTCTAGGATTGATGGAATGATCTCTCAAAAATTAAACCAAGGCACGGGAAAGAAGACCCTCCAGGTTCCCTACCTTCACAACTGGTTTTTCGCTTATGTGCTTCACCTCAAGACTCTAGAATATTTGAATCCAAGGAAGCAACCCATGTGATCAAATGCCATCACGAATCTCAACCAACATAAGAAGTATGTCCTTCCATTCAACAAGCTATGATTACTTATGGGCTCAATTTTTCAGTGATTGAATTTCAGGGAATAGAGAGGAAAATGGTAAGAAAACCATATGCTAGTGTGGGAGATGGCGCGAGGGCTGGAGTAGAACTTGGAATGCTCACTCGATTACAACACCAATTTCCATTCCTATCATGAAAAATTTTGTTGTTTTTTTTACTACTCTAGGGCAATCTATGGTTGACAGAGATACAAACTCACTCTCATATTGTGATTCAAAATGTAGGCAATGTAAAGACACATAGCGTGCATTTACTGTATCAAGATCTTCATATGGTAACTTTTCTAGTGGAAAGTTTATAAACAATTTCACTCGTATACAGTCCAATCTAGAGAATACAGTTGGAATAAACAGGAAGGCTACACACAAAATATCAGATGGAGAATAATAGTTATAAACACTATTAAAGAAAGTGCAAACATATTAGTAATATGCTGATAATAAAAGTTCAAAGAAACAAGTTAGTTTTGCTTAATAATATATTAAGAAAGTTCCCGAAGAGTTCAAAACCCAGTTATAAAACTACTTAACCTATAGAACCGTTATCAAAAGTATAAAAGAAGTAGCGCACAACCATCTAGAGGAGGATAACTTTTTGGGAAGACTAAATTTTTTTGAAGGAGATATTTTTAGAGAGAAAATTTTGAGAGAGAACTCTGGTAGAAAATTCAGAGATAGATATGCTTGGAGTGCTGTGAGGACTCTTCCTATTCATTCTTCTTTTACATATTCAACGGAGATTGATGGAATCGTCAACAACAGGGGGTCTTGTGAAGAAACGATAAGGATAAAGCGAGGATGAGCTTGTTGGCCTTCACAAGGCAACAATTTACTTGTTAGTTTGCTGTATTAAAGCTAGATTTTATTTGGCGCTAATCAATTTCTTATGCAGGTTTTCTCCTTGCGATTCACCTTCATTGCTCCATTCCACTTCTTGCTCATCTTTCTTTCTTCCTTTTTCGTGCTTGGTCTTTTTATTGTACATTGTGTCTAAAGGGGCTAAAGGCCATATACCTGGCCCTAGTCTACACAAAGACTTGTAGATTTCATAAATATATGAATTTATATGGGAATCCTTTTAAGTGAAATCATTTCTTCTCACTCTAAGTTATCTCTTTGAGTTTTCTTTAAAATCCTCAGTTTTTCTCAATTTTATTGATTTAATACTTTGAATTTAGAATATTAAAAAATTACATAACTTCAAAAGAACCTAATGCACTATGGTTACTCGATGTATATATATATATATTCCTTTCTTTTAGTTGTTTTCAAGGTATAGCTTTTGTTTTGTTTTTTTATTTTATTTTTGTAATTAATTTTGTTTTAATTAAAATAATGTTAAAGTAATAATCCTTACACTACTTTTTAATTAATGTTTGATATTTATTTGATGGTTATTAAATTTTGTTTATTAAATTAATCTCTTAATTAATCTTAGGTTTTTTTTTTTTTGACAAAAACAGTTATGTTGCATTAATCGGCATTCTGGCCAGCCAGAATCAGAAAGTTACAAATTTGAAGAAGGTTGGTGACCTCTAACAGTGCTGCCAACCTTCTTGTGAATGTCTTGGGAGACCAATCCCCTCTGCTCCTTGAGCTAATTCAATAATATGACAAAGAATGCATACATGAGTAAATTCTCACAAACTGTGAGCATAGCAAAAGACAGAAGCAAAGCATTATACCGAGGGGGCTGAAATTTTCCCCTTAATGTAGGGGTCCAACTTTTTCTGAGAATTAATTAATTAATCTTAGGTTAATCTTTTCCATTTATTTTATTTTATTTAAACAAAGACAACTAAACGTTTGTTTTATTTATTGAATTTATTTATTAGATTTAAATTTTGTTACATCAAATGTATAAACTCCACCTAGAAGTAAAAAATCACAAAATCGCATAAAAATTAAATATTGTTGAAAATTTAAATTACAAGGAAAAGGAATTCATGCTTGGACTATAGGTTAGGGGAAAATTGGCCTAGAGTTCAATGCGATTTCTTGTCTAGGGATTAAATCCTAGGGTAACATTCTCATCTCTTCTCGCTTAGCCTCGCAAGAGGTCGAAAACGTTGATGTTGGAGACTCTCTAGTCTCTTGGCGTCAACATATTTTTTGGCAACCATATTGAGGAGAACCATTCAATGGCTCGTTCCTAGTTTTTTTTTTAATTCTTTCAATTTTACTTTTCCTAGAATTCAATGGCTCAACTGATTGGAAGCCTATTTGGTGGTTGTAACCTTTTGGTTTCAGCTACCAACCATGGGAAAGTCGTTCTCATGTATGGTCTGTTTGAGTTTGAAGAAGACCTGAACAATTCTCCTTTATTTGTGCCCACTCCCTTGAAGTTCGCTCACTCTATGAACCCTCTACCTTACAGATTCAAGAATCATTTTCCTCTCTTCCATGGCGATGGAACAATTACGGTGATTGAACATCTTCGTGCGTTTTCGAATTCTTGCGCCATTCTCAGAGTAAATAATAATGATAGTTGTATGCTGTTGTTTATAAATTCCCTTCAAGGTGATGCCACCTCCTTATTTTCCAGCCTTTCTGATGGATGCATCTCTACTTGGTTTGAACTTTCTTACTAGTTTACCTCTACCTTTGGGCATTTAGATAGTCCTTACGAACATTTTAAGAGGTTTAATCAATTATGAAAAAAGGATAATTTGAGCATTCTTACTTTTAATCTCCAGTTTATCAAGTTATACAATTTAATTCCTACTCCCATTTTCCCTACCAAATTAGCTTCTCTATTGCATTACTATGAACTTTTACCTCCTCTTTACCGATAGCGGTTGGAAGAAAACAATGTTCAAAAAATAGGGTTAGCTCTATCCACTTGCCTCGACTTCGAAGAGAAAATTCGTAGAACAGGATACTCTTTTGGGATTCATGAATCACACAAGGATTTGTCTTGTTTAATCCATGTCATTAAGATCTTACAAGATCACATGTTCTTTCTCGAGTCTCAATCTTCAAATCATGTTGGGAGTGTATCTCATGAGCCTTCTCTCTTAGGGCCTATTTATGATGGATTCACTACTCATGGTTAGGAGAATGGATGTGAAGAGGATCATGATTATATCATGATTCTTAATGATCAATCCACCTCTCACACCCTTCTTAAACCTCATAAAGAAACTCGACCCCAAGACCATCTTTCAGCCTCTTATCTGCACACATACGATGGAAATTTTGATTATGCAAATGAAGAAATCAATTCTAACTATGTTAAACCAATTTATGATGCATTTGTATTCGATGATGATGCTAATAATTGGTCAATACCAATTGATGAGGACCAATATGACTTTAATGATGCATGCAAAAATGTTTTTTCTGAAGATATCTATGAGTTCAATCAAGATCTCAACTTGTATAAAATTATTGCTAATCCTTTGTTTCAAACAAGAGAGGTTAAAGAACTTGATACCATCAAGCATGTCCCTCCTAGGTACAATATTTATTTTGATGATAGTCAATGCTATAGAGACATTCCTATGTTTTCTAATCCATGTTATGAGTCTTCTTTGTATCATGGCGACCTTGTTGTTGATATAAATATCCATAAATATGATACTATTTTTTTTTTTGAATTCATGGATCATTCCTTTGAAGTACAAACCCTAAATCTTAGATCTAATCCAGTTAATACCTTCATCATTACTGGAAACACATCTTTTCGTTGGCATGTCTTGGAGGTTGGTGGTCGTTTCTTTTGGGTATTGATCATTTCCCCGCACAATACACATATGTTGGTTGGCATTTTGGAAGTCCCTCCACGCACAAATTTTTCAAACTCATAAGACCCACATGCAAAGCAGGTGACACATTCCTTTACGCTAAATTTCATCCGACCTGAGTCCAAGATAATGGTTTCTTTCCTCTGTAAATAAATAATAAAAAATTAATGATAATAATAAAAAATTTCAGGAAGGGCTAGATTAGTTTTGAGTTGATTTCACATTTATTCAATTTATTTTCTTGCTTTTATTTCTTTCTCTTTTTTTTTTTCTTTTTTTTTTTTCCCTTTTTGATGGTCATAAGTGATGGAGAAATGATTGGTGATAGTAAAATCTAGGCTATATGTATATTTTTAACTGATTGACCAAATGTGTTTTGGTGGACAACAGAATTGCAGGTGAAGCAAGTTGCCTTCCTTTGTCATAATTCCTCACTTGTCTACCATTCTGTTGGTACGTGGGACATCCTCACTCATCACATTCGTCAGTCCTATCCCCATCTTCCTTCTTTCCATTTCTTCATCCCCTTCATTTTGATATTCCTCCAGCATACACATTGTGGATACTTAGTGTTAAAATTGGGTCTTCCCCTCAATGCACATCCACGACAATTTTATAGCATTGTAATCATTTTGTCAAGATCTAAAGAGTCGTCCCTTCGGGTTATACAACAGGACCAAACCCCCTCATACTTACCTCTTTCCATGAGTTATTCCATGAAGTCCTAATCCATGAATCCCTTGACCTCCATCATGTCTCCCCTTGTTGTATAACCTGGTTCACCTAACCCTATTGGCCTCTTCTAGTTCCACATAGAGTCATCCTCAGTCCTGTCATTACCTTTACCTTTCCCTTTCTTCCTGAGAATCAATGATTGTAAGTTATTGTTTGAATCTTGCATGCCACTATAAGCGATGCACATTTGTTGGTTGGCAATTGTTGACGATGATTTTTTTTAATAGGACTTAGTCGACGAAGCATTGCTAGGCTCCCTCTCCAGTCACACTACTTGCGCAAAGTTTCACTTTTTCTCATTAAATATTGGTGCATTGCTCGCAAGTGAATTTATTGTGATTCTTGACTTACTACTAAGCAGATCCTGTTACTCACTCATTGCATTATTCACGCCATCTTATTTCTCCAATGACACACATCTCCAAAGACTCTTATATCACCATTGTTGATCTATGCACCTGCCTTATTCATAGTTGCTTGTGCAAAGTATCGCATGCTCCCCCTGAGTTACCGCTACACATTCAAGGAAAGTTAGATAATCATTAAAATGGAAGCAAGTTCATTACAAATTGTTAGCACATGGTTCTTGTCGAAACTATCATGTATTTGGGTTAATTTTGGTACTTTTTTCCATGCCATGACATGAGACAAAACATATCATTTTGTGAAGTTGTCATGTGGTTATGAATTTAATACCATCTCATGCCAAAAGTAAGGACATATTGGTATACTATATATGTTTCATACCACCATACGCTAGGCGTGATTAAGCATGAATCAATGCAAGCAAAAAGAAATTACCACCTCTCATTGGTCTTAGGTGTCAAATGCAAAATGGTCTTTAAGGAGAAAAGCAATGAAACAATACAAGAAAAAATAAATACCTCTGTATTTTAACAAAAGGGTCAAACGATGTATCTACCTTTGCTCGTCATCAAGAATGAAGAAGGGATAAAAAAAATAGCATTTTTAGTTAAAATTGTAAATAAGGACAATTTGAAATCTACTGAAAGTTCGTCACAACATTCAAATACATTTGCCTATGACAACGCAAAGGGTTTAGTGAAAACGGACATGAATGGCACAATCCAAGGTGTGTTAAGCCAACACAAGTCATATATGGCTGTCAAGTTGCAAGGAGAGGTGCAGAGAATGAAGATATCTCCGTGAAAACAATGTCAGAAGAAATACGAGAAACCTCCATGTGGTTCTATGTAAAGTATCAACTAATCGTCCTTGCAACTTGCAAGAAATTTGTCAATCTTTACGCAATTTGGTTAAAGGAAAGTTATTTGCGAAAAAAAATATAAACCCAAAGGCAGTTGTTGCTGCTGTAACTGCTACAAAAGGTGCATATGCACCTTTACTTGAGTTAACAACTGTTATTAATCAAGTCGTGTTCATGCTATTGATATTGCCAGGGACCCACGATATCCTCACACTTCTCGTTGCCTCGTATTTGGTGATATTTTAACCGCTTTCCTTGGAGACAAATATGGAAACGCACATGGAAATGGATTTATAGACTCAGATTTAAATGTAAAGGAAGGTGGGAAAAACTAGGTGACGGTCCCAAATTTGGCTACGATTTTGGTACTAACCACGACAAAAGACAGTGATCAGTTCACCCTAGGAGGCACCTATAGCTTTACAAAAGGATTACAAAGGCACAAATATGTTCCCTCCATTGCAACGTTTCCTGTCATTCATCCAAAAATAGGAATCTTACAACATATATCTGATGGAACTAAGACCACAATGCAAGGGTACCTGAATAATTTTCTGGACAAATTAGATATGGTGAATTCTAAATAAGGTTGCAAGTTCTTATAAGTTTCCAACTTTATTTTATGCCGGAGTATGGGCCTAAGTTTTAAGAGGAGTTTGTCATGGCTAAGCATCTTCCAAAAATCCACATAAAAGAGGAGTCAACACAACTTAACAACTATTGGTGGCTATGTTGTTGTTGAAATGAAAATTGGCAGAAGGTATGAGTTGTGTTAAAACCCGGGTTCACGACATTTTTTGCAGATCCCTTTGATGCCACTCTTATGGATATTATTGTCTTTGACATTATTTCTCCTTCGGAGGGTAATGGAGAAGGTCAGATACATCTAGTTAAGCAGACCAAGGGACATAATCCTTTGAGTTTTGGATATATCGTAATCATGTGGTAACATGATTGTCAAGATAAGGAAATAACCATGCAGACTGTTGAAACAGAGCTTAAGTTTTTTATCCTTAAGGCCTAGATTTTTATTTTTCGGGTTTCGGCTTTCTGAAAATAAGAGTTTCGTCATTTCTAAATTCACAATACCTTTTTATCAATTGTTTTTTGGATTACAAACGGAAAAAAGTTTACAAAAATATAAATTTTCCAACGCTCTTTTGAAAAATTATTTAAAACGGGTTGTAATTTTAAATTTGCGATTTTTTAATTTAAACGTTAAAGAAATCGGGATTCGGGGTTTTCTGCAAACAAATGTTTGATGCAAATTGAATCACGAAACCCCGATCTCCGATTTTCCGAAACATTGGAACCTTAATTAAAAAAAAAATGAATTAGTTTAGTCTCTTCTAAGAAAGGTTAAAGGTTAAAGTAATTATGTCGTGATTTCAGGATTCGCGGTTCTATGAGAGCGCGTCTCTTGTCATCATGTTTCGCAAAATCCCGATTTCTGAAACCTCGATCTATAAGTCACATTAAATTAAACTTTTTCTGTTTTAGCTTTAATCATGATTATTTAATTAATTAAGATAAGTTAAGTCCTATTTTGAAAAAAGAAACAAGCCATCGCAATTTCGCGATTTCGGAGATCGGATTTCATTAATAACACAAGTCTCCTGTCATCATGTTTCCCGAAATCCCGAAAAAAGTCTAATCACAATGAATTAACGTGATAAAAACATTTAAATCCTAATTAAAGCATCACGATTTTGCGATTTCGCATTTTTGGAAATCGTTTTTTCATTGACTACATACCTCTCGACATTACGATTTCTGAAACCCCGAAAAATGAAGTTTTCAGCTTTAAATTATGATTAACATTAATTAACCTTTTTCTTAAAAACAAGATTAATGGTAATCATTCTTAGGTGTTCATTTATGTTTCGCTTACCCATTAAGTAGGTTTCTCGTTTTCTTCAAAACCCGAAGGTACTTAAATACGGACATTAAAAGCATATCTCGGTAAAATATATTTTGCATTAAGAGCTTTAATTTCGTGACAGCTGTGCAAATCTTGTCATTTTTTAAATATATTCAAAATTACATTCGAATGTCTATGTTATCGTTCAAAGATGAGCTCATTCATCCATTTGTTGTTATAGGTTTCCAATTAGACACATAAGTCATGGCACCCAAAAAGGCACCTAAAAAGAATGAACACACACAGGAAGGATATATTATCTCCGATACCACTCCACATGCTATAGATTCTATTAAATCGTGGACTCAAATCTCAGATTTGCTGGAATATGAATTAGAGAACGCTCATCCTAACTTCGAAAATCATTTCCGGGACATAGCTGAGTCTGAGCTTCATAAGATTGCTGCGCGTGCGAGCCTGGTAGCATACACTGATATGATCGGCTGGGCTCTAGATAAGGTAGATATCCCAACAAGGAGCATTCAAAATGAGAAAGGAGCTATTGTCAACTCATTCATGCCAGAGCACATTCAAGTAATGTATAAACTCTCGTCGAATCATAAACATACTTTTAATGCTGAATTTTTAGCTGAGTTTCAGAGAAAGGAATGTATTGAGGAAGACCAGACATATCCCGACATGATTAGAGGATGGGCGAGGTCTGAAGAAAATTTTAGGGCTGATGCTCATGGGATTTATGCTACAGCTTTTTTAAATGAATATATGGTTTATATAACCATTATGTTATGCAGACTTTTCGGGAGAAAAGATCCCTGTCACTTTCATGCAGACTGGGTACCCTTTTTAGAGGAAGCTTCAGAAGGAAATGGTTTTAAGTGGCATAAAATTTTGTCGGATAACCTAACACAAGAAATTTTAAATTACAAAGCAGCCAAGTCAAAAGGACAACCAACAACGTTTTATATGTCTGCATACATAATGGATGCAATCTGTTTTATGACCCCATTTCGATTAATGAATTGGAGTTGGAGTATTTCCTGTCCAGAACCCATTCATAAATACCACTTGGCCCTTTGGGAAGAAAATGTGAAAAGCGCATTTTACGAGGTTTGTCATTTTATTATTATTCCCATGCACAAAATATTTTTTGGATGCGAACCCCCTCGCATTTTAGATACAATCATAGAAAGCCTTAAAGCAGTTGCCGACTGTTTCATTGAGGAATTTTTTTCCTACATTAGGGTTTATGGTTGTTCCATTCCCCCTCATGCACTCCCTAAATTCTTGCCAAACATATTGGTATGCAGAAAAGTAGCTTATCAGATAGCCAAGGGTGGTGTTGGATTGGAATTAAAAGCACTTCAGAAAAAAGCATGGCCATCTTTCCCTGTTCAATAATTTCATGTTGGGAAATTTTCTTTATCAAATTTAGGCCATTCTAAGGTAGAGGCTGAGTCACTACAAGAAGTGAAATTAGTAAATATTGAGCACAGAAAATATGACCCCTACCAAATAATAAGTAGGCATTACATACATTGTAATCTAAAGGCATATGAACATGACGTATCTATTTATGATGATATATTTAAAGATGTTAAGTCTTATGAAGAAGTGCTGAATAGAGTCCAGGCCTTGCCACTTGATTCACAGGCTGGGTTCGCATCTTTTCAAAGCCATAGGCGAAGCTGCCTACCTAAGATTTTACAGGGTGAAATTTCGACCCCATCGCCAGAAAAACAAGGATCCCCTCCAGGGTTTGAAACTAATATACAGTATAAAGAAAATAACAAAGGTAAGTTGAAAAATACTGAGATACCTTCCCAAGATACAGAGGGTTCTCAAACAAAATAAATGGGAATGGATAAGGGAAAAGAACCAGAAACAATTCTAGAAATCATGAAGAATGTTCCAGAAAAGATAGGAGGAACAACTTCAACAGAACTTGGTAGTCCTATCACCTCTTTAACT
The DNA here is from genome assembly GCA_000966675.3 of Picea glauca. Taxonomy (NCBI): domain Eukaryota; kingdom Viridiplantae; phylum Streptophyta; class Pinopsida; order Pinales; family Pinaceae; genus Picea; species Picea glauca. The sequence goes on along the minus strand of JZKD02S0174362.1, from coordinate 282,102 downwards.
CTATTACAGTCGACTTTTGGAACCCCCCATGAAGGATTTTTATATGTCAGTGATCTATAGCCTATTTCGAGAGATGAAATTCCCTCATCAGATTACTTTTTCAGTAAAAAGCGAAGAGCAGTCTTAAAGCAGGAAATTCATCCAAGAGGAGAAGGAACGATTAAAAAGCATAGGGTTATTATAGATGGAAAGAAACTCAAGGATGGAGAATTTGCTACAGAATTAGCAGGTACAATGGGTGCTATAGCATCAACAAACATGTATTCTGTTGGTAATTTAACAACTATGCTTGAACAAAAGGACCAAACAATAATCCATTTGCAAGACAAACTAAAAGAAAACGAAAGAAATATTAGTTGGGGAATACAGAAGGGTCTAGAACAAGCTAGACTAAAGGATATGCAAGAAATCCAGAAAAAGAATAAAGACTTGGAGGAGGCAAAACTCATAATATAGGTCACACAGGAACAGGTTCGAAAGCTGGAAGAAGAAAACAAACATTTACAAGAGAAAATTATTTCTATTACTAATTAGTTAATAGAACTTGAAAATTTCAGGACACAAGCATTGGAGATATATGTAAGAATAAAGGAGGAGCAACAGAAAGTGTTCTTGAATCTGGAAGTAGTCCAGAAATATTTTCAAGAAACAAATAAGTCTTTAGAGAATGTGTTCCAGAAGGAAAGGGAGGCGAAAGTAGCTAGAACTACTTTTCAAAAGGCAGTGACTTTCTCATCAAAAGAAGAGGTTGGAAAGATTAAGAAATTATCTATTTCTGAACAGGTTAAAGGGGACATTATAATAAAGGTGTGGGAAGCAAAGCTGGCCAAATATAAATGAATAACAAGAGAAGTCAACGATGATTTCCGGGGAATCTTCGATCTATTAAAAAGAGCTTCTTTGAATATCGGAATAGATAGCTGTTCCGGATTATTAGGCGAAATCAATATTTTCAAGCACCAGCTAAGGTTTAGAGAAGAGCTGGAGGAAATGAAAGTAGAGATTTCAAGCATTAAATTGATCAATATTACAGAGATCAACAAATGGATGGTGATGTCAAATCTAAAGGTGAAAACTATTAAATTCACATAAAAGATGGTAGAAAACCGATTGCCCGAATTGCAGAAAATATTTTTCTTATTTGAAGCAAATGAATTACCAGATACTTCCAGGAATTTTGTGAAGTTTTTGGGAAAATGTGTTCAGTGTATTGAAGTGGAGAAAGGAAGTTCATCAATGCAAGCTTAAAATCTTTTAAAATGTTTTTATCATTTAAATTTAGAAAGAAATTGTAAACGGTTGACATTATTTTTATGTAACCGTAATACTAGGAAGTTGGTTAGTCACCAACGAGAATTTTTGATGAAAATGTATAAATATAGTTTCTAAAGGATGAGAAAAGGCTTCAGAATTTTTGGAGAGAGCCATTTTGTAATATCAGTTTTCAAAATACATCAGAATATAGATCACAAACGAGATTCTGGATCCTACAAATTTTTAGCTATGTGTCTTCACCCTGTTGATTATACTCTGTTGAATTTTTCCTTTCAATGTTCTTCTAACGAGTAATCAATTTGAAGTTATATACATCATCGATTTATATTTCAGATTGGTTTGGATGTCAAATGATTTACAATTTTTCCTTTGAAATTGCTTTTAGTAATTTTAAGACTTGTAAAACTTTTGTTCCTTAATACTTAACTCTTGTTAGAAACCTTGTTTTTCTTTCATCATTGTCTATTGAAATATGAGATTCTTTCTTGATTAAAGCCTCATATTTTTCTGTAGTGTTTATTTGTTATTTTACGATTCTCGAAATTGTTACAAATCCAGGAAACGACCTCGAATGTGTTTACATTACTGTTTTGAATTTTAAAATTGTTTTTCTTGTTTTCATCTTTGGAAAATTTGAAGTAACAAATTGATTAAAATACTTTTACAAATAAATAAAGTTTTATCATCCATGACTGTCCCAAGTAGCAGACAACCCAACGTTGAACCAAGCCTTCAAGATCAAACCAGTATTTCCTTGAATTTATTTAATACCATTTTACAAACAACAACTAACCGGGTTGAGTTAGAATGTTCATGGGTTGCTATTGAGTGAGACATTAGCATCCAAGAACAATAGGAAGCAAGACAGAGGAAGTTGAGAAAATGATTATGCTTTAATCTTCCTTTGATTTCTTATTCCCAAATCATTCCTTTAAATCATTTACGGATGCCTTGACGGTATGATTTATAGCCTTAAAGCATATACTCAGGAACACCACAATCATTCTGCAAATAGATATGGACTGTCTCAGTGCTTGTACTTATTACAAGACTAAGCATGTTCATGGGCATCTCGGAAGTCATACCATGGTTGCTCTTGTTGACCGCATTAAAACAGTTATAATATTTGAGAAATGTTGTTACAACATCCAACACAAACAAGTGTCCAGAGAAAAATAGATCAATTAAGAGATCCTTGTACAATAGTCTGGGATTGATGGAATGATTTCTCAAAAATTAAACCGAGGAACGGGAAAGAAGATCCTCCAGGTTCCCTACCTTCACAACTGGTTGTTCACTTACATGCTTCACCTCAAGACTCTAGAATATTTGAATCCAAGGAAGCAACCCGTGTGATCAAATGTCATCATGAATCTCAACCGACAGAAGAAGTATGTCCTGCCATTCAACAAGCTATGATATTATGGGCTCACTTTTTCAGCGATTGAATTTCAGGGAATAGGGAGGAAAATGGAAATAAAACCATATGTTGGTGTGGGAGCGTGCAGGGGCTGGAGTAGCACTTGGAATGCTCACTGGATTACAACAACAATTTCCATTCCTATCATGACATCTTTCACTATTTGTTTTACTACTCCATGACAATATATCGTTGACAGAGATATAAACTCACTCTCATACAATGATTCAAAATGTAGGCAACTCAAAGGGATGTAGGAGCATTGCCAACAAAGCACAAGCATGGAAGACAGCTGGGCGCGCTAGCGCACATTTTGAAATATTTTGAATTTCAAATGATTAATGTATTAATGTGATATCTGACAAATCATTTTGAGTTATGAACGTCTTTAATGACTGAAGGCTGAACCATCACGTAATATTGATGAGGGAATGTATTCTGGTTTATGGATCAGATCACGGTATAGATTTGGAGCTTGTGCTCTTATTTGTCTGACTCAATATTTATTGTAATAAGTGCTAAGTAGTTGATAGCATTCAATTTCATTAACATAACATAGATTGGTTGGAGGGAATAACTTGAGAGAGTCCCTTTGTATAAATCTTTGCAATATTGTCTAGAAGTTGTTGTTAATAGTTGTTATTGATTATCATAGTTGTTGTGGAAAAAGTAGAACCGAGCAACATCTGAATCTATCTTGTATAGGTTAAGGAGTAGTGAAGAACAATGTATGTATGTAGCCAGTTTCAGTTGGATGAATATAACAGAGGAACATTGTCCCAAATGTGTATCGATATGTGTCTATCTGAATGAATGGTAGAGTCTCTGTTATTGTTCAATTCTCTGTTATTTCTGTTCTTGAATCCATGACTGCATTTTATTTTTTGAATGTATGAGTCATTATGAGGAGTAGATAAGTTTCAATCACTCTCTTTAGTGAGCGAGTGCAAGGTGTGAATAGTGTCTGCAAGGAGTGCATGACCGAGTCTGTTTCGACTCGAAGGCTTAGAGGAGGTAGTGAAAATCATATGTATGCAAGGAGTGCATCGATGTCCACAAGGAGTGCATGACAGAGTTTTCAGAGTCGAAATCTCAGGAAGGATAGTGTGATTTAGTTATGAGAGATAGAGGTGGTTGGAGAATAGTCGCAAGGAATGCGAAGTCATTCACAAAAGTTGAAGTGTGGAGAGAAATCTGTTGCAAGGTGTGCATAGATTGAGTTCTCGACTAAGTGTCGAAGAGATTGTTTAGAGGAACAAAGGAAAAACAAAGAAGGAAAGCTTAGGAGGGAGAGCGACGTAAATATTCAAGGAAAGGAGTCATTGAACTTCTCGTCAAAGCCAGTGGGCAGGATTTGTCCTCAAAGAGAGGCGAACGATCCTAGACCATCAGATCTGGTGAAATTGCAAGAAGGAGAATTGTGAAGTATTTTGGTACCTCAGAGGTTCGACAAGTTGAAAAATTAACGAAAGGAGAGTTGCGAAGTCCAAATTTGCGATTCAATCGTGACCGTTGATCATTACAGCATACGTGGAAACAAATTAAGGAGTTTGAGAATTAGAGAATCAGAGGTTGGGGGTGAAATTCCTAGAAATTCACGAAGTTTGAACCATAGTGGGTCGATGAATCTGAGGTGACGCGTGGCGGAAGTTCAAAACCTTAGAGAAGAGAGTTTTGGGAAAATTTGAGGAACGGATTCAGAATATCCCCAAGGTCCAAACCATGAAGAGATAGCCCCACGGTCATATCCGTGGTCACTCACGGAAGAAACCTGTGTGTGTGGGTAGAAATTTTTTGGGTACCTGCAGGGACCCAAGGAGTCATTCCGACTCAGTGTTTCAATGATCCAAGACCGAGAGGTCAAGCGACCCTTTGGAGAGAAGGGGGGTTGTGTCATAAAGACACAGAGCACACATTTACTGTATCAAGCTTTTCATATGGTAACTTTTCCAGTGGAGAGTTTATAAACAATTTCACTCTTGTATAGTCCAATCCGATGAATATAGTTGGAATAAACGGGAAGGCTAGATACAAAATATTAGATGGAAAATAATAGTTATAAACACTATTAAAGAAAGCACAAACATACTAGTAATACATGGATAATAAAAGTTCAAAGAAACAAGTTAGTTTTTCTTAGTAATATATTAAGAAAGTTACAAAACAATTCAAAACTCAGTTATAAAACTACTTAACCTCTAGAACCGTTATCAAAAGTATAAAAGAAGCAACACACAACCATCTAGAGGAGGAAATTTTTTTAGGAAGACATAAATTTTCTGAAGGAGATATTTTTAGACAGAAAATTTTGAGAGAGAACTCTGGCAGAAAATTCAGAGATAGATATGCTTGGAGTGTTGTGAGGACTCTTCCTATTGATTCTTATTTTACATATTCAACATATATTGACATAATCGTCAGCAGTAGGGGGTCTTGCGAAGAAACGATAAGGATAAAGTGTTAAGCCCTAAATAGTGGCTCATTACCCCTTAATTGGGGAATATTATATTAATAATGTTATTTTATTTATGTCGACTTTACTCCATTAGTTGTAATTATACCTCCTAGTCTCCTATATATACCAAGGAGACATTTTCATTTTGAATCATCTTGTAATTGAACATTTATGTGGGCATAAGGAGGTTTCCCCCTCGAACAGGATTATTATCTGAATTTATCTCTTTTTCAAGGTGTTAAGTACATATTCTGAGGTTTTTCTATGCTATATTGATATTTGGTTCCTAACATATGGTATCAGAGCTCAAGGTCTTGGGGTTTCGCTGCTACATCTGAGACACCTTGGAATTTTCGCTATAAATTTTTTTCTACAACTTTTCAGAAGGAATGGCTTGGAAGATATTTAGTAGACGGATCAAGGTACGTTGGGTTAAAATTTCAACTCCTGAGTCCTTTTGCTTTCAGAGATACAACCTTTCTAAGATAGGGTTCTGGAATCATACTGAATTGAGTCATTGCATAATTTTTGCTATAAAATTTTTTCTGTAACGTTTCAGACCCTAAAATATGGAGGCTATTCATAGAAATTAGTAAGGTATCTTTGGTAACAATTTTAGCTTCTAGGTAATCTTAAATTTGTAGATACACCCTGTGGAAGATAGCGTATTTGACTAGTCCTATTGACTAGTATCAAGAAGGTGTTCTAGGTAAAACAATCATAACTTATTCCTAGAGTATCCAAATTGAGCGAGACTAGTTGCATTGGATAGTGGATAGACTGTAGTAGTTCTGGTACGAGTTTCAAAATTTTATATAAATTATTTTGTGTGGGGCACGCTATACAAGTGATATCTCATGGAAAGGATAAAAATCAACAAGTTGTGGGGAAGTTACCATAAATTCCACTTGGCACATCCAATTTTGATCAGACCTGTGGCATTGTAGAGAAGAAATATCAGAGTCCTACAAAAAAGAAAATTTCATATCAGAAGGGCCGAAATTTTGGAGATACAATAAAATGAATATTTTCTAGCAGAACCACCTGAAAATCAAGGTTTCAAGTGATACTTGGCCAACATGCCACCAAAAAAGGGAACTTCTATACCAAATAAGCCTCGAGACAATCCTACTTGGACTCTTGATGAAAGTGAAGAAATGTGTAGGGACATAAATGATTTACAAAAGAATATAGTAACAAAATATGAAATACAAGAGATGGAAGCTAAGTTGGAGGCAAAGATGGATGGTTTAAAAGAAGAGATCATGGAAGGATTAAAAAATTTCGTAATAGAGAGGACACCTGAAAGTGAAAATGTATCCCATGAAATTCATGATGAGGACACAAGGAAGGTGAATCAAGAATGGAGAAACTCTAACTTTGGGTTGAAGACCAACCATGTTCCTAAGATCAATTTGAGTAAGTTTGATGGCAAGGACCCTATCACATGGATACTTCAGATGGAGAAATTCTTTGATCTACATAATGTGCCACATACACAAAAGGTGGGAATTGCTTCTTTATATTTAGAACCCAATCAATTTGTATGGTATAGATGACTTTGTTCTCGCAAATCACTCGTCACTTGGACAATTTTCATGGAAGAAATGATAACACACTATGAGGATACAAGGAGCAATACCTTCTTTAGCCAATTAATAAATCTCAAGCAAAAGGGTTCAGTTACAGAGCACATTGAGAAATTCCAAAGATTGAATACGAAGGTAACTCATATTCCATATGAGCACTTGATTGATGTATTCATAGGAACTTTAAGAGATAACATTCAACATGAGGTTCACCTTTGGGAACCCAAATCATTGGAGAATGCATTTAGGGTGGCAAG
>JZKD02S0174362.1:221980-262358 GCA_000966675.3 Picea glauca | reverse complement strand
TTGTAAAACTTCACAAGAAAAGGGCCGAATGCAAAAGCCAGATGGAAAATCAATCTGTCCCATAGGCTATTTTTAGCCTCGTGGACGTTAAAAATACTTTCATTTCATTTCATTTATGTTTATGACCGTTGGTGTGTTGTCGGGGTAATGTTATCAGGGCCTATGAGAATAGTGTGGACATGTTTTTGATCATTTTTCGTTGGAAGGATTGATCGAGAGAGTGGCGTCTAAAAATTTAGAGGAGTTGTAATCTTCCAACGATGATCCTTTAATTTTTTTTATTTTTTATTTTATTTCTCGAGTGTTGTGCTAAGGGGGGAAGTAACATATAAATTCTTCGTTTGTTAATGCATTTACATAGCACGCGTCCCTTATCATTTTATATAATATTTTTATTTACCAATCAGGCGAGTCATCGTATAAAAGGAAGCCACGTGTAGGGTTTACCTTGAAAAGGATTCCACTAATATCATCAGAAGGATTGATCGGGGAGAGGCGATGGATCATGTGAGGGGGAAAATTATCGCTTGTCCCAATGACATGATCTCCCAACGATACAGTTGGGATAATGTCGTTGGACAAGGCTTTCGGAGAATGCGGGCATAGAGGATCGTGAACAATTTGTTGCGTTCTTCGACGACGAGGTATTGTTTTTTGATAAGTGTGCCTCAAATGAAAAGCTACCTATCATGCATCCTCTTCGAAAAGGCTTAGGGTTCATTGGATTAAAATGGAGAATTGAATTGGAGCCACTTTTAAACTTTATATAACAATTGGTTTTCGAAGGTTTCAAAGGCTATTCCCTTTCTACCACGTATGCATAAAATAAATGCCCTGGTCCACCATATTTAACTAGTGTATTGAGATGTAGGAGACATTATAAGATCATAGATAGAGCGCCTGATATCTACTCCGACGTTAAATGAAGTATCCATTGAAAATAGCACTTTAAAAAACGAGGATTACATGGACAACGTGCTTTGAAATACCACTTTTCAAGAGTGGGGATGTCAACAACTCTTCCAACTATAGGACCATAATGATAAACCCCTTGTTTGCGAAGTTATTTGGAAGTATGCTAAAAAATAGAATCAACAAGAGGGTGAAAGAAGGGGATAAGCGTGCTAAAGGGAAAACATTTTTCAGACCTAAACACTCAATGATTGATCATGATATAACTCTAAGGCACATCATTGAAAAAGTGTGAGAGAAAAAAGAGGAAGCATTTTGTTGCTTTGTCGATTTCAATTTTTTTTTTGACACGGTCCCTAGAGATAAGCTTTGGCATAGAATGGAAGAACTTGGGGTTCCTATACATCTTAGAGCAGTTGTCCATAGGCTATATGAGGAGGTTAAAGTCAAAATCAGAACGTCAGCTGGTATCTTCGAAAGTTTTAGGAGTGATATTGGGGTCAAACAAGGGTGCCTTTTGTCCCCTACCCTCTTTGGCTTATATATTGACAAATTTGAAGAGTGGTTAAACTCACAGGAGGGTGATGGTTCTCTTTTGGGTGATTTTGTGATAAGGATTCTTTTGTATGCAGATGACCTTATTTTGATTGCTAAATCCATTCTTGGGTTGCAAGAACACTTAATTTCCCTTGAGCGCTTTTGTAGTACAGTGGGAATGCAAGTCAATACTAGCAAGACGAAAGTGGTAATTTTTTCTAGCAAAATAAAACATAAGCAACATAAGTTCTACTTTGAAGGAAACACCCTTGAAGAAGTGGCATATTACAAATACCTCAGAATTGACTTCAACAAAAATCTAAGTTAGGAAGGCTGCAGAAAGAAAAGAACTTTGGGAGGTTGGAAAGCGTTCTATGCTTTTCAAAACAGATGCAGAGAAGCATAGCTATGGGATTGGAAGACTATGAAAACTCTCTTTGGGATTTTAGTGATCTTGGTGGTTCTATATGGTTGTGAAGTGTGGGATAGCAACACATCTGACTTACAGTGGAAACAAATTGAGAAGATTCAAAAACGCTTGATCACAAACAAGTTTAAAATTAAAAGTTCAGTCCCTTATGATATCATGCTGAGTGAAATGGGGGATGCTCCTATTGAAGCAATTTCTATGGTGCGTCTCATAAAATATCTAAAAAAAATTGAGCAAATGGAAGACAATCGGTGGCCTAAGGTCGTCTTCAATGACATATTGTGCAAAAGGAAGAAGACATGGATGAGACAAAATATTAAATGGCTTAGTAAATGGGATATCCACTTGAACAAGTGCCCTACGAATAGTAAAGAGATAAAGGCTTTTGTTATTGATAGGTTCCACAAATGAACTTGGGATAAAGGGCTTGAGAGAAACAAAGAGTTTTATATTGAAGAGTTTAACCCCACATACAATCATCCTCAGAAAGCGTACATATGGGCCAATATATCTTGGAGAGACAAAATGCTTATTGCCCAATTAAGAACCAATTTCCATCAACTCTGTTGTGAAACTGGGCGTTGGAAAAGACCAAAAGAAGCTTGGGAAGAAAGGATGTGTGTGTTCCGCACCTCCGAAAAAGTGGAAACAGAAAATAATTTCATTTTAGAGTGTGAAGCTTTCAAAGACAATGGGGATAACTATATAAATATCTTGACAACTAGCTCTTGGAATGACTTATTCAACGAGGAGACAATGGAGAAATTAGGGGAGCTCATCATCAAGTTGAATAGGAAAAGGGATGAATTGCTGAAATCAATGTGTGAGGCAGTCTGTCCCATATGCTATTGTTAGCCTCGTGGACATTAAAATTACTTCTTCTTCTTCTATGACTCAACAAAGGAATTCAAGGTTATTCAAATACAATAGAAAGAAAGAACCAGGAGAGGGTTCCACCTTTTCACACTTGTTATGATGGGTTCACGAGGAATCATGAGGGATAACATCCTTTTGACACATCATCATGAGGTGGGGCCCATGGGGAAAATGCAAATGGCTTCTTCATGGAATAGTTATTGTTGTGGGATATGTGGTCGGGAAAGGCATGATTTCCAGGGGCTCTCTTCCCCGATACATTCTCCCGAAGATGCATTTAAGGAAACATTGTCATCATAAGTATTAATCGGGAGATGTATTACAATGTGACTTCAGTGATAAAGGCTCGACGACACTTAAGAAAGGGTCATATGGGTAGAGGAGCTTACACATCATTGTAGAGAGGCTTCTTGAGATGGCTTAATGTTCTTCTGGAGACAAAGAGGGAAGATATGATCAATGTAATATGAAGGACTCTGTGTTGGTCAATATTGCCTTAGATCATCTTCGAATATTGTGTATAGAAAAGTGGTTTCATGAATAAATAACTAGTCAGGTTTGTAGTGATAAGTACCTTGCTGATATTTTAGTAGGTAGGTGCCCACTAAAATCCTCTAAAGTAGGGAATTTTAGCGGGTTGTTGTTGATGTCACAACACTAAGGATTTATCTTACCTTGATTCAATGATGCATAAATTGATTTTTGTTCATTGTCTTCTTCATATTTCTCCTCGAGACCATCAAGAGGAAAATGTTAATGTTGCAATTTCAAGTCCTGATATCATATTTGTTATATATATATATATATATAATCCTCCTCATAGAAGCAGGTTGTTCCCCCATTTAGAGTATGGCTTTGACTAAGTACCTAATCTACAAACACAATATTAAATACATAAGAGGAGACAAAATCATGTACAATTCCTTAAATTTATCATAGATCCATTTTAACCTCTAATCCATTGAATGCTAAGAGGATTAAATCTCTCTAGGTGAGAAATCTTGAGGAAATATTTGCACCTCAAGGATTTGATCCCTTTCTACATTTAATAGATCTAAGGTTAAGATGGATATTACTAGGTAATCGAGTTAAATCACTTAAATATGAAATCCATTTAAAATGGTAGGACTGTTGCAATTTGGCTTGAGTTTGCAAACCTTGAAGAGGCTTATGTGATAAATATGCATGATGGTCCCCTTACCCAAGAGGTAATGTCTCCACTTCCTTACTCCCTCGTGTAAATCATATAAATTTTTCATGGGTTGGATAGTTCAAGGCTACTTCCGAGAATTTTTTTGAAAAATATATGATAGGCTTGCCTCGTTGCATCAACACTATTTATGCATAGCCCACTACATCAACTCCAATTTTAAATGCTTTGTTCAAATCAAACATCCCTAACACATGCACTAAGAATTTCTCTGCTTCATGTCATAGAGTGATTTTTCAAGTGTTTTGCTCCATTGTAATTCCACTTCTTTGGTTTAAACCCTACAAAGGTGTTTCCACCAATGAGAAGAGCTCAATGAAATTCCTCGAGTAATGGATTTGCTTCTTTATTCTCCACTCTTCAACAAAAGTCCAATTAAACCCAAGTTTGGAAACACTAAATCTAACATTGATTGAATTCCATTTTCAATTAGTATTTTGGGAGGAAATCCTCTTGGCTCCAAGAAGGCTTCTTGATATCTTAGCATAAGATAATCAACTCAATTATTTGATCAGTGGTATAGTTGGCTTTGCAAAGTTATGCCTTACTATTTCCATGCTTGGGCTTCAGGATCAACAATGAAAATTTATGGTTTCCATTAATCAATCTATTTTATTGATTGGAAAAGATCAACGAGACATGCTCTTTGTGTTAGTTGTATGTAAAAGGAAATAAAAATGAAATTGTCGATGCTCTCTCCAAGAAACCAAAGATATATTCACTTGCAAAGATTTCAACTGATTGGAAATCTCAGCTCTTGGTGGAGTATTCCAAGAACAAATTTGCTTGTGAGTTGATGGATTGCAGTGTCTAGGATGACAAGTAAAAAGTTGTGGATAACATCATCTACTACAAATACCACATTAACTTAGTCCCATAATCTACTTTGAAAGAGAATATCATGAGATCTATGCATGATATACCTTTTCCAAGGCACCAGGGGTACTTTAAAAGTTATAGGAAGATCAGGGAGGTTTAGTTGGAAGGGCCTCAAGGATGATGTATTGATTCATGCGAGGGAGTGTGTGACTTGTCAGCATAACAAGTTAGAGAAGACCCATCCTACATGATTACTACAACCATTTCCCATTCCAGAGCAGAAGTGGGAAATTATATCCATGGATTTCATCAAATGTTTCCCTAAAGTACAAGACATAGATTGCATATATGTGGTGGTCGATCGATTGACAAAATTTACAGATTTGTTTGCCACATATTCAGAATATAAGGCAACACATGTAGCATAGTTATTCTTAAGGGATATATTAAGACTCCATGGGTTGTCGAAGTTTATTGTTAGTGACAGGGACAATAGGTTCCTTAGTGCATTTTGGTAGGAGTTGTTCAGGTTGGTTGGCACATAGTTGACTCCCAACACTAGTTACCACCCTTAGACAGATGGCCATACAAAGATCGTGAACAAGTGGCTTGAGGGGTATCTACATAAATGTGTGTCTGGGAAACATAAGGCATGGATTAAGTGGTTGCATTTGGGGGAACATTGTTATAACACCACTTATCACATGTCCATCAGTATGACACCATTATGAGCATTATATGGTTATGATGCTCCTTATTTTGTTGATTTGGAATTTGGGGATATTAGGGCTCCCAAAGCCAAGGACCAGATCCATGAGAGCTAAGACATACTCAAATCTCTCAAGGACAATCTATAGATAGCCCAAAACCAACAGAAGATCTATGCAGACATGCATAGGGTCGAGCACACATTCGAAGTGGGAGACTTGGTATTCTTGAGGCTACAACCCTACATGCAATATTCACTAAATAAAAGTGGTTCAAAAAAGCTTAAGCCATGTTTTTATGGCCCCTACAGGGTGATTTGAAGGATTGGCAAGGTGGCTTGTGAACTGGAGTTGCCAGAGGGAAGTAAAATACACAATGTGTTTCATGTTTCGTTACTCAAAAAGGCATTGGAACAATAGGTCACTACTTCAGCAAAGTTACCTCCATTGGATGCAGAGGGACAACTAGTATTGGTTCCTAAGGAGTAATTGGAGGTCTAGGAGAAGAAGTTGTGAAACAAGGTGATTCAAGAGTACCTCATCAAATGGATATATTTTCCATTAGAGGATGTCGCATGGGAAAGTGATAAGATCTTGCAGCATCCAAATTTGTAGTTGCTTGAGGACAAGCAATCTTGGGAAGGGAGGACTGTAATGTTCCTTTCCAAATGATCTCTCTGGGAGATTGATGAAATTTCCTAAGTGATTCCCATAGGCTATAGTCAATGGGGAAAATGAGAATTAATTAATTATTTGATGTCATAAAAGTGGGAATTAATTTATTTTTAAAAGGTGACATTGAGTAAGCAGTTAAAAAGTTGCCTTAGTGACTATTGAATTCATAAAGTCACTTTAAATTATTACAAGCGTAAAATTGGCAAAAAAAGGGTCAATGAAAGAATAAAAGGGGAATGAGGGGCACCCTCTCTCATTATTCACTTGCTATTTTCTTAAAACAACTTGAGAGAGCTCTTGTGGCTTTGGCTCTTGGGATGAAAAACCCTAGAGAGTTTGGAGATTGGTTTCGGTGGTGAAACTATCTGCCCTAGCCGGTCGAAGGGAGGAGATCATGTAGATTTCTTCAATGTGCTTTAGTGTAGCTTATTATTTCTTCTTTGGCAGTGAAGTTTTCATAGTTTGTAGCTGATATTTCTTTTCAGTGGCTGAGTTCTCCATTTGGTGGTTGGCCATTTCTTGTTTGTGGGTCAAATTGATAAGGTAGGGAGGTAGATTTTCCACTCAAGAGGAACAATTTTGACTGTGGCAACAATTATTTGCTAAGGGGGTTGAGTATCTGACTATTTGGGGCTGATTTCTATATGTTGAATTGAGTAATCTGTGTTCTGGGTCGAATTCTACATTATCTAGATCGAGTTTCACTGTGGGAGCTGAGTTATAGTGTGACTGGGTCGAACTACCTCTTGCTAGGTAGAATATTTACTATTTACAGGATAAGATTTATATTGGGCAGAGTTTATTCTTGGATGAACTGTTCTTGTCTGAGGGAATATTCCATCCTTCATGCAAGAGACACTTATTTCCATAGATATCGATTTCCTTTTCGGGACAGACCAAATCTGTTAGTAGGGGTTGAGTTTCCTTCTATAGAATGCACATTTCTTGGTGGATAATTATGTGGGATTGCATACATATGGAGAGGGGATGCTTCAACAACAACAAAAATACACAACAATCATCTATTCCCAATATATCAGATCTATAACATTGTTGTTCATGAGGTTAGATCTATCAATGTTATATCAACTTGTAAATCTTATTGTTCTGTGTTCATCTCATTTGAGTTAGTAATAAAGTGGATCAAACTGGTGGTGAATTCCCTGTTAATATCATATCATATTATAATTGTTGTTCATTATCATTATAGTGTTGTATAAATTGCTTGCATACAAACTATTTGAATAAAAGTCCATGAGGATAAACTAAAAAAAAATTCAACACAAAAATTAGGTGGAACATTACACAAAAATATTGCATCTTTTTCCCATAAATAAGGACTCCCAAAGAGATCCAAAGAAACTACATCGCACTCAACTTCATCAATACACTTTTTAGAAATTGCAAATTTAAATATGCAATTTTGAGTTACTAACAACATTACATACTTGTGCAACACGCCTAATGGATATCACTTTAGACATTCAAGGTATTACAATCCTTGGGTTTCTACCAATGTCTCAAAACTTAGATTTGCTTGGCTACTAGAATCAAATAGACTGAGGTATTTATCACATGCACTTTATTATGGAAGAGACTCTCTCTACTACTTTTTATCTCCTCACTAACTAGTGTCCCACTCACCAACTTCTAAGTGGCACACGATACCCTTGGAATCAAATCTACTAGATCTTTAGTTTCTTTCAAGTCCAAATATTTCATTAAATCTTTCTCAACCATCAAGTACTTCTGCCTTTCTTATTCATTGGAATTAGGTCATGACATCACTTCCAACATTGCTCATGCTTGTGTCCATTCTTTTAGAAATGTTCACACTTCTTTGATGTGGAAGAATGTCCTCCTTTGTGCTAAGTGCTATTGGTTGTATTTCTTCCTCCTTTTTTCTTAACAGTGGCTTCCTTATGGATCCTTTCCTATTTCTCCTTGCAACTCTCATCAATGATGCCTTTATTATTTCCACGTGCTCACAATATAAGGCTTTAGTGTTGGCCTCATCAATGGAATGCACTTCAAAAAGAGCTAACTCATTTTGCAAATAACTGTGAAGGCCTCAAACATGAATGGGGAGAAAAAACAATGGGGATGAGCATTGTATGGATGTGCAGGGTAACAATTTAGATGTTGATGGTCACTGTACAGACACACAAACAAAGAGGAAGGGAAATAGTACAAATGTGGGTACAATTGCATGTTCACATACAAGCATAGGAGCAACAAGTAAAGTAGCGGGTATAAGAAACAATGCAAGTACAATAGTGGGTACGACTAGTGTGGGTCAGTTAGTGGGTGTGGCATCAATGGAGTCTTCATGTGTAGGTTCTATGGTATCTAAACATAGCCATACAATTGGTAGTGTTTTTATTCCATTTGGACAAGGAAATGGTTCGATAGGACAACTAGACATGCTGGAGGTGGGGAGCAAAGTCTCTAGGGTTTGAGTTTGGGGTCCTTCTAAGGAAAAGGACAATGCATATCAAAGGAAAAGTCAATCATAGTAGATATCTCCTCAAGAATACATTTCCCTCAACTATTCTCAAAGTGATGGTTTCATGGAAGAAGTGGCCACATTTTTGAATCCCAAGTTTACAAGAATTATAGGTTTATAGTGTGTAGAAGCCCAAGGACGAGTGTCCATCCCTTTCATCAATGGGGAACATAGTCATGATGGAGAAAGAAATTGTGGTGGGCATGATTCTAGATTCAAAGAATCTATTCAGTTCGATGCTTGTTGGTGTTCCTTTGTATTTTGAGAGTGATAACCCTGTGTCAGATGATTTTGGGAGTGTCTCTTCGTATAGGGATTCCGCGTTATCAATTGTGGATGCATGTTTGGAGTTGGAAAATGGAAAGTCCATTCCCTTGGAGAAACAAATTCAACCTATAGTACAACTGTGGAGTGAGGGCACTAAGATCCCTTCACACCTTTCATTTAATAATGGTGCCAAGCCTTCACCAGATCCCAAGGACCATGAGAGAAATTTTGAGGTCTAAAATGGACCCCTAAGTAAAATAATAAAACAAGAGTTATGAATTTTCAAAGGAACAAAAATAAAACTACTTCTTTTATTGTATTTTTGGCGTATCTCGTGATAGGTTTACTCAAATTTCAAGTGTAGGCACTCATTGGATGTGAAATTAAATTCTACATCCAATGTGTTTCAAGAAACACATTTTTCATGTATTTCCAGTTCATCTCATTGTGGTCCTATCAAAAGTATGTAGAGTGGGTATTCATTGGATGTGAAATAAAATTCTGCATTCGACAAGTACCTACACTTGAAATTTGAGTAAAATTATAAGGAGATGAGTAAAAAATACGATTAAAAATGTTATTTTTTTCCTTTCCCTCCAAAAATATTTACCCTTATGGATCACATTATCATCTTAAATCTTATTGGTTCTTTGCAAGTTGATATTGATATCACATTTTTTGTTTTGAGGCCCATTTTTTACCTCAAAATTTCTCTAATAAGTTTAATTTTTTCCTTACCCAAAATAAGGAAGATTTTGAGGGGCACATGAATTTGGAGACTAAGGGGGTTATCCTCTTCTTTTCGCACAACATGTCATATGAGGAGGATTTTAACAAATGGTGCTTGCTATATTGGGAGAGCAAGTGGATCTCCTTAAGCTCTTATTGTGAATTGGGGTCGAAGTATGTTTCATATTGTTTAAATCAGATGCCACAACCTACCACGTGCTCTAGTTTACAACTTGGAATATTATTTGTAGTCTTGTTTATGATCAATATCGGTGGCCATATTTCAACCCAAATAATCATGGCCAATCCCATTATCCACTTTGGTTGGAATTTCCAATCTTTCCCACCAACTTGTGCCCTTTTGTCAACCTATTTTCTCGCAATTTTAGCAAGGTTCTTATTCCAAATGGCCATAAAAATACATTTCTTGTTAATCCAAGTGTGTGTGTGTGTGTGTGAATCAAAATCTCCCCCCCTTATTTATTTTTACACCATTAATGGAGGTCGATAGCAGAAGGTTCGATATTTTAACCTTTCATATGCTTTCTTTGCATGTCAGGATCAAGGTCACCTAATTAGAGGATATATTCTTCATAGACCCAAGTTGGGTGAGGCTATGAGTGAGGGTGGTATTATTGTTCCTCCTTCTTAGGGCACGAGGACAAGTGGTACCTCTATAGCTTCAGATTAGGGAGTTGGGGGTGGTGAACTCTCCATGATCAATGGATCTAGAGTAGGGGGTTCTTTATTTGGTGGTACAAGTGTGGGTTTGGTGAAGGTCCCTATTGACCTGGTGGTGCACATTAGGGTTAATGGTTCTGTCTTGGTGGTGGGGCCGTCTCCTGCAACTTGAAACCCTAATAATGTGATCAAGGTTGGATCAGCTCACTCTAGACCCAATGGCATGGAGATTGAGGCATGTTAGCAGGTCAAAAATAACAAGTGGAAGGAGGTGTCCTCTTCCAATCACATAGACAAGTCAATGGGGGATTTGAGACTTAAGCCATGGGTGAAGTCCTATAAGGATGTGATGGTTCACTTTCCTAATCATCATACTTCAACTTTGGAGGGGTTTGAGATGGATAACTAGTTTAGTGGTTTAGGACTTCATCTTCCTTTGGAATGAAGCTCTCCCAACAGTATTGGAATGTTTCATGGATGATGATTATAATTCAAAAGTAGATAGTCCATGGTGTTTTTCATAACTTCCATTAATATGTCATTCCCTTGTAGGAGGTCAAGTCCAGTAGATTTTAGCTTCAAAACTTTATGAATTATTGTTGAAACAGTCCTTTTTGGGCTTCAAACTGTTTTCAAAGGAGTGGGGTGGTGGTGATTGTCTCTTACCATCAAAGAGTGGAGTGTTGGATAGGTTTTTAACATGGTGGAGTGGGAGAGTGATAGATAAGGTAGTAAAGGTTTTATGATCAACAAATCTGAGAAGTAGGCTTGGTCCCATTGCAAGGTGATGCTTCAAATGTTTGACCCTAATTGGAAACAAAAAATTCTCGACTATTGTGGCTAGTTCACTTGGACCAACTACACGCAGGGGTGAAAGAAGGTGCATGATTGGTTGGATTGGGTTTATGGTCTATGGGAGGACATATTTCTTGGGGAAGCTTGGCCTAGTATAAGTGTTAATGGATGTGACAAGTTTTGATCATTTTATTATCTAGACTTGATCATCATGGGACACTTAGTGGATTCACCTCCCTCAACTTTGTTTTAGATGAATGTACCACATTTGGAGTCGGAGGATATTAGTGCCTTAGTTCAAAGAGTCTATAACTTCCTAGGCCTATGGAAGCTTAGGGTTGGATTATTTGGTGGGACATTGTAGTTTTTCACAATGTTAATTTTATGAGGGGATGTGGTCAATGATGGACCATAAGTGAAGAAAGGACTTGTAGGAGGCACAATGCAGACTTGAGGAGGTTCACATATTTCTTGAAAAATATTTTTGTAATATCACTTTTCAAGAGAAGGTTGCAAATTTGGAGATGGTTGTTTACAAAGGAGATAAGATAAGAAAGTTTTATTAATGTCCAAAAGGTGACCATATATAGGTCAATGGGATTTCTAAGTACATTAGTAAGAGAATACAAAGTGGGAGTGCGGAAATTTGTTCATAGAGAAACATGATAAAATCAAGTCTATCCTATGTAGAGAATATCAAAAGGTGATCAAGTCTGTTCCTACTTGTAATGGATTTAGGATGGGAATGACGAATCCAAATTCTTCTTCAACTTTTTGAAGAGGAAGGTGGTCATAGACAAGGTACTTGACTTGTATAGAGTAGACGGGTCTCTTAAAAAGGACCCTTCTATGGTTCTAAGTATGTTTGGGAAACATTTTAAAAATATTTTCTCTCCTTATTCTCTCATGGATAGGCATAATACTAGAAATTATTATTGTATGGTTATCCCTTGTAAGGTGTCTCTTGGTAATAGGGATAGGTTGGATAGAGACTTCTATAAGGAGGATTTGTTCATAATTCTTACCTCCATGTAGAATGGAAAATATTCAAGTATGGATGACCTCCCTTGTGAGTTTTACAAGGCCATTTGGGAAACCAAAGGGGATGACTTTTGTCATTTGGCTTATGAAGTGTTCTCTTCTGGTAGACTTGTTGAATTTCTCAATCAGGGCTTGATTAAGTTTATTACCAAGAATGTGGCTCCAAACACCATTGTTGGATAGATGTTGATTTTTTTTAGCATCGTACATGTACTTTCACATAGTTCTAAGTGTCTAGATGTGTGGAAGTCCTCTAAAGCCTTCTACCTTAGTAATTTATTTTAATTAAAGGAATTATTAAAGTAAATGGATTTTATTAATTAGTTGAGTTTAATTTAATGAAATGATAAAGTTATTAGCATTAGTGAATTAGATCTTAGCTCTTGATCTCAAGTGAGGTGATATCTAATCTCAACCGTTAATCACTTTGGAGATTAGGGTTAGGTCATAACTCAATATTATAAAAGCAAGGCTAGCGTGAAGGAGAAAGATACTTTGGAGAGAAAAGAAGGAATTTTTCTCAATATTGAATCACAAAGGACTATGAATTAAGGAGATCTCGGATAGGTAAAGAAGGAATTTCATTTAGAGATCAGTACATGTTAGGGAGAAGAGAGAACACAAACAACAAAAAGAAGATCCGGTGGATCAGAGCCACAATAGAAAAGTAGATTTGTACACACTTCACAGGTCAGTCAGGGTGCATATGTACGCATGATACAATGAATGAAAGCACATATGTACACAGGTGACAGTGAGGACAGATGCATATAGATCTAGAAAAGTGAAAGTATAGGGAAATATAACCATAGAGGAGTTACCAAGGTTTGCAGGTGTTGTCTAAAGTTTTATGTATTTCTTAGTGGGCAATTTTCCTAGGTTTTGGAGTCTTGTAAGCTTTGATATTATTCCAATGATAAGCTGATTTGAAGGGAAGAATGTTTTTTTATATTGTGTATGAGATTTTGTTTCCAGTGTTGTTTCCGCTATTTATTTCGATTAATTTATTCCAACAAGTGTATTTTATTTTGTGAGCTGATAATTTAAATTACAACAAGGAAATCACTAGTAAACAATTTACCTAGGTGTTAGAATTAGAAATTTAACATGGTATTAGAGGTCTCACTTTGAGAGAGGCCAATTTCAGTTACACAATAGTTACAACAATATATCTATTATATCTTAAAGCCAACAGGTTGCAATAGTGGGTTTGTAAAGGATCAAACATAGATCCACCATAGTTTGCAATAGATCTGTCAGATCTACAAGGAGATATTTTCATATCTATAAACCAATAGTTAGAAATCAAAGGAAAAATTTCAGGGAAACAACCGTATAACAATGGAACTTGTTTTTTTTTTTGCAGTCGTACATAGTTGTATGGATGTATCAGGTTAGTCGGGGTGCATGTGTACGTGTGATACAATGCATGAAAGCACGTACATACGCGAGATACAATGAGAAAAGACACTTACATGTTTGTATAGGGGCAATTTCAACAGATTATTTCTACAAAATATTATCACATCTAAGAGATGGAAACAACAAGTTTGAGGTTTGAAGACAGATTGGATGGAGCATCCAACTTCCTATCTTGGAAAGCAATGATTACTTTTATTTTGAAGGAATATGACTTTAGGGGAATTTTTGACAAAGTAGTTCCTTCACCAATGAATCCACAAGCATTGGCATCTCAAGAGAAGAAGGAGATCAAAGATCAATGGGTAATCTTGGATGCAATAAAGGATCAATTTATTCCTCACTTATTCGAGAAGAAGTCGACCAAGGAATTTTTTGATGCCTTGGTAATTTTAATCCAAAGAGATAACTCAAACAAGAAGATAATCTTGATAAATAATCTTAGATCAGTGCAAATGTCTAGATTTGAAAATATTACTAGCTACTTCATGAGGATCACTCAGGTACATGATCAACTTGCAACTATTGGGGAGAAAGTGGATGACATAGAACTTGTAAATGTGACTGGTTTCATGAAGTCTCGGGAACCATTTGTCAAGGGAGTATGTGCTAGGAAAAATATTCTAGATTGGTAGAGGCTTTGGGACGATTGTATCTAGGAAGAGACTCGGGAGGAGTCTAAATCCAACAAGAAATAATATGGAGAGGATAACCTTGCTCTAGTTAGTCAGGCCAAGAAGAGAAAAGAAAAAGGTTCCAAGGGTAACAGTGAGGGGTCAACCTCACAACCAGGGAAGAAGGACTTGAGTAAAATCAAGTGCTTCACGTGCCACAAGAATGGGCACTATGCATCATAGTTTCTAGAGAAGAAGAAGGGGAAAGGGAAGACATAGATAATAGAATCAATAGAGACACAACTAGATGAGTTTACAACAAATTTTGAGAAGGAATTCTCACTGGTCTCCTCCCTCTCTACTGACAAAATAACAAGGAGTGCGTGGTACTTAGACATAGGTGCATCTCATCATATGAAAGAAGCACAAGATTTATTTAGCATTTTGATGGAGAAGGACTCAGGGACCCATGTGGATCTTTGTGATGATGCAAAGTATGCAGTGAGGGGGGAGGGAGCTATCTGGTTTCAACTCGATTCAGGAGGTTTGTTGGAATCCCAAGATGTGTTTTTTGTACAAAACTGAAGAATAATTTTCTCTCAGTATCATTTTTGGAGGATAAGGGTTTTTATGTCATGTTCAATGAAGGGAAAATACTCATACATCTAGAGGGACATAGACCTGACACAACAATCAAAATTGGGGTTAGAAAGGGAAAGTTATATAGGTTGCAAGGAAATATTATTCATAGGTCCCAAGGGATCATGGATGGATCAATGTCAATGGTAGAGGATGAGGATAAGAAGGCTTCGAAGGGAGATCAGAGTTCAGAGACTTCCAATTCAGGGAGTAAACCTTCATGTGGGGAGGAGGAGTTATCCCCTTACAACTCTGTCAAGATATCCATCTAGTTTGAACTGACATTGAGGGATGCTTAGGAGAAAGTTGAGGATCCTATGAGAACATTCATGGAGAGTAGGATTCTGAAGAAGTTTCTAGACTTCATGGAACCAATGAGTAGCATCATCAATTCTGAGTCTTCCATTGTTTATGAAGAAACAAACCGATAGTTTTATAGGATTCCATGTGGCAGGATGATGTGTAGGATATTATTCCAGGATTGGAGGGAAAGCTAGTTTCAGGTGGCTCTTCGAGAAGTACCTTCTTCGCTAATAGGGAGTGTTGATGTTTGTAGCATTGGATAGGTACTTCCACACATGTCTGAGTGTCTAAATGTGTGGAAGTCATCCAAAGCCTTCTACCTTAGTAATTTACTTTAATTAAAGGAATTATTACAGTAAAATGTTTTTATTAATCAGTTGAGTTTAATTTAATGAAATGTTAAAGTTATTAGCATTAGCGAATTGAATCTTAGACATTGATCTCAAGTGAGGTGAGATCTAATATCAACCATTAATCAATTTAGATATTAGGGTTAGGTCAGAACTTAATATTATAAAAGCAAGGCTAGGGTGAAGGAGAAAGATACTTTGGAGAGAAAAGAAGGAATTTGTCTCAAGATTGAATCATGAAGGACTGTGATTCAAGGAGATCTGTGATAGGTGAAGAAGGAATTTCATCTAGATATTAGTATAGGTTAGGGAGAAGAGAGAACATGGGCACTTGGAAGAAGATCTAGTATATCAGAGCTAGAGCAACAGAGTGGAGTTGTATGTACTTCACAGGTTAGTCAGTGTGCGTATGTATGTAGGACATAGTGAAGGAAAGCACATATGTATGTAGGTTACAGTGAGGACATGTGTGTACAGATATGGAAAAGTGGAAGTATGAGGTAGTACAACTAAGGAGGAGTTTCTATGGTTTGCAGGTGTTGTCTATAGTTTTCTTTATTTCTCCGTGGGCCATTTTCCTAGGTTTGGGAGTCATTGTAAGCATTGATATTATTATAATGATAAGCTTATTTGAAGAGAAGAATATCTTTGTGTATTGTGTATGAGATTTGGTTTCTAGTATTGCTTCCACTATTTATTTCAGTTAATTATTCCAGTGAGTGTATATTTTTTTGAGCCAGTAGTTTGATTTACATCAAGGAAAGCACTAGTAAACAATTTACCTAGGTGTTGGAATTACAAAATTAACACTAGAAGCCTACCACTTTGATTAGTGTTTCCTACAAAATTATGGCCAAGGAATCAACCTAAAGGATTCATTTGGTAGCACATCAGGTGGTTACATAGGAGAAACCAAATTTTGTGCATGATTAGTTCATTCCTCACACTCATGAGATTCTAGCTTGGGAGGCTTTGGAGTGGGCTCCAGAGACTAGTCAAGGTTTTTTTTTTTCCAAAAATTGACTTTGACAAAACTTATGATCCGATAGATTGGTCCTTCATCACAAAGACACTGACTTGTTTGGGTTTTGAACCAAGATAGGTTTCCATGGTGAACACCCTCTATACTAATTCTTTAGCCTTTTTCTCAGTTAATAAATCCTTATCCCCATGAATTTCCCAACATCGATCCATCCACAAAAGCTACCCTCTATCCCATTATTTATATGTTTTGACGACATATGATTTGGTTTATTGGTTAGAATTGGCCCATATTTAGGGGCAAGTGCAAGGCATTATCCTCTCAGATTATTTGGAGATGGTTAGTAACCATTTTGCAGATGACTATGCTCTCTATGGGTGTTTAGAAATGCTCAGTTGATGAAGCCCCTACATGATTGGATACCTTTTTTTTCTACTTTAGGTGTTGTGGTTAGTGACCACAAGACAAATTTTTGGTTGGTTGGGTTGGATTCTTTGCCAAATTGGATTCCTGCACCCTGAACTTGTATTAGACCAAGGGTGATTGTGAGGTATCTTGGTATTCATTTTAGGGTTTTCACCAATGGATATGTGGGATTGATGTCTCCAAAGGCTTGAGATAAAACATCATGTTTGGCATCATAAGGACCTCCCATTCATTGGGACGCTAATAGTTGTTGGGCATGTTATCACATGATTTGTACTTATGCAAATCCCACCACAAGATCCCTAAATCTTGTGTAACAATGGAAGAAACTACCATTGTCACATTAGTAGGATATTCCCTTGTTTCAATGATGGAATAGGTCCACCACAAGAGAGGATTCCATGGTGACCTCAAGGGATCAAATAACAAGTTTAGTAGCCAAGCCTACCACCTGCTATCTTGATCACCAATTTGGTTGGTCTAGGTCTAGGAAAGAGAGGCCATGATGTAGTTTGTTGTACCTTCCTAGAACAAGAACACTTTATATATATATATATAACAACTTCCAAGCCAAAGTATGCAATAAATACCTCTTTTAGACACTAGAAAATTTAGATCGCTATGGTTGTTGCAAATTACTTCCAAGCCAAAGTATGCAATAAATACCTCTTTTAGACACTAGAAAATTTAGATCGCTATGGTTGTTGCAAATTATAGTAGTAAACTATTATTATAACATAAATAAGTAATTTGTAACAACAACAACAACAACAATTAATGCTCAGAAATGTAGCAATTTGACATGGAAATTAAGCATTCATCAAGCACAATATTATCTAATTTCTAGGAGAGATTTCCAAACAAGTTAGGCCACCTTTAGACAAGTGTATGCAACAAATAAATGTAGTTTTAGATGGTTGTATAAAACTTCTATAACAAAAACAAGTGATATAGTGAGTTTTATAAAGTTATAGTTAGTAAAATAGTTGAGAGATTTTAAAGAGAGTTTTCATCAATTACTTTTACCACAAGAGTTGCTTCAAGACTGGTTCCTTTCTAGGGCTATGGAGTCTCAAATGCATCCAAGCTTGGAGGTTGATCTAAACCCTAAGGTGAAAGAAAATTTAGACCTTAGGCTTTAGATCCCGAGGAGGAGTAAATATAGGGTGCAATCACATTCGGGCCCTAGATATCGTTTTTCCCTTCTTGTAGCTTCAACTAGGTCAAAGATCAAATATCTAGGGATAAAATAATAAACTACTATCACTTTAGGGATTTAAGGTTCTAACCATAAAAATGAAAATCAATCAATTTTAGACAAACAAGACCTTGTGAGAGGAAGAAGCACTTATTTTCCTCTCTTAGGGTTTCAATAAACAAAACTTCTTGCAATAAGTAGCAATTTCACCATAAACATCAATATCATAAACAAGAATTACGAGAATTTACTTACTTTATCTAAGAAACCAAGAGATTTTAATCCTAATTGCATAAATATCCATCCAAAATCGACCAAACATCCACAAGAGATCCTTTCCAAGCATAGTGCATGAGAGAGAAAGTTTAGTAACCCCAAAAGGGAGAAAATTTCAGAAGTAGCACATCAAAAAAATGGCTAGGAAAAGATGATGAAATGAAAAGAGGTAGTTCTAGACTTATTATATGAGGCTATCTCTAATCATTTATTCACATAACATAAAAAAAATTTCAACTTAAGTGGAGCCGACCCCTCATTTAACCTTTACAATATGTAAAATGTGAAAAATACATCATAATAGCCCACACGTGTGTGACGTCAAGCCTCTTAAGGCAAGGAGGGGGCCTCCAAAGGCCATAGGACATCAATTTGAAGCAAGGTGGGAGGAAGTGATGTCTCTCCTCACTGAAAGTCATGCCATGCATCATCAGTACCCCAAGAAGTAACCAAACCCTAGCTTCGTCATACCCTATAAGGTGATGCCATCCCCAAAATAGGGTTAGTGTCCAAGATCCGAGTGTTATGTACATGACCTGGGGAGCTGCATCTAGTTTCTTCCATGTCTCTGACTATTTTTTGCTGCAACATTCCTAATCCTAGTGAAAAACAAACTCTAGGTTACTCTGCCCAGCCTATGGGCTTTCAGCCCATCTATGTGCCATCATGACTAAATCTTCTCATACCAAGCCCATATGTCCATCATTCAAGGTTCTGAGGATGTGAGAGCTAATGTCTAAGGGTGGTGAGACATTGGATGACCCAATGCTCTCCATTACACATGCCAAGGTTGTGAAATAAAGGCACAACATCCTGGGTACAAGCCCAAGAAGTCCCTCAAAGAACCATGTTAGGGCCATCAAAACAAAGCAAAGCATAAAACATTGTTAGACAAGGTTCACAAGAAACATTAGTCCTTAAAGCATGCAAAGTAGTTTTTAATTTAAGATATAATCCATGTAAGACAATTCACCTCAGTATCTCCTTCAAGCATCACACTAGCCTAGGACCCAATGTGAGTTGAAAATTTTAAGTATGGGATGGACTTCATCCAATCCTATTAAGTGTGCCACCTAGACAGGAAACAAAAGAACACAGGTAGAGGCATAGGTCCCAAGGGAAGAAGGAATAAAGAAACCCTTCAAGAGTAGTGTGAAGGCGATATGGTTTTAGGGCTTACTTCATGGCTTATGGTGTCATTTAATACATTTCTATGAGTGCCTTTGTGGAAGGTGTGTTTTCTCTTGAGTTATCTCATTCTTAGGCATTATTTTTTCCAATCCCCCGTTATCAACCATCTTAATAGTCCGCTTTATCATATTTGCAAGTCCCCTTTTATAAGGTTTCAAGCTATATCATTTCTATTTTTGGACAGGGTGAGTATTGAAAGGGTAGAGCTCAAATTTGGACTGGATTTTGTTAGTCCTTTTCTATCATTTGTTTCTTTATTTAGAATCATTTTCTTATTCTTTTATAAGCATATGCAATGAAACTCTAGGTCTTCAACCCCTCTTCTCATGAAAGAATGGACCATGACCCATTACCGAAGTTTAGTACACTGATAGAGGCTCCGAAGTATGGTGGAAAACATGAAGTTATCCTTGTGAGTACCCCCAATAGTACCCCTTTTCCTTAGGCGATGACAAGACGAGACTAGGGAATAAAATATGACCACCCAAGTGAAACAAGGCAACTAGCACAATTTCCCAAGTCAGTAATCCATTATCCAAATTCAACCAAATATCCTCGTCCACATGCCTGAGAAATTAAGCACAACACTTTGCATGAAAGGACTAACATACCTCATGGTGATAATGTCTTACCATCTCTCATACTCTCAATTTCTTGGATGCGACGAGCCTTTG
The DNA here is from genome assembly GCA_000966675.3 of Picea glauca. NCBI lineage: Eukaryota > Viridiplantae > Streptophyta > Pinopsida > Pinales > Pinaceae > Picea > Picea glauca. The sequence continues at coordinate 242,101 of JZKD02S0174362.1, read as the reverse complement.
TTGTCTTGTAGCTATAAATGTAAATGAGGGGGGGTTGTTGGGCTTCCATCTGTGGACATGTTGATCATCGTGATGATCAGGATAATTTTTTCCATTATAGGCCATGAGACATGATCTCCTCTAGCTACCCCTAGGCATGGGGGGGGGGCTAACATCTATCTCCAACATGGGGGAATGTTCTCAACATAGAGTGCATGAGAACCTCATCATATTTGGTTGTCTAAAACTTGCAATCCTACGCCCACTTCAAATGAAAACACCCTTTAGAAGTATTTGTCAATGGATGTGATCCATCAACGTCAGTGATAAATCCAAAATGATGCTGAAAAGAAAAAAAATTCACCAAGATATAAAATGATAAAACAACAATATACAATGAATAAGAGCAATTTCCTAACATGTATTAATTATACACAAATTCAAATGCAATATATACAAGAAATATGCAAGACTATACGAGGATGAATGCATGATGCAACATATATACAAATGCAATGCAGAATGAAAATGCCTACCTAGCCTACACTAATCTATGTTAGTTTCAAGATGTCAATTCTCTTCGCTATGATGGGGCTTGAGAAGGGGTCTGCTAATGGGTAGTGGACGTCTCCTTCCCTAGAACATGTATAAGTAATAGGAATCATTGACAAACTTCTCTTCCATTTTGTAGGGACCAAGCCAAAATTTCCCAAACTCCTTATGTGTATCAGGATGGCCCTTTCTTGTATCCCACTCTAAGACCAATTCTCCTTGTTTGTAATCTCCCTCCTTTGAGATCAATTGTTTCTTGAATTAACTTGGTATATTGCTTCGAGGGAGGGGGTGGGATTCCATGTAAGAATATCTTCCTAGCTCAGTCTAATCAACAACTCTTTATCACCCTTCTTCAATATTGTGACGGATCCAAGTTCTTTGTCTTTGTACCTGTCTAGTTGTTGTTGGTAATATTCCCTTTTAGGCCACACTATATCATCAAAATATTCTTCTTAGGTGAAAGGGAGGTCATTTGGGAAAAAATCCAAAGGGGATTCATTGAAATTCTCAGGGAACTCCTCTAAGGGATCCTAAGTTTCAAGGCTAAGGTTAATCTCTTCAACATGATCCCTTTCCATTGGTAGGTTGGGTAGGTGAGCCTTGGTTTCATCATCCATGGATATAGTAGCAGAGGTCAAATCCATATATAAAGTACCACCTAACATTGTAGAAAATTTCCTAGACAAAAGAATTCCCCAAACATATGGGACGTCTATGGCCACAATTTCCATTAGGAAAACTATCTCAGGATATCGTTCAAGGAAGAACTTCAAGTTTTCTATCACACCATGCTTGGTAATAGCCCTGGATTCAATCTTGTAGACAATTTTGTAAGGCCTTGTGACTTCGAAACCTAATTGTCTCATTACTTTCAAGGTTATGACATTTTCACCCACCCTTGAGTCAAGCATACCGTTGTTCAAAGGCTTGTTGTTCATTTGCAGGAAAATGTAAAAAGGTGGGTGCTCATCATAGTGAGGTTTGAAATGGTTAGCTTGCAGCATTATAGGAAGGTCTACAAGTTCACCTTGTACCCTAAATAACTTCTCAACTTTGCTTCTCATTGAATAAATATTAATGATCTCTATTAGAGGTATATGTACACTTATCTTTGTCAAGATGCCATTTATGCCAATGTTCAAGTCTATGTCATTGGCCTTTGGAAAGGTGGAACTAGGACGATCATTGTTTGTAGATGGTGGGGGAGGCCTTGGTTGAGGGAACCTAGGATCACTAGGAGGATCTTTGTAATATCCCCAAGAATGAGCCTTGTTGTAATCATGTTTATGAATTGTAAATCATGTTTTGTAGGCTGGTGAGCCAAGTATTGATAAGTTGGTGTGCTTATGTGTTTATTAGGCTGGAGAGCCTAAGTAGTAAGGCCAAAAGCCTAATTTTTGTATATGTAATTATGCAGATCATTATATAATATATGAACATCGCTGCGTGCAGACGAACCACAAAGAAAGAGTGATGGGGGACTAAGCTTCCACAAGGTGGGTAAGGGAAAAGGGGATGGAAGGTTGGGAAGATAGGCTAAGTGTTGAGCCTAGGGGATAAGCTTAGGGGCTTAAGTCCTTAGGAATAATACTTTATTATTATTCCAAAAGTTATGTGAAAGGTATGTCTTTATCCTAAGTTCCTGGAAGGGGGAAACGTTTGCAAGAGGGAACACATGCTGATGGAGTGCATGAAGCCTCATGGGAGACATGTGTCGGCCTAGGAATATGCAACTTAACCGAAGAATTGAGATGAGATGGGGGTGGGTTCTCCATTCTACCGTCCATTGTCTGAATCGAGGGATCTATGCATCTAAGTTTTGTAAGCCTCACCCAACTCTGAAACCCGAAGCTTGTGATGTTTTCTTGAGAAGCCGATACACCATTGTCTAAGCTATTGAGTCCATGTTCAACCTCTACGTGAATTGTTTTTCATGCATCCTGCAAATGGGTGTTACCTGAACCATGCTGTATTTTAGTGGCCTGTTGTCGTTTCCTATTTACACACCCCATTTTCTTGTTGTTGTTGTCACCCGTGAGTTAGCCAAAAATTTTTGTTGTTATTGTCACCTATGACTGGACCAAACACTGGTGTTGTTGCTGTTATCTTGAACTTGTGGGAATTGAATTGGGAACTAGTGAAAGAACTAGGTTGTCAGGCCCTTGGTAGAAGAGACAAGTAGTCAGGCCTATGAACAACTCTCTCTAGGTGAGGGAGTCTATTGGGGAGTGATTTTCTTCCAGAGAGAGTCCAACACAAGCTACAAAGCTCTGAGAATTTCTGATCCGGCCTATTGCCGAGGCCCAGAGGGGAGGTGAAGCACCGATGGAATGTGCTTATGAAGGTGTATACTCCTGGGAGGAACATGCATGTGGGGAATGAGAGTCTGTGAGTAGTGGGTGTAAGAAGGCTCCTGGGGAGCATCCTTCCGATTTCTCTATGCAATTTTCCTGTAACCTCAACCTAGTCTAGGATTCCCTTACCTTGGGTGGAGCTTAGTCCCAGCGCGGGGGTGACCCACTATTGAGCGTGATGAGCAGTGAGGTCTAAGGCTGGGAGGTTCGTGGAAGGTCTACACGTGGTTGGTGGAGTTGCTACAGTTTCAAAGATAAGTATTAATGGTGTACTTAATTTATATGTGATGCATGTCTGTGATGCTTGCAATATTATCATGTATTCCATTGCGATGATATTTAAAGTTGATTCCATTAATTATGTATCTTAACAGTAATTATATGTTTACTTTGTTAAGACATTTAAATTCATTTAAATGCATACTATATAAGTATGAGAATGTCTCTGTGTAGTAGTGTTGCCCGACAAGTGGGTGGATGGCTGGGGACATTACAATATGGTATCAGAGCCCAAGGTATCAACACTGAGCCTAGATGGGCTGGATAAGTGGTCTTTGGACCCAATGTTTCAAGAGGAAATTGTGTTTGGAGGACTAATTTCGAACCTTGGAGTGTTTCTGAGTGCCAATGGGTTATTGGGTCGTGTACGAAGCTCAAGAGAAGTAGCAGTAGAATAAAACCATAGCTGGTGTGGTATTTGACCACAGAGAGGGAGGGCGCTCAACACTTGGGGTGTTGGAGCCATAGGATCTATTCGGAAAGAAAGTAAAAACCTTTATGATCGTTAGATCCAGAGAAGGTGCTAAGAGGATATCCAAGAAGCCTTTCGGGAGTTCGGATGTCGGGAAAAGTGAGGTGCGCTGAGGCAAAAACCCTGAAACCCGAAACTCTGAAGTTCCGAGAAGATCTACACCGTAGATATGGGAAAAAGATCTCGTCCGTTGGATCAAGCAAAAGACAAGAGAGTAATTTTGGGAGTTCGACTATTGGGAGAAGTGGGATGTGTTGATGCACATACTCACGAAGCCTGAAATTGTGAAATCCTGAAGAGATGAATTAGTGGGTCGGGTTGAAGTCACGTGGATGGGTGTGGACCCATGGCATGTGTTCCACGTGCAAGTGGGCCCCGAAGGAAAAGTATACACAGTGGGGCCAGATGGCATCACCTGAGGTAACGTGGACCTTCTTAAGTACACAACGTGTCACCACCGTGGTTGGTGACAACTATGTTGTGGGCCCGGTGGCTAGAAAGGTTGGAAGTTCAGAAGTTGGGAGTTGGATAGGGAAGCTAGTGTGAGAGCCTCCAGGACCGAAATCTCGAAACCCCGAAACCCAAAATACCGAAGTCCTAATTAGAGAAACTTGAGACCTAGCGCTTCATCATGGACCATGGTCACGTGGGTTGGGAAATTGTGAGAAAAGGGCTAAGGCCCGAGCGCACTACAGAGCCGAGCAGAGCTCAAAAAATTCATGAAAAATGAACGTTTTATTGAATCAAAATGTTTATGAATGTCGTGGACTTTGTTAAGAAATAATGACCTGAAAAATTCCAGTTGTTTGCACATTTTTATGTAGAAGTTCAACAAGAACCAAAACCAAATAACATTTCCATTGACTGCAAAAGAAATGGAAAGGGCACTGACTGCTTCCAGTTCTGAGGATGAAGCAAAAGGAATGGATGTTCATTTTGGAGTTGAAGGATTAAACTCCAATGGCCATGAAGAAGAGATAGATAAGGAAGGAAACATAAGGAATATCATTGAAGGATTACAAAAATATGCCCAAGCTCGTCGAACAGATAGAAGAAAGCTAATAAAGGCTCAGGAAAAACAAGGAGAATTCAACATAAAGTCATTAAATAGTTTGGAGAGAATAGAAAAGAAGTTGGATAAGGAGAGTGACTCGAGCAGAACATGGAGTCACCAGACTTCTGAGGGAAGAAGGTGAAGGAGTGTGGGTAGACACCATCATCACTCCCAAGGCCGCTCCAAGAGAAGGATACACAATAGTTCAAGCCCATATCCTACCAGAAAGCACAGAAGATATGGAGTGGATGAATTGAAGGGAGAGATGAACAAGATTAAGCCTCCTATGTTTGATGGAGAACATAAGAAGGAGGAAGACACCGGAATGTGGTTGCGTGGTATGAGGAAATACTTCCAACTACAGAATTATTTCTCTCATGCAGAAGGGAGAATTGCGATGTATCAACTGAAAGGAAAAACATCCATGTGGTGGGATCAACTTATGCAGGTGCAACACATTAGAGAGAAAGATATAACTTGGAAGGAATTCAAGAGGTATTTCTAGAAGAAGTATTTGACTAAGAGATATTATGACAGAAAGATGAAAGAGTTTTTTGAACTCAAGCTAGGCAGCATGACCATTGATGAGTATGAACGTAGGTTTTTGGAATTGTTGAAGTATGTTCCATTCATCAAAGAAGAAATTATCAACATTCAAAGGTATCTGAGTGGACTGCCACCTTCCATTGGTGACAAGATCCAATATGATGACCCTAAGACCATGGAAGAAATGTTAAGAAGAGAGAAATGATTATATGAGAAGCAAAGATAAAATCCTACCTTTCGAAAGGCTTGGGATGACCAGAGGAAGTTCAAGAAAGAACAAAGGCAAAAGGGAAACTAACCTCCATTTTTTCAGAAATAGTCCTCAAGGAAAACCATCATTTAGAGAGTCGAGAATGGCTGAAGTAGGGGAACAAAGACCAAGATAGACGCCCATTCAGTGTTGGGGCTGTCAGGGAAACCATAAGTACAAATATTGCCCCTACAAAAATGGCAAAGTGGGAGCTATCCATAATGTTCAGCAAGATGAAACAGTGGAGGGCATGGGCAATAGAATGCCAAGGATATATACATCCTTGGACAATAAGAAAGTTGAATTTCAGTCACACATGATTGAAGTAGAAAGTATGATTAACAACCAACCATTTTCTATTTTAATTGATTCAGGGGCTAGCCATAGTTATGTAGATCCTAGAGTATTGGATAGTTTGCATTTGTCAAGAAGAAAACATGAAAAGTCTTGGTTAGTGTAGCTGGCTACAAGAACCAAGAGAAAAGTCACTGAGTTAGTTAAGTCCTGTCTAGTGGATATGAAAGAACTGAGCACAAAGGCTGAAATGAATATTTTTCCTTTAGGTTCTTATGACTGTTTAATTGGGATGGACTGGTTGGACCAACACCATGCCATCTTGGACTGTCGTAACAATGCATTCACTTTCCTGGATGAGGAAGGGAATCAAAAAACAGTCCAAGGAATTCCCAGAGTTGTTTCTATAAGAGAAATCTCATCTATGCAGCTGAAGAAGTGCTACAAAAAAGGTTGTCAATTATTTGCAGCTCATGTGGAGGAAACACCTAAGGATAAGGTGTCAAATATTGGAGATCATGTGGTGCTAAAGGAGTTTGAAGATGTATTTCAAGAGGTACCTGGATTACCCCTGAAGAGAGATATTGATTTCTATGTAAACTTGATGTCTGGAGCAGCTCCAGTGTCGAAGAAGAGGTACATACTCCCAAGTGTGTCACCTTAGGGAGCCCCGGTCCTGTTCGTGAAGAAGAAGGACATAACGCTGAGATTATGTATCGATTTTAGACAATTGAACAAAGTGACTGTAAAGAAAAAGTATCCTTTGCCAAGGATTGATGACCTCTTCGATCAGTTGAAGGATGCAAAGATATTTTTGAAGATAGACCTCAGGTCAGGATATCACCAGGTAAGGATAAAGGATGAATACATCAACAAGACCGCCTTTAGAGCGAGGTATGGTCATTATGAGTTCACAATGGTGCCATTTGGGTTGTCGAATGCACCCGCTGTTTTTATGTGTTTGATGAATGGTGTATTCAGGGACTATCTAGACAAGTTTTTCATAGTCTTTCTGGATGACATTCTGGTGTATTCCAAGTCAGAGGAAGAGCATGAATAACATCTGAGGATGGTGTTGTAGGTACTAAGAGATCACCAATTGTATTCCAAGTTGAGAAAATGCTCGTTTTATCAGGAGAAGATTCATTACTTGGGGCATATTATCTCGAAGGATGGGATAGTTGTAGATCATGAGAAGATTGAAGCTATCAGAGAATGGTTAGCACTAAAAAACATGACAAAATTCAGATCCTTTATGGGTCTATCTGGTTACTACAGAAGGTTCATCGCAGGGTTCTCAAGGATATCTCACCCTATCACTTCCTTGCAAAGGAAGGAGAAGAAGTTTCAATGGATAGAATATTGTGAGAAAAGCTTCCAGCAATTGAAGCAACTGTTAACTAGTGTTCCAATCTTGAGGATTGTAGATCCAAACAAAGATTTTGTGGTGTGCACTGATGCGTGCAAAGAAGGACTGGGAGGGGTCCTCAGTCAGAATGGATTCGTAATTTGTTATGAATTTAGAAAGTTGAAAGAGCAAGAAAGGAACTATGCAACTCATGATTTGGAGTTGGCATCCATAGTACATGCTCTAAACAAATGGAGGAATTACGTCATGGGAAAGAGGTTCAAACTAAGAACAAACCACAATGGTTTGAAATATCTATTTGATTATCTAACCTTGAATGATAGGCATAGTAGGTGGTTGGAGTTTCTCTGTGAGCATGATTTTTATATCAAGCATATCAAAGGGAAGGAGAATAAAGTGGCTGATGCACTCAGTAGGAGAGTACACAAATTACATGCTACAACCATTATCATGTACCAAACTGATATAAAGGGCAGAATTTTGGAAGCCGCAAATGAAGATTTGCAATACATGGAGCTGGTAGCAAAGCTACAACAAGGTGAGATGCCACATAAAGTGGAAAATTATAAATTAGAAACCAACGAAACACTTCTTTACAGAAACATAATTTATGTACCTAATGTCCAGGACTTGAAACATATGATTTTGCATGAAATGCATAATGTGCCTTATGCATGGCACCCTGGATATCAGAAAACCATGGCAATAGTCAAGAGTCATTACTTTTGGCCAGTTATGAAGAAATATATTGCTGGGTACATCGCCAAATGTATGGAGTGCCAGAAGGTTAAAGACGAGCATAGGCACCCTGCAGGGTTGCTGCAACCTTTACCCATTCCTGAGTGGAAGTGGGAAGTGGTGACAATGGACTTCATCATAGGATTTTTCAGAACAGGCAAGCAACATGATTCAATTATGGTGGTGGTGGAAAAGATTACGAATTTTTTCCATTTCATTCCGTTAAAGACTACTCACAATGAAGCGGATGTTGCCAACATCTTGGTGAAGGAAATAACACGATTGCATGGAATCCCTAAGACAATTGTGTCTGATAGAGACCTAAAATTTACCTCAAATTTCTAGAAGGGGTTGTTCAAAGGATTCAGAATGAATCTAAACATTAGCATATCTTATCATCCTGATTCTGATGGGTAGGCAGAGAGGGTGAACATAATAATAGAAGATATGCTAAGGATGTATGTGATGGACAAACCATCGAAATGGGAAGACTACTTGCACTTGGTAGAATTTGCCTACAATAATGGGTATCAAGCATTGTTGAAGATGAGTCCATTTGAAGCACTTTATGGCAGAAAGTGAAATACTCTGGTAATATGGGATAATCTAGCTGATAGGGGATTAGTTGGGCCAAAGTTGCTCAAGGAAATGGAACAAATGCTAAAAATTAAGCAAAATTTAAAGGCTTCCCAAGACAAGAAGAAAAGTTATGCTATTAAAAAAAAAACCCATAGAGAGTTCAAAGTGGGTGATCATGTCTTTCTAAAAGTAAAATTTAATAGAAGTTCCCTGAAGCTGGGAAACTATGCCAAGTTGGCAGCCAGATTTTGTGGGCCATTTGAAATCCTAGAAGGGATTGGGCTAGTTGCATATATGCTTGCATTACCTGCATCCATGAATGTACATAATGTGTTTCATGTTTCATTGCTTAAGAAATATATACCTGATGCTAATCATGTAATTGATTGGAATGTGATTCAGGTGGAACAAGAAGGTGTCTTGCAAGTGCATCCTGTGCACATATTAGACCAGAAAAAAAAACAACTCTGGAATTGAGCCATAGGACTTGTAAAGGTCCAGTGGACCTGATACGGTCCCGAGGATGTGATTTGGGAACATGAAGATGCTATGCGGGCAAAATATCCACATCTTTTTGAAGATTTTGGAAATCTTGTTGATGTTGTGTAAAAGTTTCACTGGGGACAATGAACAAATAAGGGGTGGGGATTGTAATATACCCAAGAACGAGCCCTGTTGTAATCATGTTTATGAATTGTAAATCATGTTTTGTAGGTTGATGAGCCAAGTATTGATAATCTGGTGGGCTTATGTGTTTATTAGGTCAGACAACCTAAGTAGTAAGGCCAGAAGCTTGATTTTTGTATATGTAATTATGCAGATCATTAATATAATCTATGAACATTGCTGCATGCATATGGACCACGAAGAAAGAGTGACGGGGGACTAATCTTCCACAAGGTGGGTAAGGGAAAAGGGGATGGAAGGTTGGGAAGAGAGGCTAAGTGTTGAGCCTAGGGGATAATCTTAGGGGTTTAAGTCCTTAGGAATAATAATTTATTATTATTCCAAAAGTTATGTGAAAGGTATGTCTTTATCCTAAGTTCCTGGAAAGGGGAAACATGTGCAAGAGCGAACACATGCTGATGGAGCGCATGCTGCCTCATGGGCGACATGTGTCGGTCTAGGCACATGCAACTTAATCGAAGAATTGAGATGAGATGGGGGTGGGTTCTCCATTATTCCATCCACTGTCTGAACCGAGGGATCTCTACGTTTGAGTTCTGTAAGCCTCACCCAGCTTTGAAACCCGAAGCCTGTGATGTTTTCTTGAGAAGACAATACACCACTGTCCGAACTGTTGAGTCTGTGTTCGACCTCTGCGTGAATTGATTTTCATGCATCCTGCAAACGGGTGTTACCTGAACCGTTCTGTGTTTTAGTGGCCTGTTGTCGTTTCCTGATTACACACCCCATTTTCCTATTGTTGCTATCACCCGTGATTTAGCTGAAATATGTTGTTTCTACTGTCACCTGTGAGTGGACCAAACATTGATGTTTTTGTTGTTATCTTTAACTTGTAGGAATTGAATTGGGAACTGGTGGAAGAACCGGGTTGTCAGGCCCGTGGTAGAAGAGACAGGTGGTCAGGCCTGTGATTAACACTCTCCAGGTGGTGGAGTCTGCTGGGGAGTGATTTTCTTCCAAAAAGAGTCCAGCACCAGCTACAGGGCTTTGAGAATTCCTGATCCAACCTATTTTCGAAGCCCAAAGGGGAGGTGAAGCACCGATGGAATGTGCTTGTGAAGGTGTATACTCCTAGGTGGAACATGCATGTGGGGAATGAGATTCCATGAGTAGTGGGCGTAAGAAGGCTCCTGTGAAGAATCCTTATGATTGCTCTGTGCAGTTTTCCTATAACCTCAGCCTAGTCTAGGATTCCCTTACCTTGGGTGGAGCTTAGTCCCAGCTCGAGGGTGACCCACTATTGAGTGTGATGAGAAGTGAGGTCTAAGTTTGGGAGGTTTGTGGAAGGTCTGCATGTGGTTGGTGGAGTTTCTACAATTTCAAATATAAGTATTAATGGTGTACTTAATTTATATGTGATGCATGTTTGTGATGCTTGCAATATTATCATGTATTTCGTTGTGATGATATTTACTGTTGATTCCATTAATTTTGTATCTTAACAGTGATTATATGTTTACTCTGTTAAGCCATTTAACTTCATTTAAATGCATAATATATAAGTATGAGAATGTTTTCGCGTAGTAGCGTTGCCCAACAAGTGGGTTGATGGTCAGGGACGTTATAATCTTGAGGTGCATTTCTTTGTCTTGTGTACACTAATAATTATTTCTTCCTAATATTATCCCTTGACTCCTCATTCATTTTGTTTATGATCTCCATCCTAGCCCTCCTGGATGCTTCTCTCTTGCCCTCCTCAATTTGTTATGGTGTGATTTTGAGGAACTCTTGGGGAGATACAGAAAAGATAGATTTTATGGTATCAAAGACATTCATATGATCAAGTTCCCCATTATTTATTATGAATTCATGTTCCCAATGTGAATCCCCACAAGGTAGGCACCAAGGGGTCTCCTCTTGACTTATAACATTTGAAGGATCTAGAGTGTTGGGAATCCTTTGTACATTTGGAGCCCTCAGTTTCCATGCTTGTATTGATATTTTGAGGTTGTCCCTATTATCGCACAAGTTGTAGGTTTGGAAACTTGTGCACCTAGCCACTGTCACCTTAGATAGGTGTTCCTATCACTTTAGAGGTGAAGTGGTTACCTCAAGGGGGGAATCCTGGTGACCCTGGGGGGAATGAGATGGAAAGTGTGATGTATAAATGAATTCCCCTATAGTTCAAGTTTCTATCTGTGGATAATGGATTGATTAAGGTCTTGATGGTAGCCAAGGGTTTCCAAGAAGTAGTAGACCTTGCAAATGTTGATTGTACCTACCCGAGACACAAGGAAAACAACGATACAAGCCCAATTATATGATGTAAAATCAAGTTAATATTTTTGTCCCTAATTTCAGTAGTTAGTAACAGTATATATCAACAATGAAATAGCACAATAAACTGCTAAAAAAGTGCTAGAAATCAAGTAAATGATGCAAGAGCTAAACTAGTAAAACACTAGTGAAACTCAAGATTAAAGGAGCAAGATACCAGCACAAAAGGTAAGGCTATAGTAAACAATTTATTCAAATATAATAATCATCCTTATGGATGTAACAAAAAAATTATTACAAAAATATATAAAACCATTAAAACTTTCCAAAAATATACCAAAAGATGTGTTATGATCAATAGAATGTGGGAAAAATCTTAGCAAATTTCAGCGGTTGAATGGAGAGTTATTAGAGAAAGTTTGATTAGGGTTTCTGCAGCCCTAATGGATGAATATGAAATTTTATTACATAATCAAGAAATACCCCTTTAGAGGGGATTCCCTAGTGGCTAAGAGGTGCTCTAGGCACAAGGAACAAAACCCAAATTGCAGAAAGTTGAAATGACAAAAATTAACATTTCCCAATGCACTATTTATTTCTCCAATGCAAAATATTCAGATTAATGTCTTTAAAATTGGGTAAATGGAGTCTTAGAATAAAGATTTGGATAAAAAACGACCCTAGGGGTGTAATCCCTTTTACTTACTAGGGTATGACAATCAAACTTAAGGTAAATATAAGAGGGTATACATAGTTGTATTCCTCCTAGAAACCCTTGCAAAATAACTTGTAAACTTTAGAAAATCAAATGAAGCTTAATGGAGGCTGTATCCAACATACTCCTCCTAGGGTTTGAAACAACCATAACCAAGAAATAGAAAGAAATAACTAACAATGCAGATTTTTCCTTACCAATTCCAAGAGAGAGAGATCAAACCCTAGTTTCACCAAGCAAATTCACCATTCAAGATCAAGAGAACAAGCATCCAAGACGTGAAAATCACTCCTCCTCATCCATTCACCAAAATATAGCACCATAAAACATTTTCAAGAGAGGGAAACACCATAATTCCCAAGAATAGCGAAAATTTCAGCCAAGTACTTCTCACAATGGGAGAGTTATATCATGAAAAGAGATTCACATGATCTCTATTTATAAAAAAAGTCTAACACGTAGTTTGTCCACTTAATTTTAGGGTAAAACACAATACGGTTCAAAAAACCTAATCTTGCCCCTTTACACGTATAATATTAAATAATTCATTTAAATTTCACTTTTGCACATTCGAAACCCTAAAAACAAGATGACGTCTCCCTTTTAGGGAAACATTTTGGCATATTTGAAAAATGGTTGAGGTTGAGGTGGAACATTTGGCCTCCAAAGGCCTTCTCCTCATGTTATATTCCCCCTCCATGCCTCCTCTGATCAAATCATGCCAATTTTCAATGAGCAACTCCATCACCACAAACCCTAGCCCCTCTATGACGTCAAGCCTCAAGAATGTGACATTTTTCCTCCTTCAAGAAAAACATTTAGGTGGTAGGGGCTAGGTTAGATACTCCATGATGTTGTGTAATCCTCCAAGGGCATGTCTTTGTGATCCAGTGTGCAGGCACTAGGCATCCAACCTGTGGGATTCTTGCCCCATGGAAGCATAAGCTAGGCTTGTTCTCCCAAAATTGGCCACCAAGCAGGGTCTTGCAAAACAAAAGTATATGCCATCCAAAGATCTAAAGTCAAAGATATCATGACAAGTGTAAACCACATATAATAATCAAGGCACCTAAACATGTGCATCAAAAATACCTAATCAAATTAAACAAATTCTCCAATACCCTATACAATTGACCAAGTTTAGGTATGGGAGGGGTGTCATAAAATTCCTATTGGGTAGACCAAAAACCTCAAGTAGGGGATTCTCCCAAGGGTGCCCCTTCAAGGTTATATAGTGGTTAATGAGGTGGACATGGGTTTAGACTTCATAGGTCAATGAGTTTGATGACATACAAGGGCTCACATTATCTCTTTTATAGGTTCCTTTGTAGGGGGTGTGTTGCACCTTCTTCCTCAATGCAACCTTTTTCCAAGCCCATTTATTGCCATTTATTAATTAATCAATGATCCAAACATGTGTGCACTCCCAATAGTGAATATATTATATTGTAGGGAAGTAACACATTGTCACTTGAATGAAGAGGTCCACAAATTTCCATAGGGGTAACTATGTAAAGCATTGTAACGCACTTGTGTTAGTCTTGTTTTCAAGTGGCATATTTATTTTGTGTTTGATATTGTACAAGTCTTCAATTATTTCAAGAGAAGCAATTCATCATTCTCAAGATATGACTGGGTGAACATCTAGAATGTTTATTTTAGGCTCTTATCTTTTTCAAACAACCATCCCCTTGGGCCTTCAATCCCTTCTTCACGTGAAATGAGGTACATGACCTTCTTGGGTCACTAAAATCAAAGGGATTATAATATGGAAATATGATGGGAATGTAATGACCGGAAGGTGGTAAGTGTGGTCAAGAATGGTATGACAACCCCTTAAGGGAACCCCAGTCGCAAACCTTCCCCAAAGGTTGGCCACTTACTAGGAAATCTATGACACTCACTAAGGTGAAACAAGGTCAAAATAATAATGTCCAAGAAGGCATTATATAATCAAAATCATTTTAAATACAACATGTTTAAATGCCTCAAATATTAGGGTGATTACCTGCCACAATACTGTTGATTAAGGTTGGTTGTCATTGATGTCAACCCTTGAAGAAAGCCCCGTAGCACAAAGGTTTGGTTAATGAAACCAATATTGTTTGATGTAAATATGACTCATTATTGTGTTTTCATGGTTGATAAGAAGTAAATATGGATGAAGCCCAAAGTGGTCCCCTTATGGTGAAATCCCTCATGGGAAGATGCTTTGTGGAGTGAGAGAACCCATGATTAATTGTGGAATAATGAGATGAAGGACAGTGAATTTGTCAGTAAAACTATCCTAGATGGATAGTGCTTGTCATTCCATTTCTGGTGGTATGTGGAACTTCACATAACTCCTCATGGTTAGATATTTATGACCATATGAAGTTGGAGAACCCTGCATTAGTCTTATAGAAGCCCCCAAGGGTCAAAGTGATTTGTAAAAGAAATTGTTTTAAATGAAGAAGCCCTAAAATAAGAAAAGTGTAAGGCTACATGAGGATATAAATAAGAGGCAATGCTCACTCACTAAATACACACTTGTACATATTGTATATCTATTATCTTGTGTAAATCTTATTGTAAATACTTGTGGATACATCTGAAGTGGCGAACGTTTGAAGTAGCACGAAGGGTTGATGACAAAATTATAGGAATTAAAGAAAAAACCCTATTTTCTGAGGCATACATGGGTTGTCTGTGTATAGGGTGCGTACAATACACGGGCTATCTGTGTATAGGGTGCATACGTACGTGGTCTAGCTGTGTACATGATGAGTACATGTTGGTAAATCCATGGAAACTTGAGAAGATGAAGATGTAGAGGTTCTAGATTTTGAGATTAAGCTCCCAGGAAGGTCTAAAGTGATTAGATACATCAGATCCATCCATTGGTTCAAAAGGTATGTCTTATTTCTATGAATAGTTGGATTTTGATGTATGCATGAGTAATGGCAATGGAGATTTGAAGATTATCCCTAGAGAGACTAGTGGCTACATGGGATCTTCTACATAAGTTGGATCTACTGAAATACAGTGCTGGTATATTCATCATTGATACTTCTTGTTGAGGCACTCTTGTATTTCTTGGCACATGGCTAAAGGTTTTTATGGTACATGGTTGATATCTTGTATTTGTTGATGTATTGAGAGCCTGAATATAAGAAAGGGTTTGATGACTAAGATCATGTGAGGGAAAGTATACTTGTTCGTGATTTCACACACCTATATGGCACATGACTAGAGAGAGACATATTTGTCTTGAGTAAATGTTATGTATGAGAATGCATGCACAGGGCACAGTTACAATCTGGATACAGTGACAGGATATAGATCTATGTGAAAGAAGTTACAGAGGGTCAGAATTTTTGAAGTGAAAGGAAACCCTAGTTCTAGAAGGCATACATAGGCTGCATAACAGATAGGGTGCATACATATGCAGGATACATAACATATAGGGCACATACATACATGGGATGCATCACTACAAGTCACGTACCTGATGTATTTTTGTAGATACATGTTCAGTTCAGGTACATATTGATTATAGGACAGTTGTACAGATTGAATACAGGTTAGTGGTACAGTTTGATATAGTTGTACACCAGTATATCTCACAGTGACATGTTGACAATGGTTCCATAATTCTACTTATACTTCAAGGAGGTCAGAAGGGGCAAGTACATGTGGTTGTAGCCACCTTCCGGTTGTAGCTGAAGAACATAGGGGGTTGTAGCCTCCTTTGGTTGTATCCATAGAATTGGGGAGTTGGAGCTTCCCTCAATTTGTAGCCTGAGAAACTAGGGGATTGGAGCTTCCTTCCAGTTGCAACTGCAAAATAAAGGAATTTTGTGTTTCCAATGAATGTAATTCTTCAATACATATAATAAAAAGCATTCCGTGGTTTTCTCCTGATTTTGGTTTCCACGTAAAACACTGGTGTACTGTGTATGTGTGTGATTGTTCATTTCTTATTGCTCATTATTGGATAATAATTCTACATTGACATAACACTTGGATTATTTGGAGAAAAAAGATTATAATTATGCTATTACTGATTCCCCCCCCCCCCCTCTCAGTAATCCAACAAATACATGAATTATACCTCATGGAGCAAGACCCATCTGCCTTCCAAAAGCTAGCTAGTGTGGTGGATGCACTAACAATGGATCAAACTGTGGTGATAGAGCGGGCTTTCGTACGTGCACATGGACACTGTTATTCATGTGGTTTCTCAGCACTCCATATCTGCAACCTGAGGGCCTTGAGACATCATCTCCTTAGTTATCCCATAAAATGGGGATAACATGCCCCTAAAAGGAGGCTTGGTGGATTATTGTTGTGACCTTTCCAAATTAGTGATATTGTTTGTCATTAGGGTTTGATTCTTGGCAAGGTCATTTATTGATTCTTCAATCCTTTGTGCCCATGGAGCGCTAATATCTTGAGTGGGCTCAACATTGTGCAACGTTCTTGGTTTGGAGTTAGCCTTAGCTCTTGGGGCATACAAAGGTTATACCTTACAACTTGAAAGATTATCCTCAATTTTTGTAGCCACTTCTTGAGCCTCTTCAAGAGTCTTTGGAGTCTTGTCCCTAAGCATGAACCTAAAATTTTCTGGGAGGCCTTAATGTAGAGGAAAATCAGATGATATTTTCTAGGGTGAAGGTTGCTAGGTATTTGTTGGAGAAAATTTCCAAACTTGATATCGAAATATTTGAAAATTTCAATCTTTTTTTTTTTTATTTCAGTAAGTCGCAACAACAACAAGTTAGTGTCTTCCTTAGCACCCCATCTTTTCAGAAATGTCTCTTCAAATTGGTCCCAAGTCTTGATACTTTTTCTAGGCAGACTATTGTACAACCTCCTCGCATCATCAACGAAATTGGATGAGAAGAGTTTCATCACCACATATTCAACATCCTCACTCACATGATTAAGTTGGAAAAGGCCCAAAAGTTATCCAAATTCTCTTTGGCAATAGTTACATCATTACCAGAAAACTTGGGAAACCACTTTTCAAACTTAGGAGGCATCTCTCGAGGGTATCTTGGGATATAAGACATGTCTAAAGGATTGAATATATTGGATACCCATTGCTTTAGATCCATTTGAGATAGAGGAAGGTTTCCACTAAACCCTTCTCTTGTAGGTATTAGGATGGTTACTGTACCTCCTTGAGCTTTGTGGAGTCACCAGATGGTCCCTCTAGAGGTATCAAAAGAAGGTTAGGGATTTACCCTCAGTGGAGTCTCCAGGTAAAATTGTAAAATAAAGGCTTTGGGACAAGTTTACCAAATATTTGTTGTGACAAGAATGAATCAATCCTCCCTGGAAACAATGCCAAAATGTTATCACATATTTTTACTTCTACAAATCCCACCACAAGATCCCCAAATATTACGTAACAATGGAAGAAAATACCATTGTCTCCTTAGTAGGATCTTCCCTCATTTTAGTGATGGTAGAGGTCCACCACAAGGAAGGCTTCCCTGGTGACCTCAAGGGATCAAGTAGCAAATTTAGTAGCCAAGCCTACCGTTCCCTATCTTGATCACCAATTTTTGGTTGGTTTAAGTCTAGGAAAGAGAGGTTGTGATGTAGTTTGTTGTACCTGGCCGAAACAAGAACACTTTATAGCATATATTAACAACTTCCAAGGCAAATTATGCAATAAATACCTCTTTTAGAAACTAGACAAGTTAGATTGCTATGGTTGTTGCAAATTGCAGCAGTAAACTAGTCTTATAACAACAATAAGTAATTTGTAAATACATCAACAATTAATGCTAAAAATGTAACAATTTAACATGAAAATTATGCATTCATCAAGCACAAGATTATCCAATTGCTAGGGGAGATTTCCGAACAAGTTAGGCCACCTTTAGATGAGTCTATGCCACAAATAAATGTATTTTTAGATGGTTGTAGAATTTTTTTATAACAACAACAAGTGATATAGTGAGTTTGTTAAACTTAGAGATAATATAGTTAGTAAAATAGTTGAGAGATTTGAAACAAAGTTTTCATTGATTACTTTCACCACAAGGGTTACTTCAAGACTAGTGCCTTTATAGGGATATGGAGTCTCAAATGCATCCGAGCTTAAAGCTTGATCTACTTGAAACTAAGAGGTAGGATCTAAACCCTAAGGTGAAAGCACATTTGGACCTTAGGATTTATATCTTGAGGAGGAGGATGTCTAGGGTGCAAGCATATTTTGGCCCTAGATATTTTTTCTCCCTTCTTGTAGCTTCGACTAGGTCAAAGATCAAATGTCTAGGGCTACAATCCTAAAGTGATATCACTTTAGAGATTTAGGGTTCTAACCCAAGCAAGGACAATTAATCAATTTTAGACAAATAACACCTTGTGAGAGGAAGAAACACTTATGTTCCTCTCTTGGAGTTTCAATAAACAAGACTTCTTGCAACAAGTAGCAATTTCACCATAAACATCAATAGCATAAACAAGAATTGCATAAATTTACTTACTTCATCCAAGAAATCAAGAGAAATGAATCTTAATAGTAGAAATATCCATCCAAAATCATCCAAACATCCACAAAACATCCTTTCCAAGCATAGTTCATGAGAGAGAAAGACTGGTAACCCCAAAAGGGAGAAAATTTCAGAAGTAGAACCTCACAAAAATGGTGAGGAAAAGATGATGAAATGAAAAGAGGTAGTGCTAGCCTTCGTATATGAGGCTAGCGCTCCTCATTTGTCTACATAACATAAAAAAAATGTTACGCTTAAGTGGGGCCAACCCCTCATTTAACCTTTACAAGATGAAAAATTTGAAGAATACATCATAATAGCCCACACGTGTGAGACATCAAGCCTCCTTAGGTAAGGAGGGGGCCTCCAAAGGCCATGTGGAATCAATCTGAGGCAAGGTTGGAGCAAGTGATGTCTCTCATTGAAATTCATGTCATGCATCATTGGTACCCTAAGAAATCACCAAACCCTATCTGCATCATACCCTATAAGGTGACATCATCACCAAAATAGGGCTAGCATCCAAGATCCATGTGATGCATCCAGGACTTGGGGAGATGTATCTCATTTCTTCCATGTATCTGACTATTTATTGCTGCAACATCCCTGATCCTGGTTAAAAACAATCTCCGGGGTACTCTTCATAGCCTATGGGATTTTAGCCCATCTTTGTGCCATCATGTCTGAATCTGCTCATACCAAGCACATTTGTCCATCATTAAAGGTTTTGAGGATGTGAGAGCTGATGGAGGAGGGTGGTGAGTCATTGGATGATCCACTGCTCTCCATGAAACATGCCACAATCCTGCAATAAAGGGACAACATCCTAGGTACAATCCCAAGACGTCCCTCAAAGAACCATGTTAGGACCATCAAAACAAATCAAAGCATAATACATGGTTAGCCAAGGTTCACAAGAAACATTAGTCCTTAAAGCATGCAAAGTAGGTTGTAACTTAAGATATAATCCATGTAATACAATTCACCTTAGTATCCCATTCAAGAATCACACCCGCCCAAGACCCCATGTGAGTTGACAAGTTTAAGTATGGGAGGGATAGGCCCTGATGGAAGAAAGATATAAATAAACCCTTCAAGAGTAACTGTGAAGGTGATATGGTTTTAGGGATTACTTCATGGCTTATGGTGTCATTTAATCCATTTCTATGAGCTCCTTTGTGAAGGGTGCACTTTCTCTTGAGTTACCTCATTCTTAGGTGTTATTTTTTCCAATCCCCATTTATGAACCATATTACTAGTTGGATTTATCATATTTGCAAGTCCCCTTTTATAAGGTTTCAAGCTATAGCATTGTTATTTTTGGATCAGGGTGAGCATTGAAAGGATAGAGCTCAAATTTGGAATAGCTTTTGTCAGTCCTTTGCTATCATTCCTTTCTTTCTTTAACATCATTTTCTTATTCTTTTATTAGCAATGACAATCAAACTTTGGGCCTTCAACCCCTCTTCTCATGAGAAAATGGACCATGACCCATTATTGAAGTTTAGTACACTATGAGAGGCTCCAGGATGGAAAGTGTTAAGT
>JZKD02S0174362.1:200783-221930 GCA_000966675.3 Picea glauca | reverse complement strand
TACCCCTTTTCCCTGGGTGGTGACAACATGAGACTAGGGAATATAAGTTGACCACCAAGGTGAAACAAGGCAACTGACACAATTTCCCAAGACAATGATCCATTATCCAACTTCAACCAAAGATCCTCATCCACATGCCCGACAAATTAATCACAACAATTTGCATGAAAGAAGGACTAGCATACCACATGGTGATGATGGAATACCATCTCCCATACTATGAGTTGCTTGGATGTGATGAGCCTTGGTTTTTCTATAGCTGTAAAGGTGAATGGGGGGGGGAGGTTGTTGGTCTGCCATCTATGGACATGCTGATTGATCCACATTATTTTTGGCATGAAATGAGATCGGAGATACAATAGAGAAATGAACAGAGATATCATAGATATTCAATAATATAACATAAATGTATTAGAGATGCAACCATAAACACAAATATACAATAATACATGATTTCTATTAATGAAATAAATGTACAGAGACTGTAAAAATACATAGTGAAAGACTCGCTAGAATGGTGGAAACTTATCTCTGAGAAGAGATGTGACAACTACTCGCATTCACAAGAAGATGATTAAAATGAGGCTCTGAAGGCCTTTTTAAAATAAACAGGACTGCCAAAAACCCTAGACATCCAAAAATCTAACCCTAGGAGATGAAGCGCCAAAAGTCGTGTGGGCCCCGTTTGGGTAAGTTAGTACATCAACTTCCCAAGGTCGTAACTTTTGCATACGATCTCCGTTTTAGGCATATGATAACTCGTTGGAAAGGTATCGTCGAGGATATTAATTTTGGGGCCTCAATAATGCCTTTAGATATCATTAAGAACCTCTATCTTGAAAAACCTTCATTTAGGTCCTCAAAATGGCTCCATAAGTTAAAACCTGCTAAAAATAGTAAAATGCCAAAATTGCCAGAAAACTATTTTGAGCCAGTCAGAAAAAGTGGGTGGCCACTGATATCCACCTGGATCAATCCTCCCTCCTTAGGAAGCAATGGTATCCATTGTGTTGAGTTATCGGGGGAGAGGGAAAAGTGTTTCTGGATCTGCATCTTGGTGAGCTGCTTGTATTGTTGGAGACGTCGCGCTGCTTAGTTTGTGGAAGTCTGTCATGAACCTGTTGAAGCTGAGGCTATTCAACAAGTCGAGCTACATGAGAGGAAGGTGTGAAGAAGGAATCTTTATGCTTTTCTACAACCTTGTCGACCTGCTTCTATTGGATAGAAGGTGTAGGGGGCGAGACTGTAGTGGTTGCAGTGTCCTTCTGTTCCCCTTTTGAACAGATTGTGAAGAAGCTGAATTTTGCAGTATGAGATACTACCTTGTGACACTTTTTAGGTGGAACAATAGTTGGAACTACCTCTGGTATTCTGTAGATATGACCCCCCACAGTAACAATGACACTATGGGGTTGAGACTCATAAAGAGCATGGCATCTCCACATATATGGTTGGTCCAAGAGAACATCACAGACATCCAGGGGGGAAACATCACATAATACCTCATCCTTGAAGGGTTGGACACCGTATGACAACTAACACTATTGGCTGACACAGAGATCTCATCCTTGCCAAAGCCACCCAATGTTGTATGGATGAGGGTGTGGTGTTGTCGACAATACCAACTGTTTGACGACCTCTCCTGAGATGAGGTTTTTCTGGCTTCCACTATCAACAATAAAATGCAGCGGGCTCCCCTTCACCCACATCTGTGAATGACAAAGGCACTCCCCCTCTTCAGGATATGTTGGTTCTTCTGGTTGAATTGTTGCGGCCGTGACAATAGCAGTGGGGTCTGCGTCAATGATCCGTCCTTTACTAGTATTTTCAAAATCAGATTCTGAATCAGGGTTTGGCTCCTTATCTTTGATCTCGGCCACCAATGACTATTTTGAGCAACATTCATCGGTGTTGTCCTAGGGGCTTTTGTGGAAATCACACCATTTTCCGGTGTCCTTCTTTGTCTTCCCATGACCCTTCTTTTCCTATGTCTTAGACTGGTTTTCAGGAGATTGTTTGTTAGGTCTGTCTTTTTCATACTTCGGTTGTTGTGGATTTGCAAATCCAAATTCCCGTTTGTTATGGTGCTTAAATTTCTACTCAATTTTAACAACATATCGATAAGCAGTGCCAAGTGATGAGATGTCTAGAAAATCCATTTCAGTCTTGATATATCTGTGTAGATCCCCATGCTATTTCAGAACCAAATGTCACTCGTAGTCTTTGACACCCAGATTGGTGTGAAAGGTATGGAAGGTATTGGTGAACTCCATAACTGCTTGGCCCCTCTCTTTCCATAGTGTGGTCCATCTCATGTACTGGTCCTTATAGTTGCCAATAGGGTAATACTATTCCTTTACCATATCCACAAAAAATTCCCAAGTGGGATCGACCCCATATATTCCAGACTCCTCTGTGGAACTTTGCTCCCAGTAAGTTTCCCACCAATATTTGACATGAGGGAGAGATTTAAGAAGTGCGAAGGTCATCTTTTCTTTGTTGGAAAAAATGTGAACAGAGAAATAACCTTTTAGCAGAGTTAACCATTTTTCTAGGGATTTTGCATCTATCTGTCCTTCAAATACAGGAATATCAAAATTAACTTGTACCTTGAAAGGCGAGGTGCCTCCAAAGTGACCGCTTGATGAATATGCGCCTGATGCTATCGGCAAGCATTTAAGGATGTGGGTAAAATTATCCATCATTTCGTCCCTCTGTCGCGTGAGAGCTTGCTCAAGCAATAGATTGATAGGATCGTTTGCTCCGTCGTTTTTCTTTTCTTACGCCAATGAGGGTTTCTTGGGTGTGTGAGAGAGATTATCTTCAAGAGAGACAAGCTCGAGACCCAACTTGCTATACTTGGACCTCGTCGGGGACATGCACTGAAAAAATGATCAAGAACAGCCTGCTCTGATACCACTGATCTAGATTATTTTCGGCACAAAATGAGATCGAAGATAGACAAATGCACAGAGATATCACATATATTCAATAATATAATAGAAATGTATCAGAGATGTAACCATAAAAAAAGATATACAACAATACACGATTTGTATTAATGAAAGAAATGTACAGAGACTGTAAAAATACAAAGTGAAAGACTTGCTAGAATGGTGGCAGCTTATCTCTGAGAAGAGATGTGATGGCTACCCACATTCGCAAGAAGATGATTAAAATGAGGCTCTGAAGGCCTTTTTACAATAAACAGTAATGCCAAAAACTCTAGACATTCAAAAACCTAACCCTAGGAGATGAAGCACCAAAAGTCATGTGGGCCCCGTTTGGGTAAGTTAGTACATCAACTTCCCGGGGTCGTAACGTTTGCATACGATCTCTGTTTTAGGCGTATGATAGCTCGTTGGAAAGGTATTGTCGAGGAGATTCGTTTTGGGGGCTCAATAATTCCTTTGACTATCATTGAGAACCTCGATAATGAAAAAACTTCATTTAGGCCCTCAAAATGGCCCCAGAAGTTAAAACCTGCTAAAAATAGTAAATTGCCAAAATAGCCAGAAAACTGTTTTGAGCCAGTCGAAAAAGGTGGGTGGTCATCAATATCCACCTGGATCACTGATTATCATCATGGTCAGAATCATGTTTTCCATTGCGGGTCATGAGACATGATGACGCAGACCCCCTACCCTCGGGCCGAGAATCCGCACAGGATCGTTCTTCTTTGAATCCGCAGAACCGAATTAGTTCTTTTGGGCCCTCACTGGAACCCCACGAATTCAATCCATAGGTCCTTCATGAAAACTCCACCGACACAAGAAATGCACCACGCATGAGTCTTCACCTCCACACAGCCACCAGATATGACCATGACCTTTTCTGAAAAGGGATTTCGGGTTTCGCGACTTCAGGGGTTTCAACACCAAGATCTTCAGCTCCTTGTCATTAGAAGTGCCGAAAAGCCGAACCCCAAAATGCCAAAATGTGTGACCATGGCCCCACACCAAATATATGTCATGTTTCACGACTTCGGGGGTTTTCAACTCAAAGTACCACAACTCCTTGTCCTCGGGATTTCTGAAATGTTGAACCCTGAAACTCTGAAATACCGAACCTCGAAAGGGCTGGCGAGTGACAAGATCCCCGCTTGGATCCTGTCCACGTGGCACTGTCCCATGACCCGGTTCTATTCCTCCGAATTCTTTCGGGTTTTCGTGTTTCAGGATTTTGCGATTCCGGCTGCAACAGTTCTTGACCCTTCGAACTCCTGGGTCTTGGAATGCCGAATTATCGAACCCCAAAATGTTGAAATTCCACTTCAAAGGGAGATCAATGATTGTGAGTCTCCCCTGATCTGATGACTTACGTTCTTTCAGGATTTCATGGGTCAAGAGTCCTGACTCTTGCCCTTTGTATCTCCTGGTAATCAAAATGCCGAAATCTCGTTTCGGGGATTTTCCCGAAACCTTGACTGCTCGCCACGTTCCCTCATGTGGATGGTCATAATGCTTTCAGGATTTCGTGAGTCTCTTGAATTTTTGTCTCATGGCTCCTTCTCCTTGAACTCCCGGTATCTGAAACCTCGATGGCTTCTGAATTTCTGCCACATGTCCTCTCAACGATGGACGATCCTAATCTTTTCGAGACTTTGACAAGTCCTTCCCTCGGCATATACGAGGGTTAAACTTCATGCACCTTCTCCTGGATCTGATGGCTATCAGTCTGTGCGCCCAGATCTGATGACCCAGATCTCTTTCTCCTGCGCGCTCTCCTCCTACTGCCTAGACGTAGATTCAACGGTCCAGATCTTGTCCTCTAGCTGATCCAACGGTAGCTATGCTCCCTCCTGAACTTGCACTTCTTCTTTCCCCTTGGAAGATTTCCAAAGTTTCAAAAAGGCCTTGGCCTTCATATTTGCTACGAAGCTTGTATCCTCGGCTCTTAATCTTTGTCGACTCTGAAACCTAAAAGTTTTCTCGACCTCTGCACTCCTTATAGGGTCCCTGCACACAACTGTGCTATCCGTCCTAAGCTTGGTCAACTCAGAAACTTTTAAAGGTTTCTCAATATTCTGCTCCTCTCGGCTACTTCTCTGTGCACAAAGGCACTGTTCCTCCTGAGATTTTGAACTTGAGACAAGTTCACTCTGAGTGCACTTCTTGCATTATTCCTTCTAAGATTAATAAATTCAGACAAGTTCTTATTCACACACTCCTTGTGCTGCTGATTTTTCGGATAACTCAATTCGAAGTATTTCTTGCAAAGAAATGCTTCACGCCCTCATGGCATTCTTCTGCTCGATGCACACCTTACATAGCCTTTCTTTACAGAGTGTTCAGTAACTTTGTAAGTGCCTTCTCCTTGACACTTCCCTTTCCTTAGAACTCAAAAGAGAGTTCTTTTGTGCACTCTATGCACTTTCTCAATGCCCTCCTCGCAGAGTTCTCCAGAATCCTCAGTGATTCTATTTTCTTTGTGCCTTTCTCTGCACAGTCTTCACCTCCAAGGTGTTCAACAACCTTGAGGCTTCCTCTCCGAGTCTAAGATTTCCTCTGGTAGGCCCTCCTGGCATGTCCCTGTCTGAAATTCTGCAGAATTCAGAAGTGAACTCCTTGCACTGGCTTTTAGAACCCACAGTATTCTGTCATGCAACCTGTTGCATGAAGCCTCAAAGAACCAAACCTGGAATCAAAGAACCCAACAGACAATGTCTTCTGTTTGTAACCTGCAAATGAAAATTAATATACATCTACAACATATCATCACACATAAAGACATTCATTCATGAACTCATAAACACATGAACAACAACATGCAAGAAAAACTGCTCCATTTGTATTAATATGAAATGCCTCTTCACAATGTGTTCGAGCTCGACTCTTCTCTCTTATTCTCTATTCTTCTCTACCTCTCTATCGACTAACTGCCTACAGATAGAAAGGTTCTTTTCACAAAAGGGGGCTCCTCGAGCTCTTCCCTTCATCCTCACTAACTCTCATTAATTTACATTCAATTACATTGAATGGCTGTCTAGTCTGAATCAGATATAGATCTCATCCTTACAACTATTTAAGGCAACCTTTATCTAAAGCCTGTGCACACGCATGGCTTTTGGCTCTTCGGCCTTACAAAATTTAATACAATTTCAAAATTTGAAATTTTAAAGTGAGAGGGTTGCGCCTCTCCTCTCCATTGAACACGCTTGATGTGTTGGCTGGCTGGCACGTAGCTGGCTTGGAGAGATGCTCTTGCATCATACTCCTCTGCTGTGAAAAATTCATGAGCTCCTACTCATGAGCTTCCCAACATGGTTGTTTAAATCCACCTGTATCCCAAACAATTCCTTAGAGTTGTCGATCTGCTCCATCACCTTACTGTTGTTGCATCTGTTGCCTTGCTGCTATGGCAGGTTCTCCTCTGCTCAACTTCCCTTCACTAGAAGTTTCTTCTAATATGATCATCAACCTTCTGATCTCCTCAATTATCTCGTCCAGTTTCTCCCATGGCCGGTTCTCCTTTTGCAGCTTTCTCCACTGCACTTCTTCGTCCTTATCATTGGGCAGATCAACTGGATCTCCCATGCCATCTTATTCCTTTATTGTGGCATTGAGTTGCCACTCTGCTGCAGAATCTATCTCTACAGTATCCTCACTGAACTTCTACTCAGCTTCTTCCTGTGGCAGTTCTGCTACTGCCATTTCTCCTACTGGTGAATCTACAGCTTCCTCTAGCTGCTCCTTAGACTGGAATTTTCCTTCATCTGCTGCTACGTGCCTCAGCATTGCAGTTATCATCTGTTCAGCTCCCTGGCTGAAATTTCTGAGCGATTCCTTGGAATGCTCCTCTGCTATCATCTGCATGACTGTCTTCTCTCGACAATCATCTACTGGATTTAGATTGTTCAACCAATCCTCCAACAATTCTAGCTCATTCTCCCAAGGAGTGAGCATCTCAACTGTGTGCTCCTCTTCTTTTCCTTGGGCAACTTCTGACATCTTATCCATCGCTTTGACAATCACAACTGGTTGTCTTTCTGCTGTTGTTGCACCCGCAACATCTTCCTTAGCCTCGTCTTGGCTGCTTGGTAGGAATATATTTATCCCTCCAATCATCAGAATGCTCTTCTGATCTTCCTTCTCTATCAATTGTCCTTACTGATATGAAATCACCTTTGAGCTCATCTTCTCTATCAGCTCCTCTCGCTGATCCAAACTCATCCCTAAGTTCATGAGACTTTCAAACAATCTCATCTTCTCTCCCTTTCCCACTTGGCAATATGGGATTTCTTCTTTGCTCACCTGGCAGTATTTGAGATCTTCATTTGATCCCATCTCATTGCCTTCTTGGAAACCTAAATTTTCTGTTCTGCCCTCCTGACAGCCTTTGAGATCATCCTGTGGCCTCTTCTTATTTCCCTCCTAACAAATTGAACTTTCAGCACCACCCTCCTGGTAGTATACGAGACCGTCACTTGATCTCTTTCTATTGCCCACCTAGCAGTCTATGAGATCTACCAGTTATTTCTTCTCCTCATCATCACTGAGATTTATCCTAGCTTCTGGTTCACACACATGAACCACTTCTTCTTCAACCCTGAGGTCTTCCACATACCTCAACCATTCCTTCAACAACTTCCACTACCTTCGGGCCAATAACTCCTTGACTGGCCATTTCACTTTCATTTTCATGGGCCATTCATATACCCATCGTGATTTTGCATCTTGCTACATCCGAAATGCAAGATCGTCCATTCTCGCCCTTATATCAGCGAGTTCTTTGTCCATCTCAGCCTTGCTCTACTGCTAGTGGTTCTTCTTTCCACTGCGTCCATGGCCTTTAATAGCCATCTTCCTGTTCCTGTCTGCCCTCCTAGCAAACTTGTTGCTGTCACTCTGCAACCGTGAGTGCTTCTAGCCTTTCCTTACAGTCGACTTGACTGTCTATTTGTTGCTGCGTCCTGCAACAATCTCTTCAATCCTCTTCATCTGTAATATACAGACGAAGTCCTGCTCTGATACCACTTTGACATAGACCCCTTTCCCTTGGGCCGAGAATCTGCACAGGATCATTCTTCTTCGAATATGCAGAACCGAATTAGTTCTTTTGGAACCTCATTGGAACCCCACGAATTTGATCCACAGGTCCTTCACGAAAAATCCACCAGCACAAGAAATGCACCAGGTGTGAGTCTTCACCTCCACACGGCCACCAGATATGATCATGACCTTTTCTAAAAAGGGATTTCGGGTTTCACGACTTCGAGGGTTTCAACACCAAGATCCCCAACTCCTTGTCATAAGAAGTGCTGAAAAGATGAACCTTGAAATGTCAAAATGTGTGACTGCAACCCCACTCCAAAGATACGCCATGTTTCGTGACTTCAGGGGTTTTCAAATCAAAGTGCCCTGGCTCCTTGTCCTCGGGATTTCCGAAATTCCGAACCCCAAAAGGGCTGGTGAGTGACAAGCTCCCTGCTTGGATCCTGTCCATGTGACACTGTTCTGTGACCTAGTGCTATTCCTCCGAACACTTTCGGGCTTTCACGTTTCAGGATTTCGCGATTCCGACTGCAAAAGTTCTTGACCCTTCGAACTCCTGGGTCCCGGAATGCCGAATTATCGAACCCCAAAATGTCGAAATTCCACTTTAAAGGGAGATCAACAGCTGTGAGCCTCCCCTGATCTGACGGCTTATGTTCTTTTGGGATTTCATGGGTCAAGAGTCCTGACTCTTGCCCTTTGTATCTCCAGTAACCAAAATGCCAAAATCTCCTTTCGAGGATTTCCCCGAAACCTTGACCGCTCGCCACGTGCCCTCCTATGGACGGTCATGATTCTTTCATGATTTTGTCAATCTCTTAACTTTTTGTCTCACGACTCCTTCTCCTTGAACTCCCGGTATTCGAAACCCTGATGGCTTCCAGATTTCTGCCACGCATCCTCTCAATGATGGACGGTCCTGATCTTTTCGGTACTTTGACAAATCCTTCCCTCTGCATATACGAGGGATAAACTTTGTGCACCTTCTCCTGGATCTAATGGCTATCGGTCCGTGCACCCAGATATGATGGCCCAGATCTCTTTCTCCTGTGCGCTCTCCTCCTGCTGCGTGGACGTAGATTCACCAGTCCAGATCTTGTCCTCTACCTGATCCAACGGTAGCTATGCTCCCTCCTGATCTTGCGCTTCTTCCTTCCCCTTGGAAGATTTTCAAAGTTTCAAAAAGGCCTCGGCCTTCATATTTTATACGAAGCCTGTATCCTCGACGCTGTATTCTAAGGATGCTGTCCCTCCTGAGCTTTGTCGGCTCTGAAACCTCAAAGGTTTCTCAACCTCTGCACTCCTTGCAGGGTCCCTGCACACAACTGTGTTATCCATTCTGAGCTTGGTCAACTCAGAAACCTTGAAAGTTTTCTCAATCTTCTGCTCCTCTCGGCTACTGCTCTGTGTGAAAAGGCATTGTTCCTCCTGAGCTTTTGAACTTGAGACAAGTTCACTCTGAGCGCACTTATTGCACTATTCTTTCTGATCTTAATAACTTTAGACAAGTTCTTATTCACACACTCCGTGTGCTGTTGAGTTTTCAGATAACTCAATTCGAAGTATTTCTTGCAAACAAATGCTTCACGCCCTCCTGGTGTTCTTCTTCTCGATGAACACCTTGCAGAGCCTTTCTTCACAAAGTGTTCAGTAAATCTGTAAGTGCCTTCTCCTTGACACTTCCCTTTCCTTAGAACTCAAAAGAGAGTTCTTCTATGCACTCGATGCACTTGCTCAATGCCCTCCTGGCAGAGTTCTCCAGAATCCTCAGTGATTCTGTTTTCTCTATGCCTTTCTCTGCACAGTCTTCACCTCCAAGATGTTCAACAACCTCGAGGATTCCTCCTTAAGTCTAAGAATTCCTCTGGTAGGCCCTCCTGGCACATCTCTGTCTGAAATTCTGCAGAATTCAGAAGTGCACTCCTTGCAATGGCTTTCAGAACCCACAGTATTTTGTCATGCAACTTGTTGCATGAAGCCTCAAAGAACCAGACCTGGAATCAAAGAACCCAATAGACAATGACTTCTGTCTGTAACCTGCAAATTAAAATTAACATACATCTACAACATATAATCACACATAAAGACATTCATTCATGAACTCATAAACACATGAACAACAACATGCAGGAAAAACTGCTCTGTTTGTATTAATATGAAATGCCTTTTCACAATGTGTTCGAGCTCGGACTGTAACAGAGTCTCGAATCTTCTCTCTTCTTCTCTATTTTTCTCTACCTCTCTATCGGCTAACTACCTACAGAAACAAAGGTTCTTTTCACAAAAGGGGGCTCCTCGAGCTCTTCCCTCCATTCTCACCAACTCTCATTAATTTACATTCAATTACATTGAATGGTTGTCTAGTCCAAATTGGATCTAGATCTTAGCCTTACAACTATTTAAGGAAACCTTTATCTAAAGCCTGAGCACATGCATGGCTTTTGGCTCTTCGGCCTTACAACATTTAATACAATTTCAAATTTTCAAATTTTAAAGTGAGAGGGTTGTGCCTCTCCTCTCCATTGAACACGCTTGATGTGCTAACTGGCTGGCGCGTAGCTGGTTTGGAGCGATGCTCCTGCATCACATGATCTCCTCTAGACATGGGGGATAATAACATCTAGCTCCAACATGGCGACATGTGTTCACCGTAGAGTGCATGAGAACCTCAACATATCTAGTTTTCCAAAACCTACAATCCTATGCTCACTTCAAATGACAACACCCGTTATAAGTATATGTCAGTGGATGCGATCCACCGACATCAATGATAAATACAAAACCATGCTGAAAAGAAAAAAAATCACTCAGCTACAAAATGATAAAACCATAATATACAATGACTAAGTACAATTTCCTAACATGTATTCCTAATTTATTTTACTATATTTGTAATAATTATGAAATGTTTCTAAAAGACATTTTTGTTGAGTTTGTTTGCTAGGTATCGAGTTGTTGCTAGAGTTTAGGAATCGTTTCCAGATTGGTATTTTTTAAGATAACTTGGGATTTTTGTTGGGTTGTGAGATATATGAGAGATAAAAATATATTGAATGTTTTTGCAAGAGTCAGTGGTTAGAGAGTCTCTTTGAGATTTAGTGTCGGAAAGTGAGGATTGCAGAGATCCAAGAGACTAAGAAGGAATGAGCCTTCCTATGTAATTTTATTCCTTCAATGATATAATGAAAGATCAAATAGTGGGTGTGTAAACCAAGGTTAATTCTCTGTATTTCATGATTCTCTCTCCATTCTTTAAATTACACGTACATGTGTTGTGTGAATCAACAGACCAATTTTGATTGAATGATTTTTATCAGAGGACATGTTGAGAGGTTGTAGATTGAGATCCAGATCAAAATCTCTCTTTCTTGTTGTGAACATGTTGATGTCATCACCTAGTGAATGTGATTGAATGTACACCGTTGGATCATAGATCCATTCTACTATAAATCGTTAGAACAAGTTTTAACTTAGATTGTTGATCAAATTTTGGATCAACGATGATCTGACCTTTAGCCTTATCATGAACAAACCATATCCAGTCATCCATCAAGGGGTGTAGATCGACAGTCTCTGTTAATTGCGCATGGTGAAAGTAGTCACTGTTAATATGGAGGACCCCCACACAATTTGACCATGTGGGGAAATAAAAAGACGTGTTTCAATATCGGGTTATTGTGGGTAACAATTGATCCAGGTGGATATTGGTGGCCACCTACCTTTTCTGACTGGCTCAAAACAAATTTTTGGCAAATTTGGCAATTTACTATTTTTGGCAGTGTTTAACTTCCGGGGCCATTTTGAGGGCCCAAATGAAGGTTTTTCGAGATATAGGTTCCCAATGATAGCCAAAGGAATTATTGAGCCCCAAAAATGAATCTCCTCGATGATACCTTTCCAATGAGCTATCATACGCCTAAAACAAAGATCGTATGCAAAAGTTACGACCCTGGGAAGTTGATGTACTAACTTACCCAAACGGGGCCCACATGACTTTTGGTGCTTCATCTCCTAGGGTTAGGTTTTTGTATGTTTAGGACTTTTGGCATTCCTGTTTATTGTAAAAAGGATTTCAAAGCCTCATTGTAATCATCTTCTTGCAAATGCGAGTAGTCGTCACATCTCTTCTAAGAGATAAGCTACCACCATTCTATCGAGTCTTTCACTCTATATTTTACAGTCTTTGTAAATTTATTTCATTAATAGAAATAATTTATTACTGTATATCTGTGTTTATGGTTGCATCTCTGATATATTTCTGTTATATTATTTAATATCTGCGATATCTCTATGCATTTATTTATTATATATCCGATATCATTTCGTGCCGAAAATAATCCAGATCAGTGGTATAAGAGCAGACTGTTCTTGGTCGTTTTTTTCAGTGCATGTCCCCGAAGAGGTTTGAGTATAGCAAGTTGGGTCTCAAGCTTGTCTCTCTTGAGGAAAATTGCTCTTGCACACCCAAGA
Organism: Picea glauca; assembly: GCA_000966675.3. Classification (NCBI taxonomy): domain Eukaryota; kingdom Viridiplantae; phylum Streptophyta; class Pinopsida; order Pinales; family Pinaceae; genus Picea; species Picea glauca. Next base: position 209,466 of record JZKD02S0174362.1, on the reverse strand, counting down.
AACCCTCAATGGAGGAAGAAAATAAAAACGATGGAGCATATGATCCTATCAGTTTGTTGCTTGAGCAAGCTCTCACGCGACAGAGGGACGAAATGATGGAGAATTTTTCCCACATCCTTCAACGCCTACCAATAGAAACATGTGCATCTTCATCAAGCAACCACTTTGGAGGCACCTCACCTTTCAAGGTACAAGTTAATTTTGATATTTCTGTATTTGAAGGACAGATAGATGCAGAAGCCCTAGACAAATGGTTAAGTTATTTCTCTGTTCACAAATTTTCCGACAATGAAAAGATCACCTTCGCACTCCTTAAATCTCTCCCCCATTTCAAACATTGGTGGGAAACTTATTGGGAGTAGAGTTCCAAAGTGGAGTCTGAAATATATGGGGCCGATCCCACTTGGGATTTTTTTGTGGATGCGGTAAAGGAACAATATTACCCTATTGGAAACTATGAGGATCAGTACATGAGATGGACCACACTACGACAAGAGAGGGGCCAAGCAGTTCCGGAGTTCACCAATACCTTCCATACCTCGTGCACCAAGATGGCTATCAAAGACTCCGAACGACATTTGGTTTTGAAATACCGTGGGGCTCTACACAGATACATCCAAACTGAAATGGATTTTCTGGACATCTCATCACTCGATGCTACCTATCGATATGCTGTTAAAATTGAGCAAAAAATTAAGCATCAGAACAAACAGGATTTTGGTTCTGCAAATCCGCAACAACCAAAGTATGACAAAGACATCCCTAACAAACAGTCTCCTGAAAACCAATCCAAGCCACATGAAAATAAGGGTCATGGGAAGACAAAGAAGGACACCGAAAAATGGTGCGATTTCCACAAAATCCCCTGGCACAACACCAATGAATGTTGCTCAAAATAGTCATTGGTGGCCAATATCAAAGACAAGGAGCCGAAGACTGATTCAGAATCTGATTCTAAAAATACTGATAAAGGACAGATCATTAACGTAGACCCCACTGCTATTGTCGCGACCGCAACAATTCAACCAGAAGAACCAACGGATCCTGAAGAGGGGGAACACCTTTTTAATTCATAGATGTGGGTGAAGGGGACCCCGCTGCATTTTATTGTTGATAGCGGAAGCCAGAATAACCTCATCTTAGCAGAGGTCGTCAAACAGTTGGGATTGTCGACAACAACACACTTGCAACCATACAACATCGGGTGGCTTCGCCAAGGAAGAGATCTTCGTGTCAGCCAATAATGTCGATTGTCATATGGCATCCAACCCTTCAAAGATGAGGTATTATGTGATGTTTTCCCACTAGATGTCTGTGATGTTCTCTTGGGCCAACCATATATGTGGAAGCGCCACGTTGTTTATGAGTCTCGACCCTGCAGTTTCATTGTTTCTCTAGGGGGTCATCTCTACAGAATACTAGAGGTAGTTCCAACTACTACTCCACCTAAAAAGTGCCGCAAGGTAGTATCTCATACTGCAAAATTGAGCTTCTTCACAATCTTTTCAAAATGGGAACAAAAGGACACTGCAACCACTACAGCTTCGCCCCAAGCACCTTCTATCCAACAGAAGTAGGTCGACAAGGTTGCAGCAAAGTGAAAATATTCCTTTTGTACACCGTCCTCTCATGTAGCCCAACTTTTTGAACAACCTCAGCCTCAACAGTTTCGTGACAGACTTCCACAAACTGAGCAGCGCGACGTCTCCAGAAAGGCAAGCAGCTCACCAAGGTGCAGATTCAACAAACGCTTTTCCCTCTCCCCTGGGAACTCAACGCAATGGAGTCCATTGCTCCGTAAGGATGGAGGATTGATCCAGGTGGATATTGGTGGCCAGCCACCTTTCTCGATTGGCTTAAAACAATTTTCTGGCAAATTTGGTAATTTACTATTTTTAGCAGTTTTTAACTTCTGGGGCCATTTTGAGGGCCTAAATGAAGGTTTTTCGAGATCAAGGTTCTCAATGATAGTTGAAGGAATTATTGAGCCCCAAAAATGAATCTCCTCGATGATACCTTTCCAACGAGCTATCATACGCCTAAAATAGAGATCGTATGCAAAGTTACGAACTCGGGAAAGTGATGTACTAACTTACCCAAACGGGGCCCACATGACTTTTGGCGCTTCGTCTCCTAGGGTTAGGTTTTTGGATGTCTAGGAATTTTGACATCCTTGTTTATTGTAAAAATGCCTCCGGAGCCTCATTGTAATCATCTTCTTGCAAATGCAAGTAGCTGACACATCTCTTCTCAGAGATAAGTTGCCACCATTCTATCGAGTCTTTCACTCTGTATTTTACAGTCTCTGTACATTTATTTCATTAATAGAAATCGTGTATTATTGTATATATGTGTTTATGGTTGCATCTCTGATATATTTGTGTTATATTATTGAATATCTACGATATCTCTGTGCATTTCTTCATTATATCTCTTGTTGTTCCTGAGTTTATACTTTTAAGGCTCTAATGTATACCGTCAAGGCATCCGAAAAGGTAGAGATAATTAATGTTTAAAAATAACTAGTTTAAAGAAAACCAAAAGCACAGTTGGTTCCTTAATTGTCTCTGTCTAGCTTCCCATTGTTCTTGAATGCTAATATCCCTTTCAATTACAGCCCACGATCTTTCAAGTTCTACCCATGTATTAGCTATTTGTAAGATAGTATTGAATAGGTTTAACGCAATGCTCGTTTGATTTGATAGATCAGGTTCTATATTGCGTTGTTTGGTAACTGGAACAGTCATGAAAGATGAGGGTTTCTTTTTGTAAATCAAAAATATTTTCAATGGTCGCAAATTTATGGTTCGAATTTATAAAAATAGAACTTCCAAATTATGAATCAATAATATAACATAAATAAAGGCCTTTTCTAGTATCTGAGTCAAATTTAAAGGAGACAGTGTACAAAATGAAGAAAAAGGAAACATGTAGTTGTATAACAAAAATGAGGCATCAATTTAAGAAGAATCTCATTTTAAGTTAATACAAGAAAAAGGGATGATAACTTTGCAAAAGCATACAATTTCAGAGTCCTAAAACGTTCATAGGTCTTATATCCGCTGAAAGATGATACAGAGAAAAAACTGCAAATGATTAGATAATATGTCTGTTCAATCACTATAATAGAAGTTACCACATGAAACACTTCAAACGAAAGTACGAAATAAAAATTGAATGACAGAGAAACACATAACTCAGGCTTGACTAGATCTGGAATCTTCAATCTATATAATATTAATTCAAGCAAAACAAAGTTTTTCTTTTTTACAATTCATCCAGAAAAAAGCCCCTTCTTAGTCTTGAAAAATCACATTTATACAAAACCACCAATCTTAGGACGGTTGGTGTTTTCCTAATTCTTAGAGACTAACAATTTGTTAAAAAATAGATCCAAAACCGTTTTCATGATCTTCTCCATTTTTCCATTTTCTTTGAAGTAAATCTCTTCCAAATAATACTTTTACTTTGTTGATGACTCTCCTTTTGATTCAATACATTTAATGCATCTCTCCAGGAACTGTGTAAAATTTCTAGGGGGTTCTGGAAGATCTCTTGCCTCGAACAGATAAACCTTTCTCTGAATCTTGGAAAGACGATCATCAGCTCCTTTATCTGTAAAATTTACTGAATGTATCTTTAAGTTAGGATCAACTAACAACCTATCCATTAGGGTGACATCGATTTTTCTTAGTTGTGAAATTTCCATTTGGATTTCACTCAAATTTTCCCTAAAATTTAATTGATGTCTTACAATATTGATCTGTACCAAAAGTCATGTACAATTACCTTTTCCAATATTTAATGACCCTTTGTCTAACAGATCAAAAACTTATTCACAGTCATCTCTAATTTCTTTGGCTATTCTTTTTCTTTTGGTTATGTTGGTCTCTCATAGCTTGAGCATGATGTTGTCGCTTATTTGCTCCGTGGATGATACTTTCATAGTTTTGGGTACCTCTTCACCTGTCGAATATATAATTTCCTTTTGGAGAGTAATCCTTGCTGCTTTGGCTTCTTTTTCCTTCAGGATAATATTATCAAAGGCATTATCTACTCCTTGAAAGTAATTCTGAACAATTTCTATCTTGGAAATCAATTTCTGTTGTTCAATTTCTATTTTTGAATGCACTTTCAGTGACTGGGCCTGGAAATATTTTAGGTCTATAATCTGATCTTCCATCGATATTAGTCTAGCCTGCAACCGTTCTGCATGCTCCTTTTGCTGAGTAATCTATAATTGACTTGTTTGTATTTCCTAGCTCATTTTGTCCAAACTCGTTTTGAGTGATTGAACCTCTAACCTTTCGGTGGCCCTTGTTTGCTCCAAGATTTTACTCATTTCTTCTCTAATGCTTTCCTCAACATTCTTTAATTTCTCTCATAATTGTGCTATGATTTTATCACTCTTCTTTCTCCTGGTTATCATTTTTCCCACGGTAAAAAAGTTTGTTGTTGCCATGGCTCCCATGGAACCTGCTATCTCTGTAGTGAAATCTTCTTCCTCCAAATTTTGTCTGTCTATCAAGAATTTATTTATTTTAACCATGTTCCCCTCCCTCTTATGCATCTCCTGTTTCAGAATGGCCTTCCTTTTTCTACTGAAAAAATAATCGGAAGGAGGAATCTCATCTATGGGAATGGAGGTAAGGTCATCAACAAACAGAACTCTCATCTGTGGGAGTCCAAAAGTGGACTGTAAGGGGGTTAAGGAATCTATGGGACTCCCTAGATCTGTAGATCCTTTCCCTCCTATTGAATTAGGCGTGTTGACATCAACCCCTGGTGATGAAGTGAGATTAGGCTTACCGAACTTGGTAGGTCTCCCTGACCTTTTCTCTTCTTCGGTCTTTTTTCTTGGTGGAGGCCTTTCTGTATCCTGTAGGGATTTTTTGGGATTTCCCTTCTTTTGTGCTTCCTGCTCGAAACCTGGTGGAACACTTTCTTGCTCCTAGGGGAGGGTAATTTCTTCTCCTTGAAGTACTTGGGGCAGACCACTCCATCGATGCTTCTGAAAGGTCTGAAAGCTGACTCGTAGGTCGAACGACAGTGTCTGTACTCTTTCCAACACTTCTTTATAAGACTTGGTCCCTTTGAACATGTTGTCCCAAGGGGACTCCTCATGTTCATAGGCTTTCATATTGCAGTGTATCAAGTGTTTGTTCACTAATTGATAAGGTTCATGCCTTTTGTACTCAATATTTAACAGTTTAACTTCTTCGAGTGCCTCTGCTTCCACCCTAGAATGTCCCAAATTTAGTAATGAAAATTTCCCGATGTGCACACGGAAGATTGGCTAGGACTTCTTTTGAGATGCCTTTAGCTCTATTTCAATACCACCTTTTACTATTTGGTGTGCTACTTCCCTACACACTAGTCTATCCGGAAGGAATTTTGGAAGTGCGTGAGGGGGGATTGAGCACCCATAAACCCTGATGTAGGAGAAGCTTTCTTCAATGAACCAGTCTACTATTTGCTTGAGGTTATTTCAAAATGCTTCAGAAATGCGAGGAGGGTCACATCCGAAAAACATTTCATGCATGGGTATCACCATGAAATGACAAATTTTGTAAAACGAATTTTTTTCATTTTCTTCCTATAGCTCAGAGTGATATTCGTGAATGGGTTTAGGGCAGGTTATGTTCCAACTCCAATTCATCAGGGGAAATGGAGTCATAAAACAAATTGCGTCCATGAGGTATGCTAACATGTAGAAGGCCATTGGTTGACCTCGGGCTCTTGCATCTCTGTAATCTGAAATCTCTTTGGCTATATTATCAGATAAAATATTGTCCCAGTTGAAACTATATCCTTTTGATGCTTCTTCTAAAAATGACACCCATTATGCGGGGAAATGACAGGGATTCTTTTTACCGAAGAGTCTACACAACATCATGGCTACATAAACCATGTACTCATTCAAAGAAGCTGTGGCATAAATTTTGTGGGTATCAACCCTAAATTTTGATGGACATATCCACCAACCTTTGATTAAATCGGGGTAAGTTTGGTATGCCTTAGTGCATTCCTTTCTCTAGAATTTCGCTATAATTCAGCATTGTAAATGAAATTAGGATTGGGTGAGAGTTTGTACATAACCTGGATATGTTCGGGTTTGAATGAGCCGATAATGGTCCCTTGATCATTTAAAATGCTTCTTGTTGGAATATCAACCTTGTCCAAAGCCCAACTGATCATGTCATTGTATGCCATGAGCCGTGGGCATGTTGCAATTTTGTGAAGTTCTAATTCTGCTATGTCTCGAAGGTGATTCTTGGAGTCGTTAGGGGAATTTTTTATCTCGTAGTCTAGATTTTCATAAATTTGTCTCCATGATTTAATTGAGTCCATAGCATGTGGTGTGGTGTCTGATATGACATCTCCCTCTTGGATGGAACTCTTAGTTGTATCTTCACTCTTCTTGGGTCCCTTCTTTGGTGCCATGACTTTGTATTGGAACGAAAACCTATCACATAAGAGAGGTGTGAAAGCTCGGCTATATGATCTTACTTCTGATAGAAAAAGCGAGAATAAGTTTCAAAACACAAACCTCTAATTTTCTTTTAACTCATTTTATGGTGAAAGTACTGATGCAACTGTCAAGAAATTAATACCTTTAATGCAGAGAATATTTATGAGATACGCATTTGTGTCACAAAAATCATGATCTATCCGTTATTAATGTGGTCATATTTCAACAATTCTAAAATCAACATTCAAAAAATTTCTTTTGACGGAGGCCGAAAAGAAAGTACCTAAGAAGTTTAATTACCATTAAATGTATTTTTTAAATGAAGTTAGTTCTCTTTAAATTTCGGTATTGAGTCACGATTTCGCGCTTCAGGGTTTTGGGGATCCTTCAGTATTGAGTTGCGACTTCACATTTCAGGGTTTCAGAGATCGCGGTTACATGAGGTATGTCACCACTAAACCCCGAATCTCGAAATCGTGATGAGATTAGTTTTAAGCCTTAACTTCCGTATTAAGTTGGGACTTCGCGTTTCGGGGTTTCGGGGATCGTGGTTACATGAGGTACGTCACCACTAAACCCCGAATCCCGAAATCGCGATGGGATTAGTTTTAAATTAATTAATCAGGATTAAGACTGACTTTCACTTCCTTTGGGAAATCAGGAATCATGATTTCTCAATTCAAAATGTATTAAAAAGGTGTTGTTCTGAGTAAACCCTGAATCTCGAAAGATTAAAAGATGGTTAATTAACTCTTTTAGGGTTTTAAATTATTGCGATTTGAAACACTTTATAGAACATGCGTCTAGACTTTAATAACACTTGATATTTCTGTCTTTAATTATAACGAAGAAATGAAATCATTTTGGGACTTCGGTACCTGTCTTTGGGACTAATAGTGAGGATTATACCTTATGAAAAGCTGAATCCCAAAAGAGAAAAATTTTAGTTTTAAAGGTGAAAATTTTCAAACCTAGCTTCAACATAGGCTCCAATTGGGGATCTCGTCTCCTTGCGGGACCAGAAGAATGGGAGGAATTAGTGCCTTTTATTGGATAAATGGGGTCAGTTATTTCTGTCTGTGAGACATAGCTACGAAAACTACTAAGGGGATAAATATCCCAACCTTAACTTCAGAAAAATTTCCAAACTAAAGTGTTCGACAATCTTGAAATAGGATCACTTGGATTTCCCTTTCTAAAACCGACCAGTTTTTATTTGATCGTATTCGCATTGAGAGATTCTTAGAGTGTAATCTGGAATCCCATAATATTAGAGTGTAATCTGGCTGAAAGAAGAAAAATACTAGAGCATCTTGCAATTTGTGTATAACATCCTTGTCCGTTATAGAGACATTACTTCACTGCCAGCAGGCCTGTTCAGTACCCCGGTGAAGTTATCGTATTTTCCACATTGAAGTTCCTTTCACCACTTCATTAAGTTTAGCATTTAAATGTTGAGACGAGGGCAATCATATAATGAATTTACTTTCATCATCTCTTTATATTATATGGGGACAATCGATAATGAATTTCCTTTCACCACCTCTTTATGTTAGATGGGGGCAATCGATAATGAATTTCCTTTCACCATCTCTTTCTCTACATATTTGTTATGAAGTGGGGGCAATCAATAAGTATGTAACATACTCAGGGAAAAAAAATTATTATAGAAAAGGTCTGTTAACTTATTAAAAATCTCTAGATTGATCTACTTTGGGCCCTCAGACACTCTAACTTTATGGAGAATCTCAAGGAAAATTTATTAACACTTTTTTTTTTTTAGGGACTTCACTTGAGCGAAAATGATCTTTTTATTTCTAGTAGAAGGACTAAAAAGGTTAATATTAGCCCATACATACTTCTGGGTCAGCCAAGGCTTAGGAAAAACAAAGGATTTTACCTATCTCTGCTTCGAAAGTTAGTTTGAACATTTCCAAAATTAAGATGAGACTTAAAGGGAGAAAAACAAGATTGGGTGAAGAGTAAGCTTGATAGTGATCGAAGTGAAAAGGTGAGAGAACCTCGAAAACTTGGGAGTGCTAGTGAGTATTAATCATTTATTTATATCTATATCTATATATATCTATATCTATATCTATATCTATATCTATATATATCTATATCTATATCTATATCTATATCTATATCTATATCTATATCTATATCTATATCTATATCTATATCTATATCTATATCTATATCTATATCTAT
>JZKD02S0174362.1:181515-200733 GCA_000966675.3 Picea glauca | reverse complement strand
TATATATATATATATATATATATTAATCTACCGAAAGAAATGTGACTAATAAAGAAAACGTGAAAACAAACCGGTATATACAATGAAAGTTTGAAAATGTATTACTGCATGTAGTGTTTAAGATATCGTCCATTTACAGGGGCGCTTAGAATATCTCCATTTAGATTTTCTAATGAAAAACATTTTCTCCTTTTGAGGCCAAGACTCTATAAGGGCCGGACCAGATCGAGTCAAATTTGTCGTGTTTTCCAGCGTCTTCTCTTCTGGCTTCCCATTTTAGTACCTGATCTCCAGGGAGGAAATCTCTATCCTTAGCTTTCTGATCAAACAAAGCCTTCATCTTATCCTGATATCTCTGCAACTTTTTGTTTACTTCAATCCTATTTTAGTGAACTTAGACCAACTGGTTTTCTCTCCTGGTAATGTCGTTAGGTTCTTCGTTTGAGTCTTGCCAAATTTTCATTACAGGTAGAGCTAGATTGATTGGTAAAATAACATTGGTAACATAAACAATCTGAAAAGGGGACATTCCGATCGCCCTTTTGGTACTTATCCTGTTAGCCCATAGAGCATATTTCAAATGAATATGCCACGTCTTCTTGTTGTCAATCAATATTTTTTTTATCACAGTTGTCAGACTTTTGTTAGATGATTTAGCTAAATCGTTGTCCTGTGGATAATAAGTTGTGGAGTGTCCTAATATGATGCTGAATTTTTTCCAAAATATTACCATAGCCATCAATTTGAACGCTTGTGCATTGTCAGTGACTATTTTTCAGGGACAACCGAATCTGGATAAAATGTTTTCTTCCAGAAAGTTGATTACAACTGTGTCAGTCGTGTTTCTCGTGGGAATAGCTTCCACCCACTTAGTAAAATAGCTCGTTGCGGTTAGAATCCACCTGCTTTGAGCACTAGAATATGGGTGAATCTCTCCGATAAAATCGAGGCCCCACTATTGAAAAGGGGCTTCGACGTTAACTGGAATTAGAGGTAAAGCTGGGATTTTCTGTTTACCTGTAAACAACTGACAGGGAACACAAGCTAGGACTTTAATATTTACATCTGTGAAAAGTTTGGGCCAGTAATATCCAGCTCTTAATATTTTATAAGTTGTGGCTCTCCAAGCATGGTGTCCTCAACACACTCCCTCATGGAACTCATCTATAACCTTTTCAGTTTCGGTCTCGACGAGGCAGCTCAACAAAAAACCCAGGGGGTCCTTCCAAAATAGTTTTTCGTCTATATCATAATATTTTATAGCATGCAGCTTCAATGTCCTGGCTTTAGATGGGGTTAATTCACTGGGACATTGAAGGGTCAAGAGATAAGAAACAATATCATGATACCATACTAAAGAAGAAAACATGTCTTCAATCTCAACCGTAGGAGTAGCGAAATCGAGTTCATTTATTTCTAGAGAACTCTCCTCTTCTTGTAGCTGATTTATTCCAAGTGCTTGCAAGTTGGATTCGGCCAACAATTTAGCTAGACCTTGGCCTTTAATGAGTTTTGTTTGTTTGAATTCAAGATCGAACTCCTAAATATTAGCTAACCATCTGCCTCTTCTCCCATCACTATCTGGCTGAACCAGTATGTCTTTAACTGAGCTTGTAGGAACATATGCTATGATCTTCAAATGTAATACGTATGTTCTGAAAGCCTTGAGAGCCTTTACCATTGCGTAATCTTGTTTTTCTAGTATATTATATTTCAACTCAGCGTCTCTCATACTTTTACTGAAAAAAACAATGGGTTGTTCAAAGCCTTCTTCATTTTTCTGTAACAATACAGCTACGATAGTGTGTTCAGGGGTGAAGGAAAAAATCAGAAATTCTTTTGTGTAATCAGGACTTGCTAAGACTGGTGCTTTGTTGATAACTTGTTTGATTCGTTGAAAATATTCTTTGGCTTCACTTGTCCACTTCATCTCACTGTTCTTTTTCAACACATCTGTGATCAACTTCACAATTTCAACGAAGTTAGGGATAAATCTTCTCAAGAAATTTATTTTTCCTAGGAAGGATTGGATTTATTTTACATTTCTAGGGATATTTATAGTATCTATTGCCTTAATTCTTTTAGGATCGATTTTGATTCTGTATGTTGACACTACATGACCCAATAGCTTACCTTCTTGCATAGCGAAATGAGATTTTTTGGGATTGAGGGACAAACCAAATTTACGACATTTATCGAAAGTTTGCTTTAGGTGCACTAGATATTCTGCATCAGATTTCGAAAAAACAGTCAGATCATCGAGATAGATAACAACAGATTTATCTTTCTCACCCACGAAGGCAATGTCCATGGCTCGTTGGAAGGTTTCCCTTGCATTCATCAAGCCGAAAGGCATTTTATCGTACATGAAGGTACCCCAAGGGGTAGTGAAAGTTGTTTTTTCCTTATCATCATGGTGTACTTCGATCTGATTGTAACCTAAAAAACCATCAATCATTGACATTGTGTTAGCTCCAACTACTCTCTCTAAACATGGCCCATATTAGGCAATGGATAATTGTCTTTGAGTGATGGTCGGTTCAGGTTCCTAAAATCGACACACAGTCTGATTTCTCCATTTTTCTTTCTTACTAGGACTAAATTAGCCACCCACTTGGAATATCTTAGTGGAACGATGATTTTGGCATCCAATATTTTTTTGACTTCCTTTTCAATTACTAGTAGCAGAATAGGGTTTATCTGTCCGACTTTCTATTTAAAAGGCTTGACACCAGGTTTCAGAGGAATTTTATGTTCAATTATAGAAGTATCATAAGTTCTCAATTCGTCATAAGACCAAGCGAAAACGTCTTTATACTTTCTAAGCAACTCAGCGCATTTAATTTTGTTTTCTGGGGACAGGGATTTGGACAGTTTCACCAACCGAGGGATTTCTTTGGTACCTATGTTACAGTCCTCAACCTCTTTAGGTTGTTGTTGTAAGGTGGATCTTAATGGGATATCGTCTTGATTAAATAACCTTTCCAAGGGAATCAGGCCCTTGGGGATCTGGTTATTTTTTAGAACAAGCATACGATGATTGGAGATTTTATCGTGAAATTCCTAGGGGTCTTCCCCTTCCTGCATGATCCAATCAGGATTATTTTGTTTTTTTTGGTAGGCATGAGTTTCAACAAACTCTTCTATTGATTCTAAAAATTTACGCAGTTGTTCATCATCCTCAAAAACTTGCCAGTGCTGTATGTTATTTGGTATGGAAGGTCAGTGTCTCATTTGTATATGATACTTTAGTTTGAAAGAAGTGGGAGGTGTGAAGGTTGAGGCTGCTTTGGCTAACGCATCGTCCTGTTGGTTTTCAGTTCTTGGAATGTAGTGGATTTTGAAAGAGGAGAAGAAATTTTCGATCAGATCCCAGATGCAATTCCTGTAAGATCTTAGCCTAGGATGTTTGGCCTGGTACTTTCGATTTACCTGTTTTACGATTAGCTCGGCATCACCAAAGATTTCGAGGTTTTTTATTTTCATTCTCCTAGTGGCTTCTAACCCTAATACTAAGGCTTCATACTCACATACGTTATTAGTGTGGTCCACATTCCACTAGAGTCTATAGGAAAAAGGGATTACAAATTGATTATCGGGGGCCACAAGGAGCGCCCCTGCTCCGGCTCCAAGGTAAGATGAAGTGCCATCAAAAAACATCTTCCACACACCAGTGCTATATACACTTTGTTTATTTTTTCTTCTATACAACTTTCATCTATACTTAAGACAATATCATCATCAATGGATAAGATACAATTACCTAGATCCTAATCAACAATATATACAGGGTGATTATTCGGGTTGCATGGATCACTTACCATGAATGCTAACCTGGTCTCTTTGTACAGGCGTGTGAACTGTCCTCCAAAAACTGGGATTGTAGCATATGTCATGTCAAGATGGAGGGACCCCCCAAGCTTGGCACCCCAGGATCTAGATAACAACATACCATATTTTGGAGGGATATTGGTGACCACTACGTCCATGAGAATGCTTTTCGTAGGTATTTGAGCTAGATTTACCACCAAGTCTTTAATCATGGCTATACATTTAACTTTTCTAGAATCAAAAGAAAATAAATCTCCATAAGGCCTAGTAATTTCGAGGCCCAATTTATCCATAATGGATTTAGGCATTACATTGTGGGATGCTCCAGAATCAAGCATATAGTTATGGAGTAGTTGGTCGAACAAGGTTAATGTGATATAGAAGGGAGCAACAGTGTCTTTAGCACCTTCGAAATGAGGGACAAAAACTATGTTCAACTTGTTGTCTTCTAAGTTAATGACGTCAGCTTGGCTTTCATATTCCGAAAAACTAATCAACTTGGAATTTTTTTTCTTCTGGACATTGGGTTTTTTTCCAACTCGACAAGAGGTATGCGGATCTTGATTTTATTGATTTCATTTTCCAGATTGAAATTTCCCATAATTTTGTCATTCTCAACGTTTTGGGCTTCGAATCCCTTCTTATCAACTTTCTTTTGTAGTGAAGATTTTGTTTTAGTTGCAGGAGCTTTCTCTTTCGATGTTTTGACTATGAGTGTTTCAGCTACCTCAGTCTTGGTAGGCCGTGTGTCCATTTGGTCGATGTTTATAGTCTGTTTTTCAACATTTTTTGAAACTATCTCGTCTGTCTCGCTCCTCGACAAGATATTCTTCTTTTGGGTGATTGTAACACTCCTGTTTCTAGGCCTTAGATTGTACTTCTGTTGAAGCTCTGCCATTATACCATCAACAATACCCTGGTAGGTCAAATCTTCAAAAGTACTATCGTTTAGGTCATTTTCCAATCTATTTTCTTTATTTAAGAATTTTTCATAATCTTGTCTTGATAAATAGGGCTGTGGCTCATCATCACCCAGATTGTTTATATCTTCCTCTAATTCCTCAAGATCTTCTAAATCTTCCTCTCCAATGAAGTTTTCACTCTTAAAGGGGGTTGGGATTTTCTGATCCTCATTCTTAATCTATCTTTGTGGGATTCGAGGGTTGGGATTCCTTCTGAAATCCTTTCTAGGAAAATGGTCATTTTTAGTCTGCTCTAATTCCATTTTCGAAATCTTATTAGACAGTTCTTTAATTATCCTAGCCATGTCGTCCATTTTGTCTCCCGAAGATCTTCCTGACCCTGAAGATCCTCCTTGTTCTCTGCATCTTCTGGTTTCTTTATTCCCAGCCTCCATTTTATCTTTTAGCTTTCCCGAAGCCATCATGTTTGATTCGATTTCTAGGGCATCGTCTTGCATCTTGGTGAGGTCTACTGATCTCCTCTCTCTCAATAGTAAGGAGAAATCGGGATCGAAAGCTCCAACGAAAGTTACTTTCGTCGTAGGCTGAGAAGGTTTGACCTCGATGGGAATTTTATTGTACAATTTATTAAATCTTTGGGTGAACTCGAGAACCGATTCATAATTTTTCTTTCTAAGAGCCCCAAATTCAGTTAGATAATAGAGGTGATATTTTCTTTCTCCCCATTGCCTGATGAAAGCACTTTCAAGTTCATCGTATGACCTTAAAGATCCCACTGCTAAGCCTCAGAACCATGTGATGACCTGCCCTTCAAATATTTGTACTAAGAGTCTAGAGTAGACATCTTCGTGTTTGAGTCCTAGGATATCGACGAATTGGTCAAAGAAATTGATGTGCTCTTGTGCGGTTAAATCGCCTTCCCCTGTAAATTTTGGGATATTTTTCATGTAATTTTCTGGAAGGTCATGTAGGGGAACCGGGAGGACAAGAGGTGCATATCTGTAAGCCACCTTAGAAAAGATTCTAGGGAGCGGTACTTGGCCGCCTGCGGCACCACCTACAACATCGCCTCCGGCCCCCGCACCTCCGTGTGCAACCATTGATAGATTTGAGATTGAAACTTGGGTTGTACTTGAATGTGACATAAAGGTTATGGGGAACTGATCATCAAGGCACATGAAACTACAAAAAGAAGGCCCGAGGTGAAGAGAACTTGTTTCTCCAGGCTTGTAAGACGAATATTTCAAAGAATTGACGAGGGTTAAATCAGGATACACAGGACATTCATCAAAGCATTTGGTAGTAGGAGTGTGGACTTAGGGAAAAGAGCACGTATCAATAAATAGGGGGAGGAAGAGGGATATCTCAAGTGTTCCTTTGACGTTCAACCGTGAAGAATTTGGTTGACAGATGACATGTGTCGGTGAAATGATTTTTCTAAGAGATCTTCTTGATTTTAAAATCTTTTCCGTATCAAAAACTGGCAAAGTCTACTTGTCGTCCTGGTTCTTTCTGGTGTTCTTTCGGCTAGAAGCCAGTTTAAAAAATGTGGAGTCACCAAGTGAAAGATAAAAGTAGACTTAGAAGGTTTTTCGATCTTTTTTCACTATCAAATAAAGAAAGTGTCAATGTCGTTCTTCCAAGGGAAAAGATTCGTTTCTTCGGTCCCCGACAACGGTGCCAAAAAGATGTTGTTCCTGAGTTTATACTTTAAGGCTCTAAATTATACCATCAAGGCATACGAAAAGGTAGAAATAATTAATGGGTAAAAAGAACTAGTTTAAAGGAAACCAAAATCACAGTTGGTTCCTTAACTGTCTCTATCTAGCTTCCCATTGTTCTTGAATGCTAATATCCCTTTCAATTGCAACCCACGATATTTCAAGTTCTACCCATGTATTAGTTGTTTGTAAGATAGTATTGAATAGGTTTAATGCAATGATTGTTTGATCTGATAGACCGGGTTCTATATTGGGTTGTCTGGTAACTGGAATAATCATGAAAGTTGAGGGTTTCTTTTTGTAAATCAAAAATATTTTCAAGGGTCGCAAATTTCTGGTTCGAATTTATAAAAATAGAACTTCCAAATTATGAATCAATAGTATAACAGAAATAAAGGCCTTTTCTAGTATCTGAGTCAAATTTAAAGGTGACAGTGTACGTAACGAAGAAAAAGGAAACATGTAGTTGTATAACAAAAATGAGGCATCAATTTAAGAAGAATCTCATTTTAAGTTAATACAAGAAAAAGGGATGATAACTTTGCAGAAGCATACAATTTCAGAGTCCTAAAACGTTCATAGGTCTTATATCCACTGAAAGATGATACAAAGGAAAAATTGCAAATGATTAGATAATCTGACTGTTCAATCACTATAATAGAAGTTACCACATGAAACACTTCAAACGAAAGTATGAAATAAAAATTGAATGACAGAGAAACAAATAACTCAGGCTTGACTAGATCTAGAATCTTCAATCTATATAATATTAATTCAGGCAAAACAAAGTTTTTCTTTTTTACAATTCATCCAGAAAAAAACATCTTCTTAGTCTTGAAAAATCACATTTATACAAAACCACCAATCTTAGGACGATTGGCGATTTCCTAATTCATAGAGACTAACTATTTGTTAAAAAATAGATCCAAAACCGTTTTCATGATCTTCTCCATTTTTCCATTTTCTTTGAAGTAAATCTCTTCCAAATAATACTTTTGCTTTGTTGATGACTCTCCTTCTTTTGATTCGATACATTTAATGCATCTCTCCAGGAACTGTGTAAAATTTCTAGGGGGTTCTGGAAGATCTCTTGCCTCGAACAGATAAACCTTTCTCTAAATCTTGGAAAGACGGCCATCAACTCCTTTATTTGTAAACTTTACTGACTACAGCTTTAAGTTAGGCTCAATTAACAACCTGTCCATTAGGGTGACATTGATTTTTCTTAGTTGTGGAATTTCCATTTGGATTTCACTCAAATTTTCCCTAAAATTTAATTGATGTCTTACAATATTGATCTGTCCCAAAAGTCATGTACAATTAAGTTTTCCAATATTTAATGACCCTTTGTCTAAAAGATCAAAAACTTCTTCAGAATCATCTCTGATTTCTTTGGCTATTCTTTTGCTTTCGGTTATGTTGGTCTCCCATAGTTTGAGCATGATGTCGCCTCTGATTTGCTCTATGGATGATATTTTCATAGTTTTGGGTACCTCTTCTCTTGTCAAATATATAATTGCCTTTTGGAGAGTAATACTCACTTCTTTGGCTTCTTTTTCCCTCAGGATAATATTATCAAAGGCATTATCTACTCCTTTAAAGTAATTCTGAACAATTTCTATCTTGGAAATCAATTTCTGTTGTTCAATTTCTATTTTTGAATGCACTTCCAGTGACTGGGCCTAGAAAGATTTTAGATCTATAATCTGATCTTCAATCGATATTAGTCTAGCCTGAAACTGTTCTGCGTGCTCCTTTTGCTGAGTAATCTGTAGCTGACTTGGTTGTATTTCCTGGCTCATTTCGTCCAAAATCGTTTTGAGTGATTGAACCTCTAACCTTTTGGTGGCCCTTGTCTGCTCCAAGCTTTTACTCATTTCTTCTCTAATTCTTTCCTCAACATTCTTTAATTGATCTCGTAATTGTGCTATGATTTTATCACTCTTCTTTATCCTGGTTATCATTTTTCCCATGGTAAAAAAGTTTGTTGTTTCCATGGCTCCCATGGAACCTGCTATCTCTGTAGCGAAATCTTCTTCCTCCAATTTTTTTCCGTCTATCAAGACTTTATTTATTTTTAACCATGTTCCCCTCCCTCTTATGCATCTCCTGTTTCAAGATGGCCTTCCTTTTTCTACTGAAAAAATAATGGGAAGGAGGAATCTCATCTATGGGAATGGAGGTAAGGTCATCAACAAATAGAACTCCCATCCGTGGGAGTCCAAAAGTGGATTGTAAGGGGGTTAAGGAAGCTATGGGACTCCCTAGCTCCGTAGATCCTTTCCCTCCTGCTTCCCCAGGCATGTTGACATCAACCCCTAGTGATGAAGTGGGAGTAGTCTTACTGAACTTGGTAGGTCTCCCTGACCTTTTCTTTGCTTCTGTCTTTTTGCTTGGTGGAGGCCTTTCTGTATCCTGTAGGGATTTTTTTGGATTTCCCTACTTTTGTGCTCCCTGCTTGAAACCTGGTGGAACGCTTTCTTGCTACTGGGGGAGGGTAATTTCTTCTCCTTGAAGTAATTGGGGCAGACCACTATGTCGATGCTTCTGAAAGGTCCGAAAACTGACTTGCAGGTCGGACGACAATGTCTGTACTCTTTCCAACACTTCTTTATAAGACTTGGTCCCTTTGAACATGTCGTCCCAAGGGGACTCCTCATGTTCATAGGCTTTGATATTGCAGTGTATCAAGTGTTTGTTAAATAATTGATAAGGGTCATGCCTTTTGTACTCAATATTTAATAGTTTAACTTCTTTGAGTGCCTCTGCTTCCACCTTAGAATGTCCCAAATTTAGTAATGAAAATTTCCTGATGTGCACAGGGAAGGTTGGCCAGGACTTCTTTTGAGCTGCCTTTAGCTCTATTCCAATATCGCCTTTTACTATTTGGTGTGCTACTTCCCTACACTCTAGTCTATCCGGAAGGAATTTTGGAAGCGTGTGAGGGGGGATTGAGCACCCATAAACACTGATGTAGGAGAAGCTTTCTTCAATGAACTAGTCTACTATTTGCTTGAGTTTATTTGAAACTGCTTCAGAAATGCGAGGAGGGTCATAGCCGAAAAACATTTTATGCATGCGTATCACCACGAAATGGAAAATTTTGTAAAACGATTTTTTTTCATTTTCTTCCCACAACTCAGAGTGATATTCATGAATGGGTTCAGGGCAGGTTATGTTCCAACTCCAATTCATCAGGGGAAATGGAGTCATAAAACAAATTTCATCCATGAGGTATGCTGACATGTAGAAGGCCACTGGTTGACCTCGGGCTCTTGCAGCTCTGTAATCCAAAATCTCTTTGGCTATATTATCAGATAAAATCTTGTCCTAGTTGAAACTATATCCTTCTGATGCTTCTTCTAAAAATGACACCCATTCTGTGGGGAAATGACAAGGATTATTTTTGCCAAAGAGTCTACATAGCATCATGGATACATAAACCATGTACTCATTCAAATAAGCTGTGGCATAAATTCTGTGGGTATCGGCCCTAAATTTTGATGGACATCTCCACCAACCTTTGATTAAATCGGGGTAAGTTTGGTCTGCCTCAGTGCATTCGTTTCTCTGGAATTCCGCTATAAATTCGGCATTGTAAATGAAATTAGGATTGGGTGAGAGTTTGTACATAACCTGGATATGTTCGGGTTTGAATGAGCCGATAATGCCCCCTTGATCATTTAAAATGCTTCTTGTTGGAACATCAACCTTGTCCAAAGCCCAATTGATCATTTCATTGTACGCCATGAGCTGTGGGCATGTTGCAGTTTTGTGAAGTTCTGATTCTGCTATGTCCCGAAGGTGATTCTCGGAGTCGTTAGGGGAATTTTTTTATCTCGTAGTCCATATTTTCATAAATTTGTCTCCATGATTTAATTGAGTCCATAGCATGTGGTGTGGTGTCTGATATGACATCTCCCTCTAGGCTGGAACTCTCAGTTGTATCTTCGCTCTTATTGGGTCCCTTCTTTAGTGCCATGACTCTGTATTGGAACGAAAACCTGTCACAGAAGAGAGGTGTGAAAGCTCGGCTATATTATCTTACTTCTGATAGAAAAAGCGAGAATAAGTTTCAAAACACAAACCTCTAATTTTCTTTTAACTCATTTTATGGTGAAAGTACCGACGCAGCTGTCAAGAATTTAATACCTTTAATGCAGAGAATATTTCTGAGATACACATTTGTTTCACAGAAATCACAATCTATCTGTTATTAATGTGGCAGTATTTCGACAATTCTAAAATCAACATTCAAAAAATTTCTTTTGGCGGAGGCCAAAAAGAAAGTACCTAAGAAGTTTAATTACCATTAAATGTATTTTTAAAATGAAGTTAGTTCTCTTTAAATTTCGGTATTGAGTCATGACTTTGCACTTCGGGGTTTCGAGGATCCTTCAGTATTGAGTTGCGACTTCACGTTTCGGGGTTTCAGGGATCATAGTTACATGAGGTATGCCACTACTAAACCCCGAATCCTGAAATCGCGATGAGATTAGTTTTAAGCCTTAACTTCCGTATTGAGTCGGGACTTCACATTTCAGGGTTTCAGGGATCGTGGTTACATGAGGTATGTCACCAATAAACCCTGAATCCCGAAATCACGATGGGATTAGTTTTAAATTAATTAATCAGGATTAAGACTGACTTTCACTTCCTTCAGGAAATCGGGAATCGAGATTTCTCGATTCAAAATGTATTAAAAAGGTGTTGTTCTGAGTAAACCCCGAATCCCGAAAGATTAAAAGATGGTTAATTAACTCTTTTAGGGTTTTAAATTATCGCGATTTGAAACACTTTATAGAACATGTGTCTAGAATTTAATAACACTTGAGCTTTCTATCTTTAATTATAGCGAATAAATGAAATCATTTTGGGAATTCGGTACCGGTCTTTGGGACTGATAGTGAGGATTATACCTTATGAAAAGCTGAATCCCGAAAGAGAAAAATTTTAGTTTTAAAGGTGAAAATTTTCAAACCTAGCTTCAACATCTCCAATCTCATTTTGTGCCGAAAATAATCCGGATCAACCACTGCCTAGAGATATGGACCAGAACTTCAGTCCCTCACAAAGTAACTGAGGGTTCCTAGCGCGAGGTCGTATGACATAAGTGTTGGTTCTGAGGAAGCCTAAGGTTTAGGCTCCCGATCATAGGACTTGGTTCTATGGAGTATAGAGCCAAGGAGTCAACGTCGAAGGAGTTTATGAATGAAATTTATCCCCCGGTTATATACTTTGGTCATATTCAAGAAAATAATGAAGAGCGCCTAGTTTAGAACTTTTGGTTCGAATTGCTAATCCAAAAACCAAGAACACATTGAAATTACTGTTGAATTCTATCCGAGGGACACCGAGAGCAAATTCATTGTAACAGAGTTGTGTTTGAGAACATTGTAAGTGGGTATTGAACGAGGTCTGCCATCATTTTTGGTATAAGAGCACATACAGTAAGGGTGCTCATGAAGAAAGGGAAGATGTCGCCCAAGAGAAGAGGTCGAGGCATACTAGTTGAAAATATGGAATTGCAACAGGAGGTGAGGCAACTCCAAGAAAATATGGAAGACATGGAAACTTCCATGAAGAGAGAACCTGATATAGGAGATATCGACGAAAGTGAATAAGCAACAACATTTGACAAAGAGGAAGAAAAAGAAACAACATTCTAGAGACTGATGAGAGTGGTCACGAAGGTCAGTGCTAGACCAAAGGTAGAAGTACCAATGGATGAAGGTAACCTGAATGTTGAATAACTGATTGATTGGATTAATGCTTTGGACAAAAATTTTGATTATGAAGATGTAGATGAAGGTAGTAAGGTAAAGTATGTAGTGACAAGGTTGAAAGGTCATACAACGCTATGGTGGGATGAATTACAAGCAGACAAAAGTCAAAAAGGGAAAAGAAAAATTAGGAATTAGGACAGAATGATTGCTAACTTTAAGAGCAAGTTCATGCCTAAGGATCATTAGCTGAACCTATTCAGACAATCACAAAATATTAGATAGAAGGCTATGACTGTGAAATAATATACAAAAGAATTTTACAGGTTGACAATTAGAGTTGGTTGGTCATATTGAGGAAGATGTTGAAAAGGTTGCTAGGTATATCAATGGCTTGAGGTATGAGATTCAATATGAAATTAGAATTTTCTTCCTAAACACAGTTGAATATGCCTACCTAGCAACTTTGAAGGCAGAAGAGAAGTTGGCTAGAAAATAGAGCTAGAATAATAGAGGAAGAATTTCAATAAGAGGAAAAGGACAATCCAGTGGTAAAGAAAGATTTCAAACTTCAAAAGATGAAGGAGGAAGATCAATTAGTCAATCAACAAGAGGAGGATAATCAAGAGGCATAAGATTTTTCCCAGAAGCAGAGGTAGATTTGGCAAATAAATTAGATGTTACACCTGCGGAAAGACATGCCATATGTCATGGGATTGTCTAGAAAATAAAATAGCCGGTCAAAGAAGTACACATGTTGCAGAAGCCAGAGAAGAGAATGTTAATGTAACCACAAAAGAAGAATTTCATGAGGTAGGGGAGTTATTTTTCCTTAAAAGAGTTTTGATCAAGTCAGAGAAGGAAGCTAAAGAACCAACTCAGAGAAAAAGTCTATTCAGGATTGTATGCAAGTTAGGAGGTAAGTGGTTCAAGGTTGTCATTGATAGCAGGAGTACAAACAATTTTGTTTCTGTTGAAATGGTAGAGAAGTTGAGATTGAAGAGGACAACACATCCCACTCCCTACAAAGGTGTCCTGGTATCAGAAAGGACATTAGATTTTGGTGAATGAGCAATGTAATGTGGAAATTCAAATTGGTAGCTAGAAGGATGAGGTATTATGTGACATAATCCCCATGGATGTTTGCCATGTTTTTTTGGGAAGGCCATGGAAGTACGACATAAAATCCATTCATCATGGTAGGAGGAACACTTATTCTCTAGAAAAATATGGACACAAGCATGTATTGTTTCCTTTGTAGGATGAAGGAGTCAAGGAAGAAGTTGATCCTAATGTGTTGCTAATGAGTGGAAAGGAACTATTGCAAGAAGTCAAGAAAGAGGAGGTACATTTGTATTTGATCGACAAACCCAAGGTAATACTTACACGTACAAATTTGGATGATTTTCCTATAGAAGTTAAAGCTATATTGGATGAGTTTGTTGATATTATAGTTGATGATTTTCCAAATGCATTACCTTGTATAAGGAGTATTAGCCATCATATTGAATTAACTTCAGGAGCAAGCTTACCTAAGAAAGCAACATATAGAATGACACCCTAGGAGAATGAAGATATAAAGAAGAATGCACAAGAGATTTTGGACAAAGGATTGATAAAGGAGAGTTTGAGTTCATGTGTTGTTCCAACATTACTCATCCCAAATAAAGATGGAGGATGGCGCATGTATAATTATTCAAGAGCAATCAATAAGATACATATTTCCATTACCTTGAATTGATGATTTGCTAGATTGTTTGTGGTGCTAAGTATTTTTCAAAGATTGATTTAAAGAGTGGATATCATCAAATAAGGATCAGGGAAGGAGATGAATGGAAAACAACTTTCAAAACTAATAATGCACTGTATGAATGGTTGGTGATGCCTTTTGGGCTCACAAATGCTCCAAGTACTTTCATGAGATTAATGAATGAGGTTTTGAAAAAATGTATTGGGAAATTCGTAATAGTATATTTGGATGATATCTTGATATATAGTCAAACAAAGGAAGAACATTTGAGACACCTCAATATGTTTTTGAGTACCTTACAGAAAAACAAGTCGTTGATCAATTTGAAGAAACACAATTTTATGAATAATGAGTTGATATATTTGGGATTTGTGATATCTGAGGATGGTTTGAAGATGGATCCAGAAAAAATTCAAGCAATAGTAAGTTGGCCTACTCCAAAAAATGTGTTTGAGGTAAGAAGATTTCATGGGTTAGCAAGTTTTTATAGGAAGTTTATCAAAAGTTTAAGTCAATTATGTGCCCCAATTGTAGAAACAATCAACGAAATAGAAAAACCATTTAAATGGACATAAGCAATTGATAGAAATTTCAAATTGTTAAAGAAGAAGATTACTAAACAACATGTTTTAGCTTTTCTAGACTTTGGTAAAAAATTTCATGTTGAGACTGATGCTAGTGGAATTGCAATAGGAACTGTCTTGAGTCAAGAACAAAGACCAATTGCATATTTTAGTGAAAAATTGAATGAGGCTAAACAAAAATATTCTTCTTATGATAAAGAGTTTTATGCAATTGTTCAGACACTGAAGAAATGGAAACATTACCTCATGTCCAAAGAATTTGTTTTGTATATTGACAATCATGCATTGTAGTTCATAAGCAACCAACGAAAAAAGAATCAGAGACATGCCAAGTGGGTTGAATTTATGTAGAATTTTTCATTTGTGATTAAGCATACCAGTGGTAAGACAAATAAATTTGTTGATGCATTGCGTAGGATTAATTTAATTTTGCAAGAATTTGAAGTCAGTGCTTTAGGATTTGATGGATTGAAGGAGATGTGTAAAAAAGATGTAGATTTCAGGGATGCTTATGCAGCCTGTGAAAACCCAGTTGCCAATAATAGGAAATCAGTGGTTGAGTTACATGATACAAGAAGGCTTATTGTTCAACATGAACAATAAATTGTGCATACTAAGATGTTCCATGAGGGAAAATCTGATCAAAGAGAACCATAGTGGAGGACTGTCATGACATTTTAGATAGGATAAGACTTTTACTCAAATTAATTCTTTTTATTTTTGTTCGGGTATGCAAAATGATGTGAAAATATTTGTGGAGAAATGTAGAATTTGTCAGCGTGCTAAAGGGAGAAGTCATAATTCTGGTATGTATCAGCCACTACCTATCACAAACATGCCATGGGATTCGGTAAGTATGGACTTTGTTTTAGGCTTTCCAAGAACACAACGAGGTAATGATTTTATTTATGTTGTGGTTGATAGATTCTCTAATATGGAACATGTCACTGCTTGTACAAAAACTGGTGATGCAACAAATATTGCAATTTTTTTCTTTAGAGAGGTAGTAAGATTGCATGGTTTTCCTACCAACATTGTTTCTGATAAAGAAACCCAATTTGTGGGACATTTTTGGAGAACTTTATGGAAGAAACTTGGTACTAATATCAGTTTTATCTCAACATTTCACCCACAGAATGATGGGAAAATAGAAGTGGTAAACAAGAGTTTGGGAAACATTTTGAGAAGTATTGTAAATGAGAATCCCAAGTAGTGGGATCAAGTGATTTCTCAAGCTAAGTTTGGATATAATGACTCACCTAACAGAAGCACATGGATGAGTCGATTTCAAATTTTGTATGGGATGCATCCACGAGGTGTATTTGAAATAATAAATTTGGGAAGACAAGAATTAAGGAGTGTTGATGGTGAGGATTTTACAATGAGTATGCAAGAGCTACATGAAAGAGTCAAACATAAATTGCAAGAAAGCAACAACAAGTACAAACAAAGAGAAGACATGAGAAGAAAGCAAGTGAATTTTTAGGTTGATGAATTGGTCATGGCATATCTGAGAAAAGAGAGGTTTCTTGTAGGGACCTATAATAAAATGAAACTTAAAAAGATTGGGCCATGTACTATTTTAAAGAAATTTTTTTCTAATGCATATGAGATAGAACTTCCAAGTGGTGTTGAAATTTCTCTAATCTTTAATGTTTCATATTTTTATTCCTTCAAGAAGACAAAAGGAGTTTCAACATATGAACTGAAGATTTGTAACAACCCCCTAACTAATCAACTAAAGAGTAAGCAACTAAAAGTAAGAGTAAACAATACAAGCATGTAACATTGTTATAATGCTTAGCTAAATTAGAAATTTACAACAAATAATTTCAGCATCATAATCATAAGTTAGTTTGACATTCCGTATACTTTTTTTTTCAAATTCAACTTATCGAAACTTCATAATTGTAGAAGACTGAAATTCAAAGGAAAATAATGAGATAAACTCCAATTAATTATCAAATCGCTCAGCTTTATTCGCGTGGTACTGAAAGACAATTTTAAACATGTTCAAGATCTCCCACCTTCCTTCAACGGTGAAAACCTAACTTTGAAATCTTAACAACTACAAGGACCTTTTTAATTTCAATTGAAATTAAAAATAAAGTAAAGTATAAATTAAACACAATTTATACGACAATTATTGAGAGTAAAATATAATCTTAACAGAACTTTACTCATTGTAACAACACTTAACCCCATTTATTGCCAAGTGAGCAAACACAAAAATAATATTACTATATTTAACTTAGAGGAACTATTAAAATTAAATGCCAAATTAGAGCATCGTTAATTAAAATAATAATACCTATTTGTGTGAATTTCAAATCAATGCGAAAAATATCTAGAATAAGTTGTTAATTGTTAACGGAAAATGTAATGAATATAATTATTTAAAGGGATGATGCTCAAGTAACACTTATTATAACTATATTAACCTTGAAGCAAAAGTAATGAATATAAATATTAAGTACTGATACTCATGCTCCAAACCCAACGTTTATAATTAAAGAAATGGTTGTGCCTGAAATTATGGATTTAACTCATCTTAATTAAAGAGCGAGAGGGCATGGGATATCTAGTGTAAAAATTCTTTACACTAGATATCTAGTGGGATATCTAGTGTAAATAATTTTTCATCTCTGCGTAGAATTTGTTTGCATGCAGGTTTTTAAAGAGAGTGTAAAACAAGAATAAGAGAAACGTTGGTCTCAACCTCCTTGACCCTATACACATGGGGGCCTCAAGAATTAGCTAGGATGTAGATTCTTTCTAACGAAGTGAAATGGAGATAATGTGAGAGCAATTCATGTTTACCTGAAAGTTTACAGCCCAATTTTAAACAATTGTTTATACATAAATTTATTTAAAATCCATTGTGAACATGCTAAAAGACCTACTCCGTCTGTCGCAAGAAAATTATATGCATACATAATGATTGAAATGCTATGTCACTAATTAGGCGTTCTTCAATGGTTATTACATGAATAAATTTAACATCCATTGCGAACCTGCTAAAAAAGATCCAGTATGCATATAGTAAGAAATTGTATACATACATAATGACTGTAAATATTTTGTCAGGAATCAAGACTTTTCCATACATACTCAATTTTACAATTCAAGGATTCTAATAACAATAAAATAGCTAAACAAACAACTATTGTAAGTGGACGTATAATAATATATGAGGATGATCTTTCACTGGAAATCTTGTGTTGTGTCCCTTCCTTTGCCTGTTAATCAATGACTTCATTGGTATCTCTCAGCCTATGCTAGGGGTACTTTTATTCCCCCTTACCCCCCTAGCCACAAAGGGGTCACACACAAAATTCCAGATCGAAAAGCTAGCTCAAGTTT
The DNA here is from genome assembly GCA_000966675.3 of Picea glauca. NCBI lineage: Eukaryota > Viridiplantae > Streptophyta > Pinopsida > Pinales > Pinaceae > Picea > Picea glauca. Next base: position 182,838 of record JZKD02S0174362.1, on the reverse strand, counting down.
TCCCTCACAAGGAGAAGCTTCCACCTCTTGCACGAAGCTTGCATCCCAACTCACACACGTGAACTAGTTATGAATTTTTTTTACAACATTTTAGTCATCCAATAATAGGGTCCTTTCTTGCTTACTCTTCCTTCTTTTTATAAGAAAATTTGTCTTGTCAATTCATGCAAAATTAAATATTTTTAATAATTAAAGTAGAGATTATTCACCCCCAACACATGTCACACTTTCCCCAAGGTGCATATGTTTATTTCTTTTTAATAAAAAAAAATTAGCATTTTCCCTCACATCCACAATTAGTTCCTAGATTTTCTCCTAGTTGTCCCTTAGTTCCCCAATTTCTCTTTTATTCTGTCTCCTAACTAATTTGTAGTTGGAGTTTGATTATGACTCTTCTCTTAGTTAGGATTTGGAATCTAGATTGAATTATGATTCTAACTCTATGTTGACAACCCATTCTCTCATGAAATAGTGATTTTTTTATGAAAAATCTTTTTATTAATTTCATGCACACATTGTGCACATGTCTTAATTGTTATTCTTCCTATCTAGATTTTAATTAGTCTAATTTCCCTTATACCCATTTTTATAAAATTTTATTAGGCATAACAATTGGACTTAGATTTATTATGTTTTTAGTTTATAATTTTTTATAAATTTATATTCTCTTTCTATCAGTTCTAAGTATTTGTTTTATTCTCTAATTTCTTCTAGATTTTTAATAACTCATTGATTTATTCATGTGACGTTCCCTTCAAGAGGCACCTACATGCTCCAAGGGTGCCACTCTCCATTTGACTTAGTTTGGAAGTTGTCTAATGCTTGGAGTCAATACTCCACTTGTCGACCTTGTGTGAGACTAAGGGTTTACTGAGGAATAAAGAATCTGCCTTATTTCACACCCCTCAGAAATCCTCGTGAGAGACTCTCTTAGTCTTCCCTCATGACATCGTGAAACTCTTGAGAACAAGGTAGTTGTTAACCTTCAGTTCAGGTCATGATGAGAGTGCTAGTAGACTGTGACAGAGACGCTGCCACACCTCTGCCTAATCTATTTGATTTCTATGTATGACCCCTTTACTCCATATGTGAGTTAGATAAGAAAGCATCACCATGCCTACATCCACTGACAAAAATGATGTTAATAAATCTTATACATGGAATCCATAATTGAAATCATCATCATAATACAAGTGTAATAAAATCAAGTATGTTATCACTGAAATTTCGTCCGCACAGGGCGACAAGAACTCAACATCATCAACACAGAAAAACAATCATCCATGGCACAAGGATTAACTCCACAGCACATCAAAAGGGCCA
>JZKD02S0174362.1:148583-181185 GCA_000966675.3 Picea glauca | reverse complement strand
CTATTTTCTTTCTAACCTTTTGCATTGCAGCTGTCATGACTAGAAGAGCCCAACTAGGCATGTAAGTGCTCGCTTTTTGCTCACTCATTGACGAAAAGAGCACGAACAGATTGGCTCATAAACAAAGTCACTAGTCCAAACCCTGACTCAATCCAGAGTCCAAGGTGTTCTATCGATGCCATCATCATCCTCGTCACATTATGTTTCATGCACACTCAGGAAACCTCATCATAATACCTGTCAATGTTATACATCAATATAAATAACATATCAAAATTTCAACATTTAATTATAGCATAAAATTTAACTCATAAACCAAATCAAATAATCATAAAGTACCATGCTTAACCGGATCACTTGCATGCAAGTGTCCTCAAAGAATAATCCATGTTATGAAAATGTGGTCAGTGAAGATATGGATGTTACATACACCCCCTTTTATTTTAAACTCCGTCACAAAGTTTGTACAATCTAATAATGAAAGAAATAATATAGCTGATACCAATCTATCTATCAAACTTTCAAAATAAATATGGAAATTGCAGACGCATCTCATGTGTGTCCTTCCAAGTGGCAGAATGTGGACTATAATTGTCCCACTGGACCTTGAATTGATCGACCAATCATAACCGTAGTTGTCGAGTGCGATGGTCCAGTTTGCAGATTGGCTCCACTATGAGAGCACCCTCGTATGATAATTGAAATGAACTCAAGTCAATAACATTTGATGGATCTGGAATATAATTACGTAAAATTGAAACATGAAACACATCATGCACACGCCTCAAAGAAACAAGTAAGGCTAGTTGGTAAGCCACGAGTCCTTTATTTTATATAACTACGAAAGGTCCCACAAACCTTGGAGAGATTTTAGTGCCCTTTACAAACTTAATCGAACTCTTATGCAATTTCACCTGCAAAACCACTTTGTCACCAACCTCATAACTACGGTCTATACAATGCGCATCTGCATAACTCTTTTGTCAATCTTGCACTTCCTTAATCCTTTTCCTTATGGTTCACATCTTATCTTCCATTCCCTAAATCACTTCTGGTCCCACCAGGACCCTATATTCTAATAGAAAGAAACTCAAAGGTGTCCTACATGATCGTCCATATAAAAATTCAAAAGATGCCATCTTTATCGAACTCTGGTAACTGTTATTATACACAAATTCTATCAATAGTAAAAATTCTTTCCATCATTTTTGTTGATCCATTACATACATTCAAAGAATATCTTCTAGAATTTGATTCATTCTTTCCATTTTCCCATCAATTTCAGAGTGATATGCGGTACTAAAATTTAATTTTGTTCCCAAATCCTCTTGGAAAATAGTCAAAAAACGTCTAGTAAATACCAATCCTTGATCAACTATTATCTTTCTCGGTACACCATGCAATATTACAATTTCATTAACAATAATTCTAGCTATGTCAGGTGCTTGATATGTCATATGAAATGGAATAAAATGCGCACTCTTTGTCAAAGTGTCGACAACTACAAATATATAATTGTGTCTTCTTGTCATCAATGGAAATACAACAATAAAGTCCATCGATATAACTTCCCATTTCATTTTAGGAATCACATGTGGCTATAATAATCTCGTTGGATGTCTAAGTTCAGTCTTCACTTGTTGACATTCAAGAAATATTGCCACATAGTTAACTACATCATATTTCATCCCCTTCCAAAAGAATAGTGGTTTAAGATCTGCCTTCATTTTCGTGACTCCAAGATGAGCCATATACATCGTTCGATGAGCTTCATTCAAAATTAAATTTATGAATTCTTCATTTAAAAGTTATGACCAACGTCTTTGGCGCGCATTCAAGTCACTTTGTGTAAAAATGTGTTGCAATCCATTGTGATCAGTTTTCAACTCAAATTTTCTTCCAATAAGGTAATGTCTCCAAACTCGTAAGGCATAAACAATCGCTAATAATTTCAAAACGTGTGTTGTGTAATTCTCTTCATGCCTTCTTAGTTTCCTTGAAATATATGCGATAACTCGACCTTCTTGCATTAATACTCCACCCAATCCTTCCTTGGATGTGTCAGTGTATACTAAGAATTCCTTGTCATATTCCGAACTTTCAGTATTGGTGTTGTTGTTAATAATTATTTAAGCTCCTGAAATGATTCAACGCATTTCTCTGACCATAAAAATTTGTTATTCTTCTTTTGCAGTTCCGTAATTGGATTTGCTATTTTTGAAAATCCTTCGACAAAGCATCTATTGTAACCCACTAATCCCAAAAAGTTGTGTACTTCTTGCACGTTCATCTATGATGGTCATCCCATAATAGCCTCTACTTTCGCTAGATCCAGAACGATACCTTCTCTTGAAACAATGTGTCCCAAATAGTGAATCTTCGTCTGATAAAAAGAACATTTTGACAACTTTACGTACAACTTGTTTTCTCTTAAACACTGCAAAACTAATCTCAGATGTTCTTCGTGGCCCTCTTTTGTCCCAGAGTAAATTAATATATCGTCAATAAATACTTGTATGAACTTATCCAGGTACTTGTGGAACAATCCATTCATTAAAATCATGAATACCTCTGGGGCATTTGTCAATCCAAATGGTAATACAGTAAATTCATAATGTCCAAATCTTGTCTTAAACGATGTTTTAGGAAAGTCTTCCTCCTTGATTCACAACTGATGATATCCCTATTTCAAATTGATATTTGAAAACACTATCTCCCCCTTCATTAGGTTAAATAAGTCATCAATTCTCGATAACGTGTATTGATTATTTATCATGGATTTGTTTAATTAATGATAATCAATGTAAAGCCTCCACGACCCGTCCTTATTTCTTACAAAAATTACTGGTGCACCCCATGGTGATACACTTGGATGTATAAGTCTCAAATCTAATGAATCCTTCAATTGCATCTTTAACTCTTGCAATTTAGGTGTCGACATCCGATATGGCGTTCTTGTAATTGGTTCAGTTCCAAGTTTTAAATCTATGGTAAATTCCAATTCTCTTTTCGACAGTAAACCCAATAGTTCTTCAAGAAAAACAACAACAAACTCTGATACTACTGGAAAGTCTTCCAATCTTTCCGCATCGTCCTTTTCGTTAAGAGATAATATGGCATACAACTTACATCCCTTGTGCATATTTTTCTTTAATTGTAGGGAAATAACAAATCCTAGCGATACTCCTTGGTTTTTCCCTACAATTACTCTATTTTGTCCCAAATCATCAATTAAGATTAATATTTTTTTCTTATAGTTAAGTATCACGTCGTGTGATTCTAACCAATCCATTCCAATCACAATGTCAAAGGATCTCAAGGTTGTAACAAAAAGGTTTACACTAGCGATGAATTCACCCAAATTTATTTTACAGTCATTAATATTTCCTCCAACTTTTTGTTTGGCTCCAAATGCCAGCTCTACATATCTAAACTCGTCTTGTTCGACTTCCTTTACCTTAATTATTTTAAGTGAAACACTAGATATACAACTCTCAGTAGCTCCTGGATCTATCAAAATACTAATCCGTTGATCTGATATCATACCTAAAGTATCGAGTATTCTAGATTGATGCTCAACCTGGTGGTTATTCACCGCTGCATGAATCCTATGGGCCTTGCCCAAATCTCCCACTATCATCTGTATTGTTGATCCATCAGATCTTTCCTTATCAATAGAACAATCTCTATGATAGTGGGGATCTCAACAAGTCCAACATCTGTTCTTAGGGCCGGTGCGCCTAGTTTTAGAGGAAGAACCTGTTGGTCTAGGATTTCGAGGTCTTGATATGTTTTGTGGAAACGATCTATACTACTGTTGATGCTGAGGACGACACGACTACTACTGTAGTGGTTCTCTATAAGGAGTCCTCTAATTGGTATCTTGTCTACGTGGTGTAGAAAATACATGCCCTCTAGGTGTATCCTGGTGCCTAGAAGTCTGTCTAACAAGTATCTACTATTGCGACGCTCTAAGTGGCATTTGTCCTATATTCATGGAAGGATTCCTACTCTAACCTCCACTATTCAATTCCTCCTCAATGATAAAATATTTCTGTACTACATCATGCAAAGTCTAAGGCATCAAAATCATCACCTTAGTACGAATTTTGTAGTTGAGACAAAAAAAAAAACTTATTCACCTTTTACTTTTTAATTTTCAAGTGCAGAGAATAAATGAGAAACTCCATAAATCTAGCCTCATACTTAAGTACTATACGACTACCCTGTCGTAAAGTGTTGAATTCATTAAGATGGCCCTCAATGAGCTCTTTAGATAGGTACCTCTCTCAAAAATGATCCTCGAACAATTCCTATGACACATATTCAATGGCCATGTTCAGTTGTGGTAAGAGTGTCTTCCACCAAATAAGTGCACCCCCTTTCAACTGAAATACTGCCATGTGGACCTTCATGTTGGAGGTATAATCACGCAATTCAAAACACATTTCCATATTATCCAACCAAGATTTGACATCTAATCTGTTCGTGGAACCACATAACTAGGGAAATTTCACCTTCTCGAGTTCTCTATGAACACTATCACTAACTACAGGAGGGCGATGCAAAACCTCATTGGATACAGATCCCCTTCCCTGATCACGATCGAGGCAGTTTATCAACACCTCTGACATCCTTTGAAAATACTTTATCATACCCATAACATCTCCCACTACAACATGCTCCTTCTTGGTAGTATGTTCTTCCTGTGGATCATATCCCTCGGGTGTGGGTTTACTTGGAGGAAACATACCCCTTCCTCCTACACCCCGATGTCTACTCGTCCTCTGTCCTCTAACCATGATACCTTCCATAAACAAAATTCAATTTATATTAGTGATACATCTTAATTTAAACACATGCATTGGAAGTCGTAATGAGTCCGGTGTCACAGAGTAGAACCCTGCTTTGATACCATATGTAAAAACCCCTTAACTGATCAACTAAAGAGTAAGCAAATAACAGTAAGAGTAAGCAATACAAGCATGTAACTTTTTTATAATGCTTTAGCTAAATTAGAAATTTACAACAAATAATTTTGGCATCAAAATCATAAGTTAGTTTGACATTTCGTTTATTTTCATTTTTCAAATTCAAATTATCAAAACTTCATAATTTAATAACACTGAAATTCAAAGGAAAACTATATGGAGGCATAAAAAGGCGTAAATGTGTAAGCATCCGACTATCTTAAAAAAACCGCAACGGACGCATTAACTCTTTTTTTTCCAATTGCGCAAATCGTGAGATAAACTCCAATTAATTATCAAATCACTCAACTTTATTTTTGTGGTAGTGAAAGACAATTTTAAACATGTTCAAGACCTCCCACCTTCCTTCAATGGTGAAGGCCTAACTTTGAAATCTTTATAACTACAAGGATCTTTTTACTTTCAATTGAAATTACAAATAAATTAAAACATAAATTAAACAAAATTTAGAGGACAATTATTGGGAGTAAAATATAATCTTAATAGAAATTTTACTCATTGTAACAACACTTAACCCCATTTATCGCTGAGTGAGAAAACACAAAAATAATATTTTTATATTTAACTTAGAGTGTAACACCCCAGGTTTTGAACCCCCATTTTAAATAATGTATTGTTACAATGCTGAGAGGCCAGAGTGCCCAAACAATTATTAAAAGGCTAGTGTGCCCAATACATGTAATGTTTTTTTTATCATTATTAATAATAAATACATGGTTGGCTGCTAGACGGACAAGGAATAGAGTTATAGGGGGCTATGATTCCACAAGAGAGGGAGATTGAGGGGCCAAGTGTTTATTCCTATTCTAATTACCCCTTTTTGTCTAAGGGAGGGGATCGGTTACATGAGCTTCTTAGGGAAGGCCAGAAGGTTCTTTATTCCCCACGAGAGATACTTAAACCCATCCCCTATCCGATTGTGGGTTTGATCATTGGAATGATGTCTTGTTCATTGATTTCCTGTATGTTCATTCATTTCCCTCATGCACTTCCATGCACTCACTTACCCATCCATTGATCCATCCTCACCTGTGTCTTGGCTTGGAAAGGGAAAGGAACTGCTGAGAATTAACCATGGGATAGTTGGCTATAATGGTCATTGGTGTAATCCATCCATGACCTGGGGCCTACATGTCTAAGATGCATTGGTCTGTGCCTTGTTTTTCTCACAACTGCGAGTCCTGAGAGTTCCAGCATTGATATTCTGGACCATTTGTGCTAGAGGCCCCAAAATAAAAGGAGAGGGACTACCTGAGGGATTGCGTGGTAGAGAAGGGTGGAGGTCCATTCTCTTGGGCGGTACGAGCTGGGTAGAAGAGAGCTAGGTACTTGGATTGTTGTGGGTGTTGGGAACCCTGTGAGAGATTGAGAGCTGACTGGTTTGGGAACCCAAGTACACTCTGGAACCATCCTTGTGGATTCATAGCCCTGGCTCGGGGGTGACACTGTTGTTGAGATTTGGAGTAGTGGTGTCTACGGTTGGGTGGAATGCCCTTGGTCTGTAGCCAGTTGGTTTCACATTTCTATAAAGATAAGTGCTCTCTATTGTGATATTATTATCTATGTATGAATGTATTCCACTATGTATTTTAATTATCGTTTAACTAAATCTTAGATTATGCATGCTTGCTGGATATTGCTGTGCATGTTGCTAAATCTTTTATCTTATGCGTTCTTATTAATTAAAGAAGGTATCAGTAAGAGTAAAAAGTCCAAGGGTGGGATTAAAGGTAGCATGCCCCGACCTGTGGGTGGCTGGGTATGTTACAGAATGGTATTAGAGCTTCTGGTTGAAACACCGAGCTGATATGGGCCAAGTCTATTGGTCAGAGTCTCGTGGTTACAGATCAAACTTTGACCATGGAGTTGAAAAGCTCAGGAGGAATGGAATTGCAGAATATACACAGGGTATAGAACGTTAGAGACCTGTTGTAGGGGGTTTGAAGGATCATGACCGTCCCCTTCGAATTCGGGAGCGATCACCATTGTAGGATCAGGAGAGATCTGAGATCGTTGGATCAGAGGATAGGTGAAAAGGGGTCGTCCAATGAAAAGGAAGCAAGGGTTAAGGTCACAACCATTGGATCCCATGGGAGAGAGAGATCAATAGACATGAGGCATTGCGGGGAACCAAGTTGCACGGGAGATAATTTCCCAAGGCAGTCCCGCAATCCAAACCACGGTTTCCCTAAGGGGTTACGTGTTAGCATCAGGAGAATTGTTGGGTGAAAAGTGGGTTAATCCAAACTGTCGATGCATGCCCTCACAAATTGAAAGGTAGTAAGTGATGTGACATGTTAGGGATCAAACATTGAAACTCCATATAACCGAAGTAGATCATGACCGTCGATCACCAAGAAGTATGTGTCAGCAGATCAGTAACTTTGGAGAAATATGTTTTAGAGGTTTTCAGTTGAGATTTGAAACTCTCGAAGCTCAGAGAGCCGAAGTAAATCTCAATCGTTCATTCATCCGTAATAGATCTCATTCGCTAGATCGTCCAGAGTAAATCTCAAGCATCGGATCATCCGAGGTGAATCTAGGTCGTCTAATCCAGAATATACATGGCATAAATCTGTGGATTTCGGGTGAAGGCCCGAAGTAAGCCTCAACTATCCGATTCAAGAGGACAAGTGGAAGAATCCCATGTACTTTGAGGAGGTTTTGATTTTGAGATTTTTGAAACCTGAAGACCCGAAAGGATCTCAACCATTGATCTATTGAGAGCCACGTATCACCAGATCTAGGGCTTTGGATAAAATCCAGTGGGGCCATATAAGTTTTGAAATTTGAGATTTCTAAAGTTCGAAGACCCGAAGTAAGCCTCAACCATCAGATTAAGGAGGACACATGTTGCAGAGCCATGGACTCTGGGTGAAGACCTGAAGTGAATCTTAAACATCCGATCCAAGAGGACACATGGCGACAGATTGGCTAGTTCAGGAATTCATAGTTCGGGAGAATTGGAAGTGTGATATCATGGAAACTCTCGAAGTCCTGAAGCCCAAAGAGCCAAAGTGATGGGGCATGATGAAGTCACCTAGAGGTGATGTAGATCCTAGAATTCTCGAAGTGACGTGGCTTGCGGATGTCACCTAGGATGACGTGGAAACATGGTATGTGTGCCACGTGTCAGTAAGTTTTGAGCATTTGGAGTATTGAAAAGTCAGTTGGAATGTGACATGTGGAACCCTCCTGATTGGGCCACGTGTCCTCTTCTAGTATTTTTCCACGTGGCGACAGATCGTGCAGTCTGGAGACTGAGCACTCCAGAGGGGAAATATGTGATAGGTTGCGTTGGGCCGAAAACTCCCGAAGGCCCAAAGGCCAGAGTACATATCGACCATTTATTCCAGAAGACAAATGTCAAAGGATCGTCGACTTTGGGTGAAAGCACTCCTGGAGAAAGTGCAGGAGGAAGGTTTGAAACTTCCAAAGCCCGAAGAGACGAAACAATTCACAGCCGCTAATTTGTGGGAGGACATGTGTCGACAGATCGTGAACTCCATGTAAAATCATTCCGCGAGGAGGCAAGCGAGGAAAGTTGAGACTCTCGAAGCATGGAGTCCTGAATTGGATCTCGATCGTTGATTGTGAAAGAGGACGAGGATTGTTGATTCGGTCTTGGCTGAAAGTTTCGAAGTCCCGAAGCTCTGGAAAAGCGCTTTTTTTGAGCTAAGCATAGGGTCATGGCCATGGTCATATGCAAATTGAGAGGTGAGGGAAGGATGGCTAAGGCCCGAATTGGTTTTCTTCGAGACATAAAAGTGCTAAGGAAGGATTTAGCCGTGGTTTCTAGTCATGGTCACCTGGGAGGGTGGTTTGAAGGAAGCGCCTGCATAGGATGAGATTTATTGTCAGCCAAGGATAACAAGACACTGCTATTTTCGGAGAATGGGGATATGATCTCCATGAAAAATAAAATAAAGAGACCTGTAGCATGGTTTTTCAATTTTGTTTATCACATGCGTAATTATATCAAAATGGTCGCTTGCACATTTTGCACAATTAAGGGGTCTATGCACATCAACTTAGGATGCATATTGAGGAAATGGAAGAAGGTGAGGGATTCTCTAGTCATGATAAGGAGGCCGAAGGCCAGAATACCAGAGTTGGTAATACAAAGACAGAGTCCAATAGATGCAAGGGAAAAGGAGAGCAGGAAACGTTAATATAAATGGTAAGAAGCCTGAAGATGGAAGTGTAGAGCTACAGAGCAGACAACAAGAGACTGATGAGAGAGAAAAGTCAGATAAATGCTCAAGTGTTGCAGAGCTTCAATCAGTTGCAAAGACAAATGAAGAAGGGATCAAACTCAAGACGAGAGGAAGAAGGAAGGTGCCATGAAATAAGGAATGATCGTGGAAGAGCTAGTTATTCTAGAAGTGCTAGTAGAGATCATGGACACCACTCACCTCCTTACTCAAAAATAAATTTTTATGCATCGAAGATCCTGTAAGCAGTCCAAAGGTGTCTCCTGTCAAACACCAAAGAAGGAAACAAGAGGTAGATAGTTTGCAAGGAGTGATGAGGAAGCTCAAGCCACCTTCCTTTGAGGGTGAAATAGAAAGGGAATATGATGTTGAAGCATGGTTTCTTGGGCTCAGGAGATATTTTCAGTTGCATAACTATTCATTGAATCTGGAAGCCAGGATTGCCACCTACCATTTACATCGGAAAGTTGCAATGTGGTGGGACGAACTGAAGCAAGTGGAACATGTTAATGAAAGTATGATCACTTGGAAGTAGTTCAAGAAGTACTTCCAGAAGGAGTACCACTCATAGCATTTCTATGACAAGAAAATGCAGGAGTTATTTGAACTACGATTGGGAAGCATGACTATGATAGAATATGAGAATAAGTTCTTGGGATTGTTAAAGTATGTCAAGTTCATTGGTGATGATAAAGTGAAAATACTGAGATTTCTAAGTGGACTACCAACCTTTTATAAGGAAAAGATGAAGTATGATGAACCCAAGACCTTGACTGAGGCCATCAGGAAGGATAAATACTTGTATGAGCAAGGCTAGGGAAGAGAATCCCTACAAAAATATTGGAAGGACAAGAAGAATGTGAAGTCCGATCAGAGGAGGAAAGGATTCAAACCTCCCTTCAATAGGAATGAGCCTAATAGAAATCATCAAGATCAATATGCTAAGGGATATTTCAAGAAAGAATATTCCTTGGGAAAAAGGGGAAGACCACCAATCCAATGCTGGGAATGCAAGGAATATCACCTGTACAAGGATTGCCCACACATAAAAGACAAAGTGAAGACTGTGAACAACATCCAAGAGGCTACAACAGTCGAAGATATGGGAAGAATCTATGCAGCTTTAGATGATCGACAAGTAGAGTACCAGTCCAATATGATCGAGGTAGAAGGTAAGATCATAAATCAACATGTTGCTATTTTGATTGATTAAAGAGCAAGCCATTGCTACATTGATCCTAATATAGTGGATAAATTACATTTGGATAAAATTAAACTTGGAAAAGCAAGTTTGGTTCAGTTAGCCACTGGAACCAAAAGAATAATCTGTGATATGGTCAGAAGTTGTTCCATAAGTCTTAATAGCGTGAATACTAGTATTGATATAAATATTATACCATTGGGGTCTTATGATATTCTGATTGGAATGGATTGGTTGGACAAGAATCATTCTGTCCTAGATTTTCATAACAAGACATTTACATATCTTGATGGAAATGGAGAACAAAGCACTGTGAAAGGAGTTCCAAGACCCATATCTATAAGGGAGATTTAAACCTTACAACTAAAAACATGTTTTAGGAAAGGATTTCAACTATATGCAGCTCATGTGGAAGACCCAGATAATACCAAGGGGCTAAGCCTCGAATATTTCTCGGTACTATAGGAATTTGAAGATGTATTCCAAGAAATACCCAGATTGCCACCAAGAAGGGAGATAGAATTTTCAATTGATTTAGTGCCAGGAGCTGCCCCAATGTCAAAAACACCTTACAGAATGATCACACCCGAGTTAAAACAATTACAAATGCAGTTGGAAGAATTGTTGAAGAAAGGGTACATACATCCAAGTGTTTCACCTTGGGGAGCACCAATACTTTTGTCAAAAATAAGGATGGAACCTTGAGGTTGTGTATTGACTTCCGACAGCTGAAAAAGTACACTATAAAGAACAAGTATCCTCTACCCCGAATTGATGACCTCTTTGATCAGCTAAGAGGAGCAAAGATATTTTCAAAAATTGACCCGAGGGAAGGATACCATCAGGTAAGAATCAAGGAAGAAGACATTCATAAGACAAAATTTACGACCAGGTATGGGCATTATGAATTTACAGTGGTGCCATTTGGACTGACCAATGCACTAGCTGTATTCATGTTCTTAATGAATGCCATATTCAAGAATTATTTGGATAAGTTTTTCATAGTATTCCTGGATGACATACTTATCTATTATAAGTTTGAAGAGGAGCATGAACATCACTTAAGACTGGTATTTCAAGTACTGAGAGAACATCAGTTGTATGCCAAGTTGAGTAAGTGTTCTTTCTATCAAAAGAAGATCCATTACTTGGGACACATTATTTTAGAGCAGGGCATAGCAGTAGAGATCCATAGAAGATCGAAGCCATTAGAGGATTGCCAACACCCAGAAATGTGTCAGATGTCAGATATTTTATGGGATTAGATGGCTACTATAGAAGGTTCATAGTAGGGTTCTCTAAGATTTCTCATCCCATCACTTATTTTCAAAAGAAGGGAACTGAATTTGAATGGACACTCAAGTGTGAAAATAATTTTAATCTGTTGAAGGAATTACTTACTAGTGCACCTATGTTAAATACTGTTGACCCAAATGAAATTTTTGTGGTATGTAGAGATGCATGTAAGGAAGGACTTGGGGGAGTCCTCATGCAAAATGGACATGTCATTGGATATGAGTCCATAAAGCTTAAGGAACATGAGAGGAACTATGCCACCCATGACTTGGAACGTGTTGCCATTGTTCATGCCTTGAGGATGTGGAGGCATTATCTCATGAGGAATAAATTTAAATTAAGGACAGACTACATTGGCCTGAAGTATAGTTTTGAACAACCGACTTTGAATGCTAGGAAAACAAGATGGCTGAAATTTCTAAGTGAATATGACTTTGATATCAAGCATATCAAGGGAAAGGAGAATAAATTTGTCGATTCACTAAGTAGAAGAGTGCATATCATGCATGCTACTACTGTCAGTATGCATCACTTAGACTTGAAGAGAATAATTTTAGATGGTCTTGTTACAGCCCAGCATTACCTACAGGTAAGGGAAAACTTACAACAAGGAGATGTACAACATAAAATAAAGGAGTATGAGATAAAGGAAGATGAACTACTCATGCATAAAAATAGAATCTATGTTCCTAGTTTTGGAGAACTGAGGAAATTGGTACTGAAGGAAATGCATCATGTTCCTTATGCTGGACATCCCGGTTACCATAAAACAATTACAACAGTAAGAAGCCAATTCTTTTGGCTGAGAATGAAGAACGATGTTGATTACATCGCTCGATGTGTGGAATGTTAGAAGTTGAAGGCTGAGCAAAGGCACCCAACGGGTTTGCTGCAGCCATTGCCATGTCTCTGATTTTACTTTGCAAGCCGGGACCTTGAAGTTTTCATCTCTGCTTAGGATTTGCTTGCATGCAGGTTTTTAAAGAGAGTGTGAAACAAGAATAAGAGCAACATTGGTCTCAACCTCCTTGACCCTATTTAAATAAAAAATGAATTCTACACCTAGGGCCTCAAGAGTTAGCTAGGGTGTTGATTCTTTCTAACGAAGTGAAATGGAGATAATGTGAGAGCAATTCATGTTTACCCAAAAGTTTACAACCCAATTTTATACAATTGTTTATACATGAATTTATTTAAAATCCACTGTGAACATGCTAAAATACCTACTCCGTCTATCACAAGAAAATTATGTGCATACATAATGATCATAAATGCTATGTCATTAATTAGTTGTTCTTCAATGGTTATTACAAGAATTAATTTAAAATCCATTGTGACCCCGCTATAAAGATCCATTCCGGGTACAGTAATAAATTGTATACATACATAATGATTGTAAATGTTATGTCATGAATCAAGAATTTCCCATACATACTCAATTTTACAATTAAAGGATTCTAATAACAATAAAATATCTAGAAAAACAAGTACCGTAACTGGATGTATAATAATATATGAGAATGATATTCAACTGGAAATCTTGCGCTATGTCCCTTCCTTCGCCTGCTAATCAATGATTTCACCAGTACCTCCCAACCTACACTAGGGGTACTCTTATTCCCCCTTAGACCCCAGAGCCAAAAAGGGGTCACACACAGAATTCCAGATCCAAAAAATAGCTCAAGCTTTCCCTCACAAGGAGAAGCTTCCACCTCTTGCACAAAGCTTGTAGCCCAACTCACACAAGTAAACTAGTTATGAAAATTTTTGACAACATTTTAGTCATCCAATAATAGGGTCCTTTCCTGCTTACTCTTCCTTCTTTTTATAAGAAAATTTATCTTGACACTTGTCAATTCATGCACAATTAAATAATTTTTAATAGTTAAATTAGAGATTATTCACCCCCAATACATGTCACACTTTCCCCAAGTTTCACATGTTTATTTCTTTTTAATAAAAAAAATTAACATTTTCTCTCACATCCACAATTAGTTCCTAGATTTTCTCCTAGTTGTCCCTTAGTTCCCCAAATTCTCTTTCATTGTGTATCCTAACTAATTTACAGTTGGATTTTGATTAAGATTCTTCTTTTAGTTAGGATTTAGAGTCTAGATTGACTTATGATTCTAACTCTATGTTGACAACCCATTCTCTCATGAAATAGTTTCTTTTTATTAAAAATATTTTTATTAATTTCATGCACACATTTTGCACATGTATTAATTGTTATTCTCCCTTTCTAGATTTTAATTAGTCTAATTTCCCTTAGACCCATTCCTATAAAATTGTATTAGGCATAACAATTGGACTTAGATTTATTATGTTTTTCGTTTATAAATTTGTATAAATTTATATTCTCTTTCTATCAGTTCTAAGTATTTGTTTTATTCTCTAAGTTCTTCTAGATTTTTAATAACTCATTGATTTATTCATGCGACGTTCCCTTCAAGACGCACCTATGTGCTCCAAGTGTGCCACTCGCCAATTGACTTAGTTTGGAAGTTGTTTGACGCTTGGAGTCAATACTCCACTTGTCGACCTTGTGTGAGACTAAGGTCTTTCTGCGGAATAAGGAATCTGCCTTATTGTGCACCCCTAAGAAATCCTCATGAGCGAATGTCTTAGTATTCCCTCATGACATCATGAACCTATCAGGAACAAGGTAGTTGTTAAACTTTAGTTCAGGTCATGACAAGAGTGTTAGTATATTGTGACAGGGACACTGCCACACCTCTCCCTAATATATATGATATCTATGTATGACCCCTTTACTCCATATGTGAGTCAGATTAAAAAGCATCACCATGCCTGCATCCACTGACAAAAATGATGTTAATAAATATTATACATGGAATCCATAACTGAAATCATCATCATAATATAGGCGTAATAATATCAAGTACTCATAAACAAATTCAATAGTCCACTCCCTGATTCAATCTAGAGTCCAAGGTGTTATGTCAATGCCATCATCATCCTCATCGCATTATGGTTCCTACACACTCAGGAAACCTCATCATAATACATGTCAATGCTATACATCAATATAAATAACATATCAAAATTTCGACTTTTAATTATAGCACAAACTTTAACTCATAAACCATATCAGATAATCATAAAGTACCATGTTTAATCAGATCACTTGTTGTTATAACCCTAATTTGCACCAGACATGCTTACCTGGCATCATGCCATCTCAGATTCCTTCTTTTCCAAAACATTGTTGAACAACTCTTCTTAAAAACACCTTTTATAGAGGCCCACGTGCCCTGCTCCATTACTGCACGCGTGTACACACTATTTGACCCAAGACAACCCGCGTGTACCTACAAAAGCACGAAAAAAGGAAAGTTTTTGATGGAACACATAGATTTGGGCGAGTTAACTAAACCTTGTGGCCATGAATGGCCGAGGGTTTGACCAAATACCTAGCTTCTTCTAGCCTATTAAATAAGAGTTAGGGGTCCCATTTGAAAGAGGAGAATCATAGTAAAGAAACTATACCCGATTGTGCATTCCCTTTGTCCCAACCTTTAGCCATCCTTGTGAAAAGAGAAATACAGAGAAAAGAAGTTGGAGGACAGTTGAAGAGGATCCCAGGACCAGGTTCGTGGAGCAGTGGTCAACTTCATCATTGTAAGTTGATTTGTTGAAGTTAATAATAAAGAAGTACTTTTCCCATCCCACCATATGAGGTTTTCATGGTTTATTGCATACATGTTGATTGAATCTCTAACCCATTAATCTATGTATCAAATGCATGTGGAGTTCTTTGTTTATCTTATGTGAATGCAGGTCAACCTTGGGAGGAGAGTTGTAGTCACAGAGTGATCAAGCATGAAGACAGATCGATATCAAATGCCTGAAATAAGGTATGCTCACTTGATCTTGTTAATTAAGTATTTGCTTAAGAATAATGGGGATTAGGTCTGGGACGACGGTAGACAGTAGGAATCTTTAGGCCTTTTCTGCATGCATAATAAAAACCTAAGTGCTAGTTCGTAGAGGGATTTCCCACTCACAACAAAATTGGCGACCATACTGGGGATTATCTAGGGTTTCTGGGAATATTTTTTGGGTTTTTTTAAGAACTGGTTTCATTTCTTGTTTTTAAAGTTTCTACAAAAGTCTAAGCTAACAGAGATTCTAGTCTTCCATACTAGTTATCTCTATTTCTTTGCTTGACTATATTTTTTTTTCCGAGACCCACAGAGGTACACGTGGCCTGTATAAGGTCTGCACGCGTGTACCTGCACCCTACATTCTCACAGCCTGCGTGTACACTCTAGCTGAGGAAGTGTCAGTCACGTGTATGATTACAGAAAATTTATTTTAAAGAGGCAGTCATCCTCTTCCCTATCATAATTAGTCCTTCTCAGGGGTTTTCTAGAACTCTTTCTAGTCTTTGTTGCTTGTAGTCTATAGCTTAGGTTTCACCTCGGATTGGTTTGTTCTATGAATTTTTCCTTGAATTGTTTTCTTTTTTCTGTTAAATTAAGTGTCTGAGTCTTCAAGAGATTATGGTTCTCAGTACCAGTAGTCTCTGCCTGGGATGGCTTGCTTGGCTTTTCATTTGTCTCAGAGTTTCAGATATACACGCGGCTTGTATAAGGCCAGCACGCGTGTACACGCGCTCTGACTTTACACAGCTCACGTGCACACGCTTGCTGTTGAACTGTCAGCAGTGTGCTTATGGAGAGAATTTTTGTTGAAGGTGAGGTAGTCATCCTTTCCTTTGACAAGAGTTATACCTCTCAGGTTTTTGGGTCTCTATCATAGCAGTCAGTAACTTAGGTTTGATCACAACAATATCTTTCTTTTTTCATTTAGAAGTTTTCCTCAAATTTTTCTTTTATAGGGTTTTTAGACAAGTGTGAGAGTCCAATTTTAATTTGCTTGTGTGTGATTTCTAAAGTGACTCTTTGCGATCTGCGCTTAGGCCAGAATTTTTCTTGGTTTTGACTTGTTGATATTTTTCCTTTTTGGTTTGTGAGCATTCAAATAAAAAAAAATCTTTTATTTCTTTGTTTGGTTAAAAAGTGTTGTTTTGCATTAGTAACCAGGGAAAAGTCTTTGCTTTCATAAGTTCTTGATGGTTTACTTAGATCATAAGTAGCTCGTAATCGAGTGAAATCCTTCTTTGAGTTTGTTGTTCAAATATCTTAGAAAAAATTTTAAGTTTGAAAAGTTGTTTAAGAGTTGAGTTAAGTAAAGGTTTTTTGTTTCCATCTTTCTATTTATTTTACTTTCGTCTTTCAAACATCACTAGTTTCACTTTCATAACCTTTGACTTAAAACAAGCCATAAAAATTAACTCTAAATCTAAAATTCATTAGACTTTTTATGTTTGTAGGGTCAACTAACTAGTTTAGGGTTAGGGCCTTGAATTAGGTTGGAGAGGAAATTCTTCAAGGCCATTAAAATCAAACATTGGAGTATGAGTTAGGGAGTGTCAAAGTCCAGTATTGTGAAATTTATTCGAGACCCCCCTCTAACACAAGGGATAAACATGAGGTCGTGTGCAGAAAGGTAGCGGAGATAACCCCTCTAAAGTTGGACCAATCGTAGTGGAGAACACATATAGAGGGCTTGTCTTGGGATTCTGTCGATTGCATTTTCCATGGAGCTTCATGGGTCTCGAATCCGTTCAAGGTCCTTAGTTTTCTTTCGAACCACTTGCTTTCGATACCCTTGACAGGTTTCGGGCTCGATACCCTGCTCATTGTGGTCTACCCGACTTTCGACTGTACCCGCCTGGTGACTGTTCATGCACTGACAACCTAGTTGCCTATATTTTTAGGGACATACACAAGTGATTGAGGGGGTATACCGCGGTACCTAGGATAGACATCGGGCCATGCTTTGTATAGTATACCCAGAGGGTGCTTCCATGTTCAAGTTGCACTTGCACTGGTAAGTTTCTCTAGTGTTGGTTGTTGTAACTGTTCTTCAAATTAGTTTAGTGTTTGCTTGTTTTATCTTGTAGGGACTTTTTTAGTGTGTGTTGTTTTCTGAACGAATAGAAAGCCCTAGAGTGTCTTTGATATTATCACACAGAGGAGGATCATGAGATTCACCGATCACGAAGGCTTTTGGGCCTATCACCAGTTACACTGGAGCCACCTTCGCCACCACTAAGGTGAAAGCTAGACCAACAAGGGTCTTTTGAAGTGACCGGGTCACAAGAAATTGTGCCCGACCAGCATCCGGAGGAAACAATCGTTTTAGACTTTGGAGCGAAATATATTAGTCCACTTGAAACTCCAACCATTGATCTTTCGACACCCATCATCGTACTGATTCACCCTTACGAGTGCCAGAAAGTGTTCCACGCAATAATGGAAACAAATGTTGTCACTCCTTCTGGGAATTCTTCAATTCCCACTACGGTTGTCACCATAGGAGAGTTTCCACCTCCTAATCCACTGTCATCGGTCCGAGCCACCATGGTCTCGACTACCTCTACCTCGCACAATGGTCTGATCTCATCTATGGCGGCGACCACATCCCCTTTCACACCAAGTGCCATAGGCCCTCCGTTCTCATACGAGATGCCTAGCTCATGTACAAGTCCTGTACTTTCCTACTCCACTTCACAGACTTTAGGTCTGGGGGTAGGGCGCTCTAACGCTCCTCTGCAAGGCCACATGGGGGGTACTTTAGCTCCTTTTAACACTTTCCCTTACAGGGGAGGTCACATACCTCCTTCGTCCCCTTCGCTTGGTGGCACGCATCAGCAATCCGTCGGGCCACCTACACACCATAGTTTATTTGGAGCAGGGAGTCAAGGACCACCTTCGCATAATATGCCGGTAGGTTTGACACCATTTTATTTGTTCAGTGAGTTTGGTAACAACACCTTCTCGTCATCTACTTTCCTGACTGGGGGCAATCCTGGTTTCGGACAACCTATTCCTATGCAGGGTACTATTCCTGCACAGGGGGAAAACCCAGGAACTTCTTTTGCATCAGGGCCTTGGAATTCTTGGCAGGGATCCATTCCCTCATCAGGAATGCCGATCTGGGGAAATTATTTTCATAATCAATGGAACCCTGGACAAGGTACTATGCTTATCCCCACGGGATCGGCATGGGGAAACCCTTCCCAAAGTCCTTCGAATGTAATGCATGCCCAACCATCTACGTCCTACTTTGGAAATCATTCGATGATGTCTCCTCACACATAGAATCTGTACCCTGTTTATGGCCCTGGTTTTTACCCGAACCCCGGCCAGCCGCCAAACTTTTCCTGGCAACTTGGTGCCAGTCAAACTCTAGGTCCCTTTTTCCCAGGTTCTCACCAACAACCCAAACTACCTTTCCTCACAACCTTGCATTTGCCAAACTTGACAAGGTTGTTGAATGACCATATCTGTCACGATCCGCGTTGGCCCCCTATGCCGACAAAGTTGCCTTCGGACATACCAAAGTTTGAAGCCAAGCCTAACGAAGATCCAGGAGATCATGTGACTACCTTCCATCTTTGGTGCTCATCTAACTCGTTGAAAGACGACTCCGTACAGTTGCGATTGTTTCAACATACTCTCATTGGGAGTGCCGCGGAATGGTACATTGAGCTCGACCGCTCAAGATACTCTTCCTTCAGCGAATTAGCAATGGCTTTCCTAAACCATTTCCAATTACCTATGATATACGACACTGGCACAAAATTGCTGGACAATTTTGCACAGACAAAAGAGGACCATATCTCTGATCACATCCAAGAATGGATATTTGGAAGAGTTTAATTAAGGTGCCAGTCCCACCAGCATTCCTACTCGAGTGGTTCCTTAAGTCTTTGGTCCCATAGTTATCCAAAGATGTCGCGACGTCGGGAGTATTTTCAAAAGAAGACGCCATCATGAGAGATTAACAACTTGAGATAATCTATTCTCAGTCCGGTTTATTATACGCGATCTTGCCAGATGCGCCATGCTCAATACTTGATAAAACCAGACAGAGAGTTGGACCACATGACGATGGTATTGTTGGTTCAGCACAAACAAAGCCCGCTGAGCAACTGACGAAGCAATTGCAACAATTGTCTATAAAGCACACAGCGGCCAGCCAAACTATTTTTTTGGTTGCTCCCCCTACTAAAACGTCAGATGTACACACAGTGAAATCGACAAATCCAAAGGCCACCCAGCAACCTGAAGGAAAGAAAAAACAATGAAAGAAGGGTAAGGGGGATAAGAAACCCACTAATAATGTTGGTGGGGGAAACACTGAGAAACAGAAGGCGAGGTATCCATGTAACCTGTGCGTGGAAGACCACCCAACCCACCAATGTCCTCGGCTTGCAGAGGCCCAAAATTTTGTGACAGGACAACGACCTATTGTGTTAACCAATCCATTTCAACACAGGCAAAACCTAACCCAAGCCTATACAAGCGTGGAAGGGGGCATTCAAGGACCCTCTCCATCTTTGAACAATCTCGCATCCGCGAATGTGTATATGATGAAGGGTGATGCTCTTATATCGACTAGAGCGCATGACTATAGTAAACCAAGCAATTCTGAGAAGGGAAAAGAAGCTGAACTCCCATCTCTTCCTCTACAGATTGAGAAGACTTTGGGAGAAACAATGACACGCATCCCAAAAGGAACATTAAAAAAATATTCTCACAACCCAAATGCAAGGGCCACCTAGAACTATTCTGTGGTGGAGGATTTGTCTCAAACCCCTTGTGCGATGTCCACTTTGGAGGTCCTCCAAAGCTGCCCTTCCAGAGGAAATCTTTGTTAACCGCTTTAGGATCTACCAAGACTTGTAATTCGAGTACCATCATGCTAGATACAACCGACTTAAAACCTCGTCTACCTTACCACATAGAGTTTCAGATAGTAGTGGCTCACCCCACAAAAAAATTTACTCGAAATATTTTCCGCATGGTAGTTGATGAGGGCACCTCGACATGTGTTATGTCGTTGGCATGTTGGAAGGCCATTAACCAGCCCATTTTTTCTCCATCACCTACTCTTCTCACTGCTTTTGACAATTGTTCGTTTCAACCACATGGTATCATTCCCTCTTTCCCTATGCAGTTAGGAGGGAAGCCCGTGTGTGTCAAGGTAGAAGTAGTCGACGCGTCCCTCGACTACGATCTCTTGTTAGGAAAGAGTTAGACTTATGCCATGCAAGCAGTGGTTTCTACAGTTTTTCGAGTCTTGTTGTTTCCACACGAGGACTAGATTTTGACCATTGATCAATTGTCTTTCTCCAGACCTGACCCTTCATTGGGGGTGTCTGCGGTCGCAATGATTGATAATCCTCAACCAGGTGTAGTCAATGTAGGGGTTGGTTTGTGCCCATCTTTGATGGGTACCTTCGATTACCCGCCGCCTCAAGGCGATGTCAAATTCATATCTAACCACCATATGTTTGAGATTTTCCAAGTTTCATCGTTTTGCACGACTTACTTCAACGATCCATGGATACTTCCTTCCCCATCGGCCACGATGGAGGGGACAGGGCACCCGGGCATGTCCATGCTTTTGTCCATAGCTGAAGTAGCATACTCTTTAGTCCAACAAGATTTGGCTGATACAGATCCAACTCCCACACAGGAGTTAGATCCTCTTCTAGAGCCTATTTGGGCTCAAGGTTCTCTCGCTGACACCGATTCGTTAAACTTAGTCTTTCCCTCCAACGAAGAAGCAATTTAAGCAATGACTAGTGCAGACAAACCCTGGGATGATCTTCATCACAGATCATACTCCCTCCCAAAGTTAAGTAGAATCGAAGATGGAGAATTCACCTTGACTATGAATGAAGATAGGTCTTGTCCTATTAATCCCTTAGCTACACACAAGGTCTATGCTAAGGGTAATATGGAAACCCTCACTGAAACCATACCGATCAATATCTCCAGAACCCTTGGCGTCATGGAGAATGTTTTCATCGGAGCTAACTGCTCCCCTGGAGATATTCAAATCTACACAGATCTATTTAAAGAATTCCATGACGTTTTTGCCTGGTCTTACAAGGAAATGCCAGGCATCGATCCAAAAATAGTCAAACATGAAATCACAACTTATCCAGATGCCAAGCCTGTTTGGTAGAAGCATCGTCCAGTTAATCCCAGGAAAGCAGTAACCATTAAGGTTGAAGTTGAGAAACTACTAAAAGCCAGTTTTATCTATCCTATCCATTTGACCCAATGGGTGTCAAATCCCGTGCCGGTCAATAAAAAACAAGGCACGATTCATGTATGTACAGACTTCCATGATTTGAGCAAGGCCTGTCCAAAAGATAATTTTCCCACACCATCCATAGACCAAATAATTGATGAATGTGCGGTTTGTGAGGCCTTCTCTTTCATGGACGGTTTTTCAGGATATAATCAAATACAAATCAAACCCGAAGACCAGCACAAAACGACATTCATTTTTCCATGGGGTACATTCGCATATCGTAAGATTCCCTTTGGTCTCAAAAATGCTGGAGTGACCTTTCAAAAGGCCATGTCTTTTTCTTTCCATGACCTCAAGCATATAGTCGAGGCCTATTTAGATGATTTAGCATCTCAATCTCACAAGAGAACGAATCATCCCGCACACCTCCGACTTGTCTTTGAACATTGTCGCTACTTCTGGATTCGCTTGAATCCAAACAAGTGCATCTTTTGCATAACATCAGGACGTTTGTTAGGTTTCATAGTGTCAACAATAGGGATCATGGTCGATCCTCTCAAGGTTGAGGCAATAATTTAGTTGCCTCCCCCATGTACAATCCTTCAACTTCAGAGTCTACAGGGCAAGGCGAATTTTTTAAGATGTTTCATCGCCAACTATGCCGAGATCACAAAGGGCTTTATGTGCTTACTAAAGAAAGACTTTCCTTTTTATTGGGATCTCAATGCTCTTTCAAAGCTTTGAAACATGCCCTCACAATTTCCACTCTGCTTCGTCCACCTAACTATAACAAATATTTCTTATTATACTTGGCTGCAGCAGAGTCAACCATCGCCATGGTCTTAGTTCAAGAAGATGAATTGTTCTCAGAATATGTGATTTATTACCTGAGCTAAGGCCTCGTAGGACTGGAACTCAATTATTCTCATATCGAAAAACTTGTGTTGGCAGCAGTCCATGCTGTTCAACGGTTCTGTCATTATGTTTTGTTTCGCAAGACCACTGTCATTGTTGTTGTGAATCCATTCCAGTACATGTTGACACGACGGGTAATAGGCGGAAATATCAGTAGATGAATAGTCATCCTCCAAGAGTTTGACTTAGATTTTGTTTGAGTGAAATCCAAAAAGTCACCGGTCTTCGCATAACTTATTTCAGAACTTCCAGTTGAGTCAGGTGATGTTGTGCCCGAAGAGTCACCTATCATAGGAGATATGTTTTTGATCACATCTTCAGATCCCTAGTATGGAGATATACTTATCTATATCCAGACTTTGAAGTGCCCCACCTCTGCTTCTCGTGACGAGCGTCGACGTATATGCCATCAGGATAAGAATTATCTCATACTCGATGATACATTGTATTGAAGAGGTGTAGACGTCATCCTGCGCCAATGTCTCACTCATGAAGAAGCAGTTATCGTGATTAACGACTGCCATATCGAAGCATGTGGTGGTCATTTGTCTGGGTTGTCAACAACCCAAAATATTTTACGAGCAGGTTACTTCTGGCCGAAACTAATCAAAGATTGTATCGAATCAGTCAAGAAGTGCCACCCGTGCCAGATCTTCTCTCGGAAGATGAGGGAACATCTCGCTCCCATGTTTCCTGTCATCACAGTTGGTCCCTTCACCAAGTGGGGGATTGATTACACTGCATGCAACCCTCCTTCAGCAAGGGGGCACCGTTATATCATTGTAGTCGTAGACTACTTCACAAAGTGGGTCGAAGCCATGCCAACATTTAAAGATGATGGAGAGACTGCGGCTCTCTTTTCATTCAACTAGATAATAGCAAGGTTCGGCGTCCCAAGGGAGATTGTCATTGATCATGGCAGTCACTTTCAGAACCAAATGATGACTGAGTTAACATCAAAGCCTGGGTTGTGGCAAGAAAATTCGTCACCCTACTACCCCCAAGAAAATGGTCAGGTGGAAGCTGTAAATAAATCTCTTAAGACCATCCTACAACGAATGATCAACTCAGCCAAGTCAAATTGGCATTTGATGTTATACTCGAAATTATGGGCTTACTGAACGTCTGTTAAGACTGCAACCGGTTTCTCACCTTTTCAACTCGTTTACGGGCTGGAAGCAGTCTTGCCTATCGAATGTTAGATCCTGTCCCTAAAGTTGGTAGTACAATTATTTCCAGATACTTCTCCACTTCAAGAACGGTTATTATACCTTGAGCGGCTCAATGAGAAGTGTCGTGATGCAGCCCTGGCCAACGAGGCTCACAAACATAAATTCAAGTGTCAGTATGTTTGGTCTGTGCGTCCTCGGATTTTCTCTGAAGGCTCCTAGTCTATGACCAAGATAAGGACCCCCTGGGGGCAGGAAAATTCAAACCCATGTGGTTCGGACCTTTCATCATAAAAGAGGTTCTAAAAAAGGGTGTTTATTGTCTGGTTGACTTTGAAGGGAATGCTTTGGCAGAGCCTAGAAATAGGCTCTACCTCAAGAAGTATTACTCATAGGCAGGTCACCATGGGTAACTTTTTGTAAAATATGTATAGTCTTTGTACTATTATTTTCTAGTTTCTTTTAGTATTATGGATGTGTCGTTTTTTATGTTATCTTTCGTCACTGTGGCAGATTTCAAGTGAATCTAAGGTGTTCATTGGGTACATAGATGGTGCTAGTTGGCACACTCGGAGGCTTGCCTTCGCAGCTTGAGTAATTTTTACACCTCGAGGCCAGTTATTATCTTCTGGAGGTATATGCTTAGGTGACACCACAGACAATGTCATTGAGTACAGTGCAGTTATTGAGTTGCTTCATGACGCCCTATCATTTGGTATCTCTCATCTTCGGGTCTATTTAGACGCTCAGCTGGTTGTGTCGCAATTAAATAGAGTCTACCGGGTTCATGATCCGAATTTACACCGATGATTCCTTAGGGTACGTCTCTTAGAACGAAGCTTTGATTATATTACATATTTTCATGTTCCTAGGAGATTAAACCAAATTACAGATACTCTAGCTAATAAAATTTTAGATTGGCATCTCGCACACATATGAAAGGACATACACATAAACATGTAAATACATTTTTAAAGGAAAATATGATCCATAAGACACAAAAAGACATCAAAATCCATATATAATTTCATAATCACTGGAGTACGTAGGTGGACGCAAGCGCCTCAAAAGTATGACTAGTAACGAGTCATGGGGCTTATGCCCTAAACAAATATATACAAGTAGTGCTCTCGACATGTGAAAAGTTTAACTAAGGTCAGGGCCTGTGGGCCCTTTTGTAATGATCAACAACGTTTTCCAAACGTTGAAACAATCGGACCCATGTCCGTGGTGCCCCCACTACATGAGGCTGCATAGATGGTGGCAGATCCTCAATCTTTGCCATAGGGAATGTACGGGTGAGCGAGGTAAAGTTTCACTCGACTCGTCTCAACACCCTCTCAGCCTCCCCGGCTGGAAGCTCTCCTAATGCTATTGGTCCCCCTGCGTCGGTAGGTGCGTCCCCTGGCTGAGGACGACGCATGTTCCTCACATATTCTGTTGGTCTCACTGGTCCCACATCTACACACAACAAACAAATATCCGTCAAATACTCTGGTATAAAAAAAAAACAACATAAAAATTAATACATATGTTTCAAAAAAAACAAAACAAAACAATGATGTAAACTTACCCATCTCTCCTTGCTCCTCACCAGGAGGTACTGGTATCTCAGGATCTCTCAAGAAATCAATCCCAGCATAAGGGAAATCCTCTATGACTGGGATCTGTCGCGACAACCAAGGGAAGAAATCATCATCAAAGGACTCATTGGTCCTTCCACCACCCTATCATGGCAGTAACACTGCCCATATACAAACTGCAGGAAGAGAGGCCTGATGTCCTCGTACCACCACTCGAGCACTGAAGCTCAGAACTCTTTCAAAGAAGAAACAACATAGAATCATCCAGAACCTGAAGTTTCTCTGTGTCCGCAACCAACAATCTATCAGCTACCTCTTCATACAATCTAGCAGTGTAGTGCTCCAGTCAAATATTTTTGCATTTAAGCACTAAACTGCACAGTTCATCTGTGCACGGGATGCCTGATGTAGAGCCGCAGAACCAGTCATCCTCTCAATAAGAAACACAATCGCATGCAATGATAAGTTAGTAATCTTTCTTATGGGCACCTGTGAGCTCGATCGGTCTATACCAACCTCGCAATAAAGTCCTATCAATTATGATATGTTATGAGGCCCCGAAGGAAATGTCTGGAAGTTGACTGGTTCCCCTCTCCTGGAGAGGCCAGTCAAAAAATATATGTTCTCTGTCATAAGCACCAGTGACTACCCCTCTAACATAAAGGCCTCTGCATCAAGATGCCAATAATCAACTAAGGAATTCAGTAGCTAGGTTGTGCCCGCATAAAAGGACATAAGAAGAACTTGAGCAGCCCACATTGCATTAAGGCAACCATAGGATTGGGGTCTTCCCCGACCAACTCACTAACCTCCTCATGCTCTCTTTCCCTTCAGTGAACATACATCCTGCAAAACACCAAGTTCAGTAGGGTTAACCCTTGTTTTTTTAAATTTTTTCATTCAATAAGGGGGTCCACGATGGCTGTAATGATGACAGTCGTGTGTACAGGCATGCAGTTTTTACTCTGCACGAATGTACACACGGCTTGGCATAAGATAGCCCGCATGGACCTAGGTCGACGCCCCCCCAAAACTTGAGACTCAAAGCATAAATAAAGATCTAAATTGAAAGAGAAGAGATTTTATACTTACTGGGTCCAGACAGATGGCCATTTCGTCCACTATAGCTCCTGAAATCACCACTTTTATCAAAGGGTTTTTTTTTTCTCCAGAATCAATTTCCAAATCATCAATGGTGATAATGAGTTGTCAACTTCTATTTATAGACTTTTTGACCTCTTTTTGTCATGTTTTTGGCCCCCCCTTATCATTTTATTTAAACCAAAAACCATTTAGAGTGATTCAGGAGTTGCATTGGAAGGGTGTGATCGGGTATCATGACATTTGTTTTGGAGTTTTGGGTAACTTTTGATGGTACATGGAAAAATATCAGATGATCAACTTGAGCATGTAGGTTAGGTTTACACCCTAACTTTTATATATTGTTGTCTCTATCCCTTTACCATAGGATCAATCCTATTAGGTTGCGACACAGAACCATCATTGCTTCTTTAGAAGTGTCGCAAGTTGGTGGTAGAGCTTACCAGAACATGGATTCCCTAGGTAGATCTTGGTTGCATTATGGTGTCCATGTTGTCTCTAATCACTATAGGCTCAGGAGTCCTTGTTGTTTTTCCTGATTACGAGTTTGAGCCTCATTTGCATGATTTCTTTTCACTCTTGAACTCACCCTCAGGACTCCCAAAAGACATAACGGGTCTTCTTTTAATCCCTTTTCAGACCCTCTAAACATGAAAAGATTGTCAAGAAATGTTGTGTCCTTTCACACTTGTTAAACTGAAATTTGAAAGTCACATCTATCCAATGGTAGTTTACCCCTTTTTCGGTCCAGATGGTCAACTTTACGAACAAAGGTATACTCTAAGGAACTTCAATTCTCTAGAAGAGTACTCTCAGGTATTGTTTTAACCCTTTTTCGGGCCTGAGGGACTAAATTTATGAAAAAGGAACCCCCACGGAGTCCATAGTTAAGCTCTTTTCAGACTGTTACCCACAAATTTGGTCATTGTGATGATGTCATGATGATGTTATGATGATGGAAAATCAAACTCTTTACTAAGAACACTTTCCTGAGAAAAGTTATAGTTGTCTTCTTCCAGAACTCACACTTTTGAAGAATGTTCGCAGGCTACTTATATATTCTCCTGCGAGAATGCCTGATTCTCGCAGGCTACATTAAGCTGGGGTGAGAACTTCTCGCACTGTACTCATTGTTAGGGTGCGAACATGTTCTTAAAGGGGAAAAAGATAAAAATCTCGAACCTTCTAGAAGGGGATCTTCTAGAAACATGAGTTGGCTTCGAATGGTTATTCAGGTGCCGGCATTCCAGATATCTTAGGATCATTCTCTATCCAAGTAACTAATCTATCTTCTCCTATATATTGAGGAGATTTCTCATGGAAAGGGTTAAGCAAACAAGCATCAAGCTAGCTAGAGATTGATTATAGAATTAGTGCAATACTGTGTGGAGGACTGATGCTACAGCGGCAAGAGACAACAGCAAGGTCATCACAAGTGGTTGATTTTCTTCATGCATGAGCAAGTGTGTGTGTCAGAACTAGGAGCCATCGAAAGGGGACCTATGAAATAAAGGCTCAGGTTATAAGTTTCACTTTCAATTAATTCAATACAACAATATGTCCCTTTCCCATAAAGATGATGTCACTTTATTACATAACTCCTTGATCATATGTATAGACTAGTTATTGAATATATTAATCTGCCTTTACTTCGATTGGTTCGTTCTGTTGTGATCTGGATGGGACGAGAGCATTGGAGCAAAGCTTGGAACAAAAAAGATCTAAGGAAAGCATTCACAAGGTATGTCCATGATCCTCATTTCTCGGTTCATTTGATAATCTAGATCTAGGGAAAGTGTATTATTCTGTCCTGTTTTGTTCTAGATCCAGGTGGATCTAGGGAGATCGGTTTGTGTCCGCACTCATGGATTTATCCTATAACAAAATTGGCAACTCCACTGGGGAACTATCCCTTTTTTCTTTATGGTTTTTGAGTTTTTGTGGTCATTTGCTCTGTTTTCATTTTTCTCTTGATTTGTCAGTCTCTGAGTCCTCAGGATACCCTGAGAGACCTTCTGGGTCTATAAGCCAGTTTGAATTTTACTTGCTTTTTCAAAATTTTCATCAGTTTAAGGGATTCTCGCACTGTGTCCATTAACAGCCTGCGATAACCTTGAAAGTTCGCACTCTGCATATATATTCCAGTGTGAATAGTTCGCATTTTGCATCAAAGTGGCCTGCGAGAACACTGTCTTCTCGCACTGTGTTCCACACTGGCCTGCGAACATATTTTTTGAAATTTTTGAATTCAAGTTTTGACTTTGTCAATTGCTCATATATGTTGATTTACACCTCTTTGGCTTACTGAATTAGTGACTTACATATCTTTTGCTTTAGTTGGCTTGCTGGAACTGATCTAGGTTTTCTAGGTTTTTTCTTGCCTTTGGAGATTGACTTTCATTTCTTAGCTCTTGTTGGTATTTTCATTCTCTCTGACTTCTGGAGTTGAGTGTATCTGACTGGATGAGAACCAGGGATTGGTTGAGAGTTGAGTGTTTGGTGTTTCTCTAGTGCTTGTTGGTTCGAAAGGACAATTTTTCATTTGCATTGAGAAGCTCCTTGGTTTGCTTTTGTTTTTGCTTTCGTTGAAAGTATTGGATTGGGTTTTTTGTTTGGGTATTTATAATTTGTTTTTCTTTTCTCATTAATCAGAGTTATTCTTGGAAAGTGAACTGCATGTTTTCTTTCAAGTTTTTTGTTTTTTGCCTTTTGCGAAAACATTGAAAATCAAATTTTAAGAGTATTGAAGTTTCGAAAAAGACATATGGAACTTGCTCATTGATACATGATTGTTGGCATTGGCATCTGAAAGGAAATTGAGAATTGCATTTGCATTGTAGTATTGAGATTGATTCGGAAATTGTTCTCTCTCTCTCCCATAACTAGGATTCATCAAATGAAAAGAATTATATTTCATCATATCCTCGCATTATTTAGGTCAGAGTCA
Source organism: Picea glauca (assembly GCA_000966675.3). Lineage (NCBI taxonomy): Eukaryota > Viridiplantae > Streptophyta > Pinopsida > Pinales > Pinaceae > Picea > Picea glauca. Next base: position 151,625 of record JZKD02S0174362.1, on the reverse strand, counting down.
CACATCATGAGTTTCATTTTCGTTACCTTTGAGTAAACAACAGCCTGTAAAAACATTGCGTAATATTAAAATTGATCTAGTAACTCTTTTATAGGACTCTTTTACACCAACATTTAGCTAGGATAGTGCTTTGGAGTAGGAAGAGAGACACACTCTCCACAAGCTCAAAAACAAACAATAGCATCTTGAGTTAGGGAGTGTTAAATTCCATTAGCAACATATTGTCCTGGGAAGCCCTTCTAACACAAGGGTCAAGCATTAGGTCACATTGGTGTTGGCAGAGTTACTAACCCTTCTTTGTTGACATTGGTGTAGAGATTTCACGTATTACGGGGGTCACTCCGAGGTATACCCACAATTATGAGTGGAAGCCTTTGAGTTGATTTCGGGCTAGATACCCTGCCTTTGCGTGTGGATCAGACTGACGACTATTTCCCCAGGTTGTACTGTTGTTTGTGGTGACCTTAGTGGCTTATCTCTCTAGGTTCTTACCCAAGGTGACTGTGGAGGGGAAAGTCTTCACGGTACCTAGAATCGACATTGATCAAACTCACTCAGGCTCCTTGGAGGGTATACCCACGATTATGTGTGGGAGCTTGCACCAGGGCGTAAGTATTTTAAGCAGGTCGTCAACATAAATTTTCCATATTAGCCCCACTCCTTCTCGTCTCGTTGTTGCGACGTTGGATTTCATCACCAACTAGTGGCTTCAATATTAGAAGGTTTTTTTTGATTGGTGATTGCTTCTAGATTTTATTTACTAGTGTGTGCTGATTGTTTCTCGAAGTTGACCATAGGATTTTCGTTGGGGAATTTATTACTTGTTTACAATTGCTCCGCCACGACGTTCGCGTAGGATGCAAGGTTTGTCCTCGGAACATCCGAAATCTTTGCAACCTTTGCATACAGCAACGCCTGAGGGTACCCCTGAGGACTCTCCTCGTCCGGGTGATATCCCCCTTGTTACTCTACCACACGTGGACATAAGTGATGTCCCAGAAGTTTTTACACCACCTCCACATGTAGAATCCATTGATCCTCTTGCTGATTTTCGAATAACCCATACTATAGAGGACTTTCGCATTCGTCGTGGTGAACGACCTGTTGGACGATTAAATCCTTCTGAAGAAACCATTGTTACATCCTCAAAATCAACTGCTGGGCCTTCTCACGGTGTAGTGGGCCAAGATCCTTTTTGGTCGGGTGATTTTTGACGAGTCTTGTTTGGTACTGAGTCAACACCTGTCTACGAAATCAACCCTCCTGTGTCTCCTGAACTAGAGACTACACCATAGACTACCACTTATCGTTTTGTTATTCCTCCCGAGATGGCCCATCTCGCAAATACTACGAGAGTCCAAACCGGAATTATTGCAACTACTCTTCCTCCTATCAATACCCAGTGAACTCCTGAGGCTAATCCGAATTTACCTCCTGGTTACCATGCGCTGAATCCCTTGTTGAATGTTTCCCATCCAACACCCCCACAAACTCCAGCTGGTTCTCCAGGTGGTCCTTAGTTTCCTGGGCATCCTATTCCCGGCTTCATCCTGACACTCCCTCAGTTTCCTACTGGCAATCCTAATACTAGTAGCACTATCCCGACCGTTGCACCTAATGTACAGATTCCTGTTGGTGGACATAGTGGCACAGTTCTGTTTCCTTTTCCCTTTCCCAGACATAACACAGTTACTACACAACCTACGGTTGGTACACAACTTCCGGGTGGAACTCTCCCTTTGACAGGGGGACCAACCTCACCTTTAGGAAAAAACATACCTCCTGCGTTGGCCCAGTACTGGAATGAACTTATGCAACACTTTCCTCAAAATGCTGGGGGGCAGCAAACTGTCCCTACTACAGGCCAACCATATCCAGGTGTGACTAATCCTATTTTGGGTTCGGTTCAAACTACTCAACTTCAAGTCCCTACTCAGACTCAAGGTCACAATCCTTGGGGTTACTATCCTATTCAACCACCACAGAACCAACCAGGGTCTTCCCTTTGGGGGCAGACTGCATACGGTCCCACTGGTCTACCGACAGGGCTTCCACCCCAAAGTCACCAGTATCCACAAGTGAATCGGCAGTTGCCTTTTCTTGCTACTTTGGATCTGCCAGATTTGTCTAGGATTCTTAATGATCCTATTCGTCACTCTCCCCAATGGCCTGCTATTCCTGCAAAGATTCCATCGGATATTCCAAAATTTGATGGGAAGGTGGGAGAGGACCCAAATAATTATGTCATGACTTTCCATTTGTGGTGTTCATCCAACTTGTTGATGGACGAATCCATTAGACTGTGTCTTTTTCAACGAACTCTTACGGGTGCTTCTGCGAAGTGGTACATTGAATTACCACGAGGTTTATTTTTGGATTTCAACACCCTTGCAATGGCCTTTCTAACACATTACCAGTTACCGATCCGTTACGATACCGGAACTGAGATTTTAACCTCCTTCAATCAAAGCTTGAGCACTCATATATCTGATCATATTCATGAGTGGCGACGGAGGTGACGTCTCATTAAACTTGAGCTTCCCGATCAGTTACTGGAAGAATGGTTTACCAAGTCCTTTGTAAACAAAATTGGTAAAGACATTGCTATGGGCGATGTTGTCACAAGAGAGCAGGCTATTAGTCGTGCTCAATATATTGATCTCGTTTATTTGCAAATGGGAACCTTGTATGATTTACTACCTGATTTACCTCATCCTGGTAGTTCCAACACTTCTGCTACTCCAACTGCCTCGCATGCAGCTGATGGTGTGATTGGTTCCACTCATAGCCACTCACATTCCGTTTCAACTACAACCCCAAAATCCAATTCTTCTAATGTGCAAAGTTCTCTGTCTCCTGCTCCTCCCACCGGTAAAACATCTGAAGTGAATGTTGTTCAATCTACACCGACAGGTAAGAATAAATCTAAGAAAGGGAGAGGCAAGAATAAGGAGGGTAAAAACAATCATTCAAATGAGCAAACCAAATCATCTCCTATTGATGACCGGGATAAGCGAAAACCACGCTACCCTTGCCTTATCT
>JZKD02S0174362.1:119160-140938 GCA_000966675.3 Picea glauca | reverse complement strand
ATTACATAACTCCTTGATCATATGTATAGACTAGTTATTGAATATATTAATCTGCCTTTACTTCGATTGGTTCATTCTGTTGTGATCTGGACAGGACGAGAGCATTGGAGAAAAGCTTGGAACAACAGAGATCTAAGGAAAGCGTTCACAAGGTATGTCCATGATCCTCATTTCTCGGTTCATTCGATAATCTAGATCTAGGGAAAGTGTATTATTCTGTCCTGTTTTGTTCTAGATCCAGGTGGATCTAGGGAGATCGATTTGTGTCCGCACTCACGGATTTATCCTATAACACAGAATCCCTAAAATTGAAAAGATCGTCGAGTGACCTTATTCTTTCACACTCATTAAAATGGTCTAGAAGAACATTCTCTATGGAGTTCATAGTTAAGCTTTTTTCAGACTCCTTAAAAATGAAAAAATGGCCGAGTGATCTTGTCTTTATCACACTCGTTAAATGGTTTTGACTAGACATCTTGTCGGTGCTAGTTTACCCCTTTTTCAAGCCGACTAGAGTACCTTCGAAAAAGGTACCCCAGTGGATTCTCCTTTTACATTTTTTCAGACTCTTTAAATATGAAAAACCGCCAAGCTTACCTTCTCTGGGTTCATTAAACTCACATCAAAGGATGTTACCATTATGTGTTTTATTAATCTCATTTGCATAGCCGCGTCTTTGGCCTAATGTTGGTTCCATGTTTCTCTCAACTAAACCATCTAAAACATACCTTATATGTAATCCATGTAGCACTTTGCCTCTGCGTCTTGACACCTTTGGCCCCTAGAGGATTTTTCTCGAGTGTCCTTACTTTGAACATCAGTCTTGTCTCTGCACCCTTAACTTGTATGTTTTCAACACTCGTTCCTCCTTTGTAACGTAACATTCTTTAATTCTTTTTCCAAAATTATTGAAAAAAGACATAAAATAAAATAAAATAAAAATTCAAATATACCCCAAAAAGAGGAAGGGAAAAGTATTTTCTTTATTGGCAGCATAATGAGTTGCCCTTGGATAAAGCACATCTGTCTGTTTTTTCGTCAAACTCTAGGATTTAATACGACCTTAGGAAGTTGTTCTCGCTACATAGATTTGTGTCCTATTCCGTTTGGTTATTCTTCCAAACATATGGAGAGTTTGTGTTGTCTCCTACCTCGTAAACTTATGTTAATGCCATGTTGAATGAGTCTCATCATTTGTTGTGTTGTTGTCCAGGGGAATTTTTTACCAAGCCTGAGTCGGCCCCTCTGCATTTTGTCTCTTTCCCTCATACCCGACCATCCTGAACGTCCAATCAAGTCTTTGTTCAAAATCAATGAAGCCTTCAGTCTGATCATCAAGATTCTCTAGTCCATGACCGACGAGCCGTTGAATACCTCCAGGTAGTGAAGTCGTACACTCATATTACACTCCTACCCGTGTTTTGAATATTTTGAAGTTGTTTCTCTTGCTTTGAAGACCTCATCTCCAGCCATCAGGCCTTAGTAGCTTCTAAGAAGATGGATTCTCTACATGTATATCTTTTTGATTTCGAGATGTAGCTCCGTTGTGTATTGTTCGTGGCTACACTTTATATAGTTATATGAAATGGATCTATAGTGTATTTGATTGTATCCATGATGTTATTTTATCCCGAGCATGGGTATGCTCGCCTCGATGAGATAATTGTTATTTTTGCAGATGAGACCTTCCGATTTCTGGTCCCTGGGCTCACTTGTTCGACACATTGGTGAAGATTGTTAATGTATTTCAGCCATTAGATGCTCTTCTGACCTCACAAATTAGGGGGCATCTGTTATAACCCTAATTTGCACCAGACATGCTTACTTGGCATCAAGCCATCTGAGATTCCTTCTTTGCCAAAACACTGCTGAACAACTCTTCTTAAAAACACCTTTTATAAAGGCCCATGCACCTTGCTCCATTACTGCACACGTGTACACACTATCTAACCCAAGACAACCCTTGTGTACCTACACAAGCACGAAAAAAGGAAAGTTGTTGATGGAACACACAACTTTGGGTGAGTTAACTAAACCTTGCAGCCATGCATGGCCGAGGGTTTGACCAAATACCTAGCTTCTTCTAGCCTATTAAAGAAGGGTTAGGGGTCCCATTTGGAAGAGGAGAATCAGAGTAAAGAAACTATACCTGATTGTGCATTCCCTTTGTCCCAACCTTTAGCCATCCTTGTGCAAAGAGAAATACAGAGAAAAGAATTTGGAGGACAGTTGAAGAGGGTCCCAGGACCAGGTTCATGGAGCAGTGGCTGGCTTCATCATTGTAAGTTGATTTGTTGAAGTTAATAATAAAGAAGTAATTTTCCCATCTCACCATATGAGGTTTTCATGGTTTATTGCATACATGTTGATTGAATCTCTAACCCATTAATCTATGTATCAAATGCATATAGAGTTCTTTGTTTGTCTTGTGTGAATGCAGGTCATCCTTGGGAGGAGAGCTGTAGTCAAAGAGCGATCAAGTGTGAAGAAGGATCGATATCAAACACTCGAAATAAGGTATGCTCACTTGATCTTCTTAACTACGTATTTGATTAAGAATAATAGGGATTAGGTCCAGGACGACGGTAGAAAGTAGGAATCTTTAGGTCTTTTCTACATGCATAATAAAACCCTAAGTGCTAGTCCGTAGAGGGATTTCCCACTCACAACACTTGCACACAAGTGTCCTCAAAGAATAATTTCTATTATAAAAATGTGGTTAGTGAAAATGTGGATGTTACATACACCCCCTATTGTTTTAAACTTCATCCCATAGTTTGTATAGTCTAATAATGAAAGCAATAATATATTTGATACCAATCTATTTATCAAACTTTCAAAATAAATATGGAAATTATTGATGCATCTCATGTGCATCCTCCCAAGTGGCAGAATGTGGACTATAACTATCCCACTAGACCTTCACCTGATCAACCAATAGACACCATAGTTGTTGAGTGCGATGGTATAGTATGCAGATTGGCTCTGCTATGAGAGCATGCTTGTCTGATACCTACAATGAACTCAAGTCAATAACATGTGATGGATATGGAATATAATGATGTAAAACTGAAACATGAAACATATCGTGCATACGCCTCAAAGAATCATGTAATGCTAGTCGATAAGACATGGGTCCTTTCTTTTATATATCTTCGAAAGGTCCCACAAACCTTGGAGAGAGTTTAGTTCCCTTTACAAACTTAATCGAACTCTTATGCAGCTTCACTCGCAAAAACACTTTGTCACCAACCTCATAACTACGGTCTATATGATGCGCATCTTCATAACTCTTTTGTCGGTCTTGCGTTTCCTTAAGCATTTTCCTTATGGTTCACATTTGATCTTCCATTTTTTGAATCACTTCCGATCCCACTATGACCCTATATTCTAGTCGATCCCAACTCAAAAGTGTCCTACACGATCATCCGTATAAAAATTCAAAAGGTGTCATCTTTATCAAACTCCGATAACTATTATTATACACAAATTATATCAATAGTAAAAATTCTTCCCATTGTTTTTGTTGATCCATTACATACATTCGAATCATATCTTCTAGAATTTGATTCATTCTTTCTGTTTTCCCATCAATTTCAGGGTGATATGCGGTACTAAAATTTAATTGTGTGCCCAAAGCCTCTTGAAAACTAGTCAAAAAACGTCCAGTAAATACCAATCCTCAATCAAATATTATCTTTCTCGGTACACCATGCAATATTACGATTTCATTAACAAAAATTCTAGCTATGTCAGGTACTTGATATGTCGTACGATCTGGAATAAAATGCACAGTTTTTTTCAAAGTGTCGACAACTACAAAGATATAATTGTGTCTCCTTGTCTTCAATGGAAATCCAACAATAAAGTCCATCGATATAACTTCCCATTTTGATTCAGGAATCACACGTGGCTATAATAATCTTGTTGGATGTCTATGTTCAGCCTTCACTTGCTGACATTCAAGAAATATCGCCACATAGTTAACTACATCATATTTCATCCACTTCCAAAAGAATAGTGGTTTAATATCTGCCTTCATTTTCATGACTCCAAGATGAGCCATATACACCTCTCGAGGAGCTTCGTTTAAAATTAAATTTCTCAATTCGTCATTTGGTGGTATATAAATTATGCCATTATATCTTAGTATCCTGTCACTATCCAAATAATATCCCTCATATCTCAGTACCATCATGGTATCTTGTCCGATGTTTTCTTTTACTTCCTTGTACCAGTCATCATCAATCTGTAATGCTAAAATATTTTCTTGAAGATTCGTCTTTAGGGGTATTATTGAAAAAATGTGTGGTCTTCGACTCAACGCATCTCCTACTTTATTAACTATTCGTTTAATATACGCAATTTCAAAATCATACTCACTTAAAATTTCTAACCAACGTCTTTGGTGTGCATTCAAGTCACTCTATGTAAAAATGTGTTGCAATCCATTGTGATCTGTTTTCAACTCAAATTTTCTTCCAATAAGGTAATGTCTCCAAACTCGTAAGTCATAAAAAATTGCTAATAATTAAAAATTGTGTGTTGTGTAATTCTCTTCAAGACTTCTTAGTTTCCTTGAAATATATGTGATAACTCGACCTTCTTTCATTAATACTCCACCCAATCTTCCTTGGATGCGTCAATGTATACTAAGAATTCCTTGTCCATATCTAGAACTTTCAATATCAGTGTTGTTGTTAATAATTATTTAAACTTATGAAATACTTTAGTGCATTTCTCTCACCATACAAATTTATCATTTTTCTTTTGTAGTTCCATAATGGGATTTGATATTTTTGAAAATCCTTCGACGAAGCGTCTATAGTAACATGCTAATCCCAAAAAACTACGTATTTATTTCATGTTTTTCAGTGATGGCCATCCCATAATATCCTCTACATTCGTTGGATCCACAACGATACCTTCTGTCGAAATAATATGTCCCAAACAGTGAATCTTCATATGATAAAAAGAACATTTCGACAACTTTTTGTACAACTTGTTTTCTCTTAAACACTGCAAAACTAATCTCAGATGTTTGTCGTGTTCCTCTTTTGTCCGAGAGTAAATTAATATATCATCAATAAATACTTGTATGAACTTATCCAGGTACTTTCAGAACACCCCATTCATTAAACTCATGAATATCCCTGGGGCATTTGTCAATCCAAACAATAATATCGTAAATTCGTAATGTCCAAATCTTGTCTTAAACGCTTTTTTAGGAATGTCTTCCTCCTTGATTCACAACTGATGATATCCATATCTCAAATCGATCTTTGAAAACATTGTCTCCCCCTTCATTTGGTCAAATAAGTCATCAATTCTCAGTAACAAGTATTCATTCTTGATCGTGGCTTTGTTTAATTGACGATAGTCAATGCAAAGCCTCCACTACCCACCCTTCTTTCTTACAAATATTATTGGTGCACCCACCGATGATACACTTGGATGTATAAGTCCCAAATCCAATAACTCCTTCAATTTCATCTTTAAATCTTGCAATTTAGGTGTCGACATCCGATGTGGCGTTCTTGCAATTGGTTCAGTTCTAGGTTTTAAATCTATAGTAAATTCCAATTCTCTTTTCGACGGTAAAACTGATAGTTCTTCAAGAAAAACATCAGCAAACTCCAATACTACTGGAAAGTTTTCCAATCTTTTTGTTTTCGTTAAGAGCTAATATGGCATACAAATTACATCCCTTGCGCATATTTTTCTTTTATTGTAGGTAAATAAAAAATCCTAGCGATACTCCTTGGTTTTTCCCTACAATTACTCTATTTTGTCCCAAATCCTCAATTAAGATTAATATTTTTGTCTTACAGTTAAGTATCGTGTCGTGCGATTCTAACCAATCCATTACAATCACAATGTCATAGGATCCCAAGGTTGTAACAAAATGGGTTACACTGGTGATGAATTCACCCAAATTTATTTTACCGTCATTAATATTTCCTCCAACTTTTTGTTTGGCTCTAGATGCCAACTCTACATATCTAAACTCGTCTTGTTTAACTGGCTTCACCTTAATTATTTTAAGTGAAAAACTAGATATAAAACTCTCAGTAGCTTCTGGATCTATCAAAATACTAAACTGTTGATATGATATCATACTTGAAGTATCGAGTACTGTAGACCGATGCTTAGCCTGGTGGTTATTCACCGCTGCATGAATCCTATGGGGCTTGCCAAAATATCCCACTGTCATATGTCCTATTGATCCAACATATCTTGCATCATCAATAGGACAATATATTTGATAGTGGGGCTCTCAACAAGTCCAACACCTGTTCTTAGGGCCGGTGCTCCTAGTTTCAGAGGATGAATCTAATGGTCTAGGATTCTGAGGTCCTTATATGTTCTGCAAAACATATCTATATTTCTACTGCTGCTGAGGATGACGTGACTACTACTGTGGTGGTTCTCTATATAGATTCCTATGATTGGTATCATGTCTACATGGTGTAGAAAATACATTCCCTCTAGGTGTATCATGGTGCCCAGAAGTTTGTCTAACGAGTGTCTATTGTTTTGGTGCTTTAACTGGCGTCTATCATGTTTGGCTGGAAGGATTCCTACTCTGAACTCCACTGTTCAATTCCTCCTCAATCATAAAATATTTATGTACTGCATCGTGAAAATTCTAAAGCATCAGAATCCTCACCTTACACGAATTTTGTAGTTGAGACCAAAAACAAAGTTATTCACCTTTAACTTTTTAATTTTCAATCGCGAAGCATAAATGAGCAACTCCATAAATCTAGCCTCATACTCAGGTACTGTATGACTACCCTGTACTCACTTTCAGTTGAAATACCGCCATGTGGACCTTCATGTTGGAGGTATAATCGCGCAATGAAAAACACATTTCCATATTATCCAACCAAGATTCGACAACTCATTCGTCTATGGAACCCCAAAACTAGGGAAATTTCACCTTCTCGAGTTCTCTATGAACACTACCACTAAATATAAGAGGGTGATGCAAACCCTCATTGGGTACATATCCCCTTCCCTCATCACGATTGAGGTAGTTTATCAACACCTCTGACATCCTTTGAAAATACCTCATCATACCCCTTCCTTCTGTACCTCGACGTCTACTCGTCCTCCGTCCTCTAACCATGATACCTTCCATAAACAAAATTCAATTTATATTAGCGATACATCTTAATTTAAACAAATGCATTGAAAGTTGTAACGAGTTCGGTGTCATAGAGTAGAACCCCGCTTTGATACCATATGTAACAAACCCCTAACTGATCAACTAAAGAGTAATAAAATAAGAGTAAGAGTAAGCAATGCAAGCATGTAACATTTTTATAATGCTTAGCTAAATTAGAAATTTACAACAAATAATTTTGGCATCAAAATCATAAATTAGTTCGACATTTCATTTTTTTATTTTTCAAATTCAACTTATCGAAACTTCATAATTGTCTAATACTAAAATTCAAAGGAAAAGTATCTGGAGGCATAAAAATGTGTAAATGTGTAAGCATCTGAATATCTTAAAAAAAATTGCAACGGACGCACTAACTCTTTTTGTGCCAATTGCACAAATCGTGAGATAAACTCCAATTAATTATCAAATCAGTCAACTTTATTCATGTGGTAGTGAAAGAAAATTTTAAACATGTTCAAGACCTCCCACCTTCCTTCAACGGTGAAAGCCTAACTTTGAAATCTTAATAACTACAAGGACCTTTTTACTTTCAATTGAAATTACAAATAAATTAAAGCATAAATTAAACAAAATTTATACGACAATTATTGAGAGTAAAATATAATCTTAATAGAAATTTTACTCATTGTAACAACACTTAAGCCCATTTATCACCGAGTGAGAAAACACAAAAATAATATTATTAGTCCCTGCCGAAGGCATAGAGGGACTATAGCAATTGATAATTCGTTGACTTCATATTAGTTTGTCCTTTGACCACAAATATTTGCATAATATCCATTGTTGGAACTAGGGAACTAAAAACATTGATTTTTATATAATAAAAAGTACCATATATGTCATGATCTGATTGGATAATAGATTGGAGGTCTTATTGTTGGCTTTGTTATTCCTAATGTTATATATGTTAGCATATACAAAGTATTTGATCATGTACGGTATTTTTGAATCATATATCTTTGTTATGCATTGCTCGAAGGTGGATTAATGCTAGCATTAGTTTGAATGTTTGTCTTAGCATTTTATACTAGCATAATTTATCCCAATGTTTGATATGCTAGCATATCCAAAGTTTTTGGATCATATATGGTCTCTCTAATTTGAGATCTTATTATTATTAGTCCTTATTATTATTGCACATGGATAGTCAGTTTTCATATTACTTTGTTGTTGTTATTATTATTATTATTTTATTACTATTACTATTACTATGTGTGATTTTTTCTTTATTGTTGCGTGCTTCGAGAGTCTTTGTCATTGTTTTGTACGTAAACAAGACTACCACACTGCATTCTTTCTTAAATGTTTGCATAGGGCGACGCCCTTCGACGGTTCTGACAATCTTAAGTGTTTACCTAACAGGTCTCACAACCTTAAATTTTTATTGTACAAATGTGTTGCAATACAATTTCGTTCCATTTTTTTGTTGGTGTTGTTTGTAGTGAAATTGTGCAAAATTGTTCTCCACCGGCATCACTAGTTCAGTGGTTTATCCTTGTTCGTTGGTTCATTGGTTGATCCTTTTTCTTGTTTGATTCAACTTTGCAAGGTTGAGGTCCTGCAGTTACAGTTCGACCTCTTCGTGGTTGTTCACTGGTTTGTTGTTCTTCAACTTTGCAAGTTGTTGGACCTGTTGTTGTAGTTTGCAAGTTTTGGGGATGAGCTCTTGTCATCCCTCGTTGACGGGTAATTTTTTGTGCCATCATTTCGTTGCTATTCCTTTTTTCCTACTTGATGTTTTGCACCTTGCAGACAATATTTTTCAATGGTAGGAGTCCCTGCCTTGAAATTCTGTTGCAGAACATCTTTCTGTGTGGTCTTATTTTTTGTTCCTCGAAACCATACGTCTTCATATGTCGATCTCCACATCCTGCATATTGTGCCATAGCTATTTGAAAATTTGCAATGCAAAGGGGTTTAGAAAACGAATTCGGAGATGTCACAAGGGGGAACCATCTGTTGGGGTGTAGTGGCAAGGAATGATTTTATTCTCTGGGTCAAAAAAATGTGTCCACCTGTTGCCTTTGTCCTGTCCTTTCTATTTTACAGAACATATTTTTCCTATGAGAAGCTTGTAGGATGCACACCATGAATAGGTTCAAATTGATCTTTGTGCTAGCAAATTTATAGTGTTATTTATTTGCGTTGTTTCTTTTGTTTGGTTCACTGTTCAGTGTAGGTTTTTTTTCTTGTCATCTACTATGGTGACTGGGGGGAATTAAATTTTACAGGAAGAAAGTTGAAGGATACATACCGGGATTGGTACGTAGTTCTACGCTTGTAGTTTTCTATTTGACTTTTTTTTTTTCGTTTTATTCTTTTTTTTTCCCTTTTCTCTGTTTTCATACAAACTGAAAATAACTAAGAAACAACTTGAAAATAACAGTTTAAGAGATGAAACAAGTAATAGATATTGAGTCGTATGAAATAGATACACACTCCATTATACATGACAACATTGACAAGGTGTTGCATAGAAATGGGCTTTTTAGATTGGATGCATTCTCGAATACTGTAGGATATTGCCTTTTCGATGCATTTCAGGTTCTAATGCATTTTCGTTATTCCTCGACTGACCTGCGCAATGGATTGATAGATTATTTATTGGGTTTTTTAAAAAATGGCGACGTTGAGGAATTGGAGTCATATGAATACGAATTGGAATCTGATTTTCTTCGGCAGTTGCATGGAATAGCTGATGTCACTACGTATTTTTCAAAGATGCGATTGTCTGCATCTCCAATTCTACCTGCACATGAGAGGGGAATTTGGGGAGATAAATTTTGTATATGGTGGCTATCTAAGTGGCTCAATATATCAATTTGAATATGGTCATTGACAAGAAAAACAAGATATCTACTAATCAACAAAAATGCATCTAGCAATCCATATTGCATCTTGTTCCATGATGCCAGTCCTTTCAGTGGTCATTATGAACCACTACTATATAGAAAATTGTCTTTATGAAATCTTGGAGGACCTCAGATTTACTTGTCCCTCATTTACAAAGACCTTGAATCATAGTGGAAATGGATTATGCATCGCATAGTCTTCCATGGTTTGCAGATAGCAACAATTGTTGTATCTAGTTGTGGAGATAGTTTGTTCAATGCAATTTGTTGTTTGGTAGCAGCAGAGTTTGATGTGCATTCGATGTGGCTTTACACTGTACAGTCCTTTTACAATGCAAATATAGGCGAAAACCAACGAGATTTTAGCTTCTTGCATCAACACCTTTCGCCATATCTCCTAGAAAATATGTCGGCAATTGGAAGTTGGCAAGAATACCTTTTAAAAATGGCACTGCCATATGAAAAAGGGAATGTGGAGGGTGATATATTCTGTTTGCAATGGATATCTATCATATTCAGAGTAAATATTCAGGTCTGGTTGGCCCTGCCAGATGGCACTGTCCATTCCTGGTCTATTGATTCAAATTACGATCGAACAATTGACATCCTCTCGTTGAAAATAGATACAACACATATCCATTATCTAACTTTTCTTGGACATGTCACTGGTCCAGGGTTCAATGTCCATGCCACCCAAACCACATCGAATCTACATACGCGTGGTATGCTTTTTAATGAGAATGAAACTCCCAATTGTGATAAGGCCATACATGGCTTAAACCAAAAACATAGGCTAAGTTATCACAACTTGAAAAAGGTCATGCGTGAAATTCATCCCAGTTGTGATGAGGCCATACAAGGCTTAGAAAAAAACATAGACTAAGTTATCACAACCTGAAAAAGTTCATACGTGAGAGAAAGAAAAACATTGGTGGTATAGGAAATACTGTCATTCCAGTGTTCACTTTCAATGCCAGCCAAACCACATCGAATGTGCATAAGTGTCACATGTTATTTAATCAGAGTGAAATTCATCCCAGCTGCCATCAGGTCATCCTACCCTTGAACAAGAAATGTAGACTAAGTTACCACAACTTGAAAAAGGTCGTACGCGAGAGAAAAAAAAAAAACATTGCTATTCTTCCTTCTAGAGATAAACTGACATATCACAATCTAAAAAAAATTGTTCATGTACAACACAACCAAAAAAGGTACGGTCGCATATCCCACAATGTTCATGCAACTATCCGAGAGGAAAAAATCATTTTTCGTGGGCTAGAAGCAACATTGTGCACTACTACCAATGAAAATCAGCAAACACTTTCTACCAATACTTCCCTGTGAAAGAAAGATGCAAGATATAACTACATGAAACAAATCAAATACAATCCTTCCATTAAATGTGAAATTTGTGATCAATTGAATTTCGCAAAAATCAGTAAGTATTTCACGCCTAATTTGGAAGAAGAATACCTCCACTTGACAGCACATGATAAAACATTTTCCAGTGGAAAAAATTTTCTTCCATGCAAACGATCGCTTGAAAATGGAAAACTGCCACAATTTGCAACCCCCGACCAAACAAGATGTAATACACCACTACCAGATGTAAGTGTACTTATAGAACTTGAAGAGAGACTTGTGTCTCTGCGAATTGCATTTGCACAAATCAGGCCCTGGGGCTATAAACGACCCCAGATGGGCTTAATAGGATCAATTATTAATATGTCTGTTCAGCTAGATGTTGTGCAAAAAGCCTTGCCACAATTCATTAGAGATACAATGACAATTGATGTGGCTCTCAAAAGACGCTTGCAATACAAAAATGTGTATCAGACATGCAAAGTGTGTGTGCATTTTGTTATGAAAGAATTAAAGGAATTATGTTCTAGGGCCCTATACAAAGCACAAAACATTTGTATAAATGAGAAATGGAATAGTGTTGTTGGAGAAGAGGATGTCAACTCTAGAGACGCTCGAAACTGCTAGTGAATTTGATACGAGTGATGAATCGGAAAATGAAACATCTGCTAAGACATTGGTGCATGGATTCACTAATTCACAGTGCATTCATGACTTGCAAGACAAGATTGTTGAAATTGCACCTGCTGAGGGGCAATGTCCACTTGAAATATTCAAGGAAAAAATCGTTGAGGAAATGATCTTCCCAACACTCTTCTATGGAGATCCACATCCCATTGAAATTACAAAATGATTCAGTTATCATAAAATAGTTCGATGGGCGCTGCTACATTCAAGCAGTGACTTATCCTGTCACATAACAAATTTGTTTTTCAAAACAATCCACATAATAAGAGAGAAAGTGTTGTCTTGCATGTGGGTACGAATAAGAAAAGGCTAGTTACAAGGAAGAAATTTGTTGGCCAAGGATGTCAAGTACAAAGTAAACCTAGAAAAAATAATGAAATTTCAAAAGCATTCACATCTCTCCTGACTATTTGCAAAAAAACAAGAAAAATATTTTTGCAATGATCCGACAATTGGGCCTGCCAACATTTTTCATCACATTTACAAGTGCAGAGCATTGCTGGGATCCATTGGTGGTTGTCGTATCTAACTTTCATAGGAACAAGAAACGTAAAAAACAAACCGATACACTGGAAAATAATGACATTGAATACCTCATAAGAAAAGACCCAGTGACATGTACTCACTACTATAGACATAGAATAAATTCTTTGAGACAATTGATATGCCATGATGAAACATTTTTCAGAAAAGTATCAGACTACTTTTTTGTGACTGAATTCCAGAATAGGGGGAATAAACATGACCACACATTATTGTGGATAGAGGGTGCACCAGTCTATGGAGCTGACAACAATTCATAGATCGAGCAATTTGTGGACAAATACATAGCATGCAACACAGATCATTTGGATCCAGAACTTGCCAAATTTCATAGACATTATCATACAAAAAGTTGTAGAAAACGAAAAAACTCGCATTCCATATACAACTTTCCCGTGCCGCCAATGAGAGAAAAAACAATCATAGAGCCACTTAGTTTAGAGGACAATGTTGTCATTGAGAAATCTAAATCCTTGTTCACATTTCTAGAACAAGAAGATTTTGACAAGTTGATGAGATTCAATGACTTCTTGATAGAGATAAATCTATCAGAAGATGACTACATCCAAGCCATCCAATGCACGCTTAAATAACCAACAGTTTTCCTTAAACGAAAACTTTCCCATATTTGGAACAACAGTTTCTCCAAGGACATGTCAGTTATGTGGAATGAAAATACAGATGCGCAGTACGTCTTCAATGCATATGCGACAACATCATATTGTACCTTGTATATGAAAAAGGTTGACAAATCTATGACAAGTGCACTCAGAAGAATACACAAAAAACATGGAATAAGTCATATTGATTCCATACAAATGATACGTACGATTAGCAATACATTTCTTAATCTTCAACAATTGTTTGCTCAACAAGCAGTCCACATTGCACTTTCTCTGCCCCTCAATTGTAGTTCAAGAAACTGTGTCTTCATAAACACATCTCCACTTGAGAAACGCACATGTGTGCTTAAACCACCATTTTTGCTAGAAAAAGAGCTTGACAATTCAAAAGACGTACTATGTCGCTCTATTATTGATTATTACCTCCAACATCCATCTCCTATTAGGCATATCTACTTAGTAGAATTTGTATTACATTACAAAAAAAATGATGCGCCCATATCAAAAAGAAAAAAAATATCTGTGATACGGTTTGTCAAATACAATAAACATTCTGACTATGAAAACTATTGTAGAGAAAAAATGTTGTTATAGGTTCTGTTCGATGAAAATGAAGAGACATTAAAACATAATTTCTCTACATGGGAAGATGCGTATGTTTCCTCTGATACTATAGTGCAAATCACTGAAGATAAATTTACTTTCAATGTTAATCCAACATGGGGTGATATAGAAATAGAAGTTAATGAGCTATAAAACCCTGACAATCTTTGTGAGACATTCACAAACCGAAAAACAACCAGAACTCACTGCGAGTCCTATGACTTGCAAGCGGATTTGCCTCATCCTCGAGTAGGTGGCATTGAAAAATGTATCAATATTGGTTTTTAGGTCACAAAACATCCTTTCCTTATTGAAAATAATGAATACCACATAATAATATGTTTGTTGAATCGAGAACAACAAACAATTCTAAAGGACATTGCGCTTAAAAAATGCTTGAACATGGACACTCCTGTTCACTTGTTCCTTATAGACGGAGTAGAAACATGCAAGACATTCACAATGAAAGAACTATTCCAAATGCTTATACAGATCTATGATTCAAACAATTCATCTGATCCTATGAAACAAAAGGGTGTAATAGTTGCATACACAGGAAAAGCTACATATAATGCAGGTGGAACAATAGTCCACTGTGCATTTTTAATGCCTTTTAACAAGTCACAGTTTCTTCCACTTAGCAAGGAAATGTTAGATACATTGTCTAAGCTTTATGATGAACTCCAAATTGTCTTTATATATGAGGCATATTTGATTGGAAGTCGCTTCTTGTATTCCATTGACAACTGACTAAGAAGCATAAAACATGTGCACACGAAATACTTTGGAAACATTGACATGATATTTTGTGGGGATATTTACCAAGCATAGACAATCCAAGATTCTTTGATAATTGAACAACCTACAGTTAACATGCAAACAGTGATGCATAACTTCTGGAGAGACAATATTAAATGCTTTGAATTTCATACTACAATGCACCAAACAAATGAAACATTTATTGCAATTCTGAATATAATGCGAACAAATAGCCAAACATATGATGACTTAACATATATCAATTCGAGGTGCTTATGACCTGCACCAACAGACCCAATGTTCCCTTACCTGTTCTACACAAATAAGTGTTGCAATGCATAATAGGTACATGCTATCGCTCATGCCTGGCGATGCTATCATCACCAATTCAATTGTCCTGGAAGAAGACAACCATGGAAATGTGCCACGTCATGAATATAAAACCAGTTTACCTTTGCAGCTTGTCCTAAAATTAGAAATGTTGGTTGAAATATATGCCTGCAACTATGATTCACAGGATGGCTTGGTCAATGGTGCAGATGGAATACTCAAAGGCTATACCAAAACAGAAGAACTTGATGTCCTTTGGATTAAGCTCCATGAACCACATATAGGCAAGCGACAAGAAAGCAAGTTGGATTATCTATATAATTCAAACACTGTAAGCGATTAGACACCTATTTTGCGAATATCAAAGCTAGTATCGACATCAACAAAGATAGGTCGACTGAAGATTTGAAAATAGTTTCCAATTAAACTTGCATGTGCATGTACAGTCCACAGATCGCAAAGACTAACACTTGATAGTGTTTCATTTCAGCCTGTTGGAATTCGAATACATGGACTTTTATACACAACATTGTCCCATGCCAAAAGCATAGACTCTTTGTATTTACTAAGTCCTCTTACAAAAGATAATTTCAAAGTCAAACATAAAGTTGATATTGAAATGGAACGCCTCAGGACTACCACAAAATGGCATCTGCAGTATGATTACCAATTCATGCAAACAAAGTCATCTGTAACAATTCTCTCGCTTAACACACACATCTTACATGCACACATGGATGATATACTCAATGATTATGATACAATGCAATCTGATATTTTGTGCTTGTAGGAAACATACATGGCATTATGCATGCAAAACAAACAATTTCCAAATCACAATTGCATATCAAGTTACATTACACATGGGGTGATGATATTGGTGAAAAAACATGTACCAATTTTGGGCCATATACATTTTGAAGAAAAGAATGTTGAGATGGTGGTTGCAAAAATATTTTTCCATGGAATAGAAATTGCAATACTGAATCTGTATGTTGCTCACCATGCAACATTCTTCAACATACTAAATTTTATTTCCAATGCATTAGGCCATTTGCATCTAAACGGAACCATTGTGCTTGTAGGAGACTTCAATATTGACATGTTGCAAAATAATGCCAGAATAAAAGAATTGGAAAACTACATGTGCAAATATAGTCTCCGCTTTCTTTTGAAGAACACAAGCCATGTGCAAAATGCGCTTATTGACCATGTGTGGTCAAATGTGCCCACTCCTCAATACAACATATTTATCTCAGACACATACTGGTCTGATCACGATACAATTGGTATTGCACTTGAATTATGAGATATACATCAAACATATTGCAAAGTCATATTTCTATGTTTCAAAGCATATCTGTATAGCTTGTTGCAAAAAATACAAATTATCCAGCTTCTTAGTTTTCCCTGGTTTGTACACATACTGGTCTGGTCACCACACAATTGGTGTTGCACTTGAATTATGAAATATACATCAGGCATATTGCAGAATCATATTTCTATGATTCAAAGCATATCTGTCTATATTGTTGCAGAAAATCTAGATATCCAACTTCTTAGTTTTCTCTGGTTTGTAATTGCTTTTGGTCATAATTTTTTTTTTACAAAAATAAAATTATATACACACACACACACACACACACACACAAACTTGAATGAACTAAAAAAAAAGGAGGCACATCCTTCTAACACTTATGTTACTCTATTCCTCGTATTCTATTTTATTTAGTCTATGTACATAGTACTTGCTTTTTTCTTTACATGTCAACTTATGTTCATGTCTGTTTTGTTTTGTTCTTTTATTCATAGAATCAAATAGGAAAACTAGACACCACAAAGAACTCCTAACCAAGAATGTAGAAGAATCCATGCAAAGGTACGTTTTTCTACCCGTGTTCCATATCCAATAGTTTTTCGTTTACTCTGTCTATATTTGTTGAATTGGTTTGCAACTCTGTTCTTTTGTTTTTCCTCCTTGGACACTCCATATCTTCCTATACATTGAATTGTCTTCATGTCAATTATATGTTCTGTGTTGTTATCTTGAAATAAATAAATTTGTACTCCATCTTTTCTTTTCATGTCTTCCTACGTAATAGTTTTCTTTCAGGTTGGTTCTTACCTCCCTTTCTTTTTCCTCTTCTATACTTAGTCGTTCTGCCTTCTTTTTTCTTCCCCTCTATTATCCATTTCTGATTCTATACTTAGTCCCATGTCTATGCTCGTGGGTTCCCAGGACGACGAAGTGATAGATTTCATGTCCATCTATATCTCTACATCACGCGTTCGACCGACCGTCGTTCATTTTCATAGTTCGTAAATTTTATGACAGCGGGTTCCTGCGTAGGTGCCATTGAACTCTCACGCCCCATGTGTGTGGTATACATATCGTGCCCAAAACTTCGATGATCTACAATTCGACCTGGACCCGAAGCTTGTGACTCATTTTTCCCAGCGTCCGTTGATATTTCAAAGCATCTGTTGATATTTTTCCCAGTTTGTCTCAAAAGTTATCCAATTCTATGGTCGCAGGTTCCCCCCCAATGCATTATCGAACTCCCATGCCTCGTGTTTGGATAAAATATTTCATCCAAAACTCAGGTTATCTACAATTTGACCTCAAACTCCTCGAACTCGCAAGCCTCACTCTTTATCGAACTCACAATTTGTATATCCATCTATATCTTGACATCATGAGTCCGACCGAGCCCTTTCGTTTCCTTAGCCAATTGTATGGCCGCGGGTTCCCAGGTATGCATTATCGAACTCTCATTCCCGTGTTCCAAGTATACATCTTCCATCCAAAACTTGGGTGATCCATGTCTATGCTCACAGGTTCCCAAGATGGCAGAGTGGCAGATTTCATTTCCATCTATATCTCTACATCACGAGTCCGATCGACCGTTGTTCATTTTCATAGTTTGCGAATTTTATGGCTGTGGGTTCCTACGTAGGCTCCATCCAATTCTCATGCCCCATGTGCATGGTATACATCTTGCGCCTAAAACTTCATTGATCTACAATTCGATATGGACTCGAAGCTTCCGACTCATTTTTCCCAGCATTTGTTGATATTTTTCCTGGTTCATCTCAACAGTTAGCCAATTTTATGGCCGCGAGTTCCCCCCCAATGCATTATCGAACTCCCATGCCTCGTGTTCACATAACATCTTGCATCCAAAACTCCAATTATCTACAATTTGACCCCAAACTTCTCCAACTCGTAAGCCTCACTCTTTATCGAACTCACAAATTGTATATCCATCTATATCTTGACATCACGAGTCCGACCGAGCGCTTTTGTTTCCTTAGACAATTTTATGGCCGTCGGTTCCCGTGTACGCGTTAACGAACTCTCATTCCTCATGTTTTGAGTATACATCTTCCATCCAAAACTTGGGTGACCTACAATTCCACCACAGACTCCCAGGTTCAAAAAAGGTACTAAAACATCTTTAATTCTCCTCCATGCTCGCCACATTCGCCCCTTCCCAATAGACATTAATTATGATTTTACTAGTGACAGTTCACCACAGATGTTCGAAACTATTGGCATTAATAAGTGGAAATCTCGAGGTAATCTCCCATTAAAATTAATTTATGGGAGAATATTATGGAATCTTATTAGTTTTCTTTGTCAATCTTGAATTCGCAAAAAAAATGATGGTTGTTTTGGTTTTTTAAAGACGTCATTGTAGAAAGAATTCAATATTGTGCTGGCCCGTTGTCATCTACAAAGGTGTTCACATGATGTCGCTCTTTAGTATTGTGCACATAATTTTTGAGCCTTACATGTTTGCATATCTGAGGCTCTGCTTGCATATGAAAATGTTGCTCCACCATTCCAATTTGAACATAGTTTACATTTGGGCCACAGAGAACAACAATAAAATAAAATAATATGAAATTTTTTTAAGTAAATATTAACAAATTATCTTCTGACTTGACGTTGCTTTTGTCAAAATCTAGGTATATTACACAACTGTCAATTTTTTCCCCTTTTTTCAATAGTTTCTCAATTTCTCTGCCATCTTTGCACGCTTTCCCATTGAAAATTGATGGTGCTTTTATTAGCTTTGAAAATATTGGCATTAAAAGGTGAAAGGGTCGAGGACATCTACCATTAAAACACATTGAACGAAGATTTACCGGAGATTGTATTATGATGATGCAATGTCCATTTTAAATACAATGAGGAGAAAAGGAAGGTTTTCATCACCTTATGGCTGCAGCTCTACAACATATCTGTGGAGATACCCTGAATATTTTTGGGCATGAGGACCAATGTTTTCAGTCGTCCATAGATTATGACTACTGCACGTCCACTTCTACCCAAATGAAAGTTATCTCTACATCTGAAATTGCAACGACACATTGTATCTCCGATTTTTTTTTTTTTTACTTTAAGGACTTGGTCACGTGCTGTGCTGAGAACTATATTCCGAACCAGCAGATTGTCCAGATGGGCGACCATTTCCAAATCTCCCCATCGCCTAAATTATTTTGAAATATGTTAAAACTTCTCGACCCAACGCCTACTTTCAAGGGAGAGAATTGTAAACAATTCTTAAAGAAGCATGGAAATGAATTATACCTCTTGCCGAAGTTTTTACAGGACCCAACACCCACTCCCCAGGACATGGCCATATTATAGGTTAGTGCATGTAATAACCTTTTTTGTCAAATTGCATGGCTTTTCACGAGGAAAGCGAGACAAGCAAATGCAAATGGCATATCTCGGATGATTCTGTATATTTTTTATTTTACGGTCAAGCAACAAACCATCTTCCATTTATGTAAGCCGATTTCCATTCAAAACTCTTCCCAGTTATTGCAATACAGGAGGCAAAAGAAATTATTTGTGCCATCTTATTTAATTTTCATCGTGTTGTATTACTATCCATTTCCTAGACTATCTATGTGTAGGAAGTTGAACTCTAAATTTGACCCATTAACATTTGCGTGCTAGAAATTATGGAGACATGACTCTTGCCAACAATTTTATAAGGTCTTCAATTATTTTGTTTCAGCTTTTAAAGCATTGATATTTGGAAGTATTTTCCCCGGTTTTCTGGCCAACCGGCAATCTTCCTGGATAGGAAGGGCACAGTAGGAGAAATGGAGAACTATAATGTTATAAGGATTTTCAGGTCTAAACAAAATCCTTGCTTCCTTCCATGTCACATATCTGGTAAAAAAAAAATTACTGGAATAACAAGTGAGTACATCTATTGATTTCATTTTTTCCATGAAAAAAGGAAAGGACAATTAATGTCTATGCCTTGGAAATTCTGAGATTTCATGGTCAGGAACCACTTCAACAGTTCTTTCACTTACACTATATTGAATGGAATTTGAACCAATACCAATGATTCACACAAACAGAACCGAAAATACCCGGGTGAAAAAAGTGCCCAATGTCTGACTACCACAACCAAGACCACAATATCTCGTGTCAGTACTCCAATGACTTACCCAAGTAACAAATTCACACACAATTCTTCAGGTGGAGGAGGAGATAAGAACCCTCCCTCCAAAAAAATTGAAAGTTGTCACAAGCTTCCTGCGGGCAAAAAATGGAAAACAATAGTCCAAGAACAGGAGGGACCGAGGGGAGAAATTGATATCTACGAACTCTCACTCGAAGATATGGAACTAAAAATTGACATTGAAAAAATGTTCCCTGACGACGATAACCTAGACAACAATTCTCCTCACAGTCCTGGGATGGAAATACTTGGCATAGATACATTGGATGAAGAAGAGTCTTTTTCATTTTAGAGCATTGTTTTTGACAACGAATAAAAAAAAATGATTATTGAAAACAGAGATGTAAAGAATAAGAAAGGGACATCTCATTCAAAGTTCAACCTATGCAACATGCGCCCTTCCCAGATATCCAAGATGCACCAAGAAACTGGATATTATCTAGACAACTCTATTAGCAGCCTTGAAATGGAGAACCTCATGTTAAAGACGTGAATCAAAGAATTGGAGGCAACTCTAATGCCTCTTCCATTGTTTGCTACTCCTTTGGAAATGGTCAGGTCCACCGCACTTGCGCCAAAGTTAAAAGGATCAACAATCCTTCTCACATCATCCCAGTACTATGTGGAAAAGAATATAAACAAAAGAATGGAATTAATAACAGAAGCTTGGGAGATGCCAATGAATATGATCTCTTTTGGAACAAGAGCGCATGCTTTTCATGAGTATCTGCAAGTAGATCTCAAGAACGAGCAAGGTTTTTATCTTGATGCAGTTTTAACATTTGGTGTTGAAGTTATTGGTATGACAGAATCCAGAAGAGACAAGAGGATCTCCCTTCCCTGGATCAAATAGACCAGCTAAACGCATGCTGGAAAGAAAAGGTAAAGAACTTTGTTGGTCACTATAATTGCTTAATTGATTCAAACAATCAAGTGATACATAAATTATCAACCCAGGGAAGTCTTTTATTTCAAAGATAACCATGCACTATATATGCTCAATTCCAAAAGCAACTTATTGTTGTAGTAAAGAAAATTATACTAATCACACTTTGTTGAATGAACTGAAGTTCTGAATTAAATCACAGGAAAGTATCTTCCCTATTGCAGATCTTTTAAAGATTAATCTAAGAATCCTGGATTACATTAAAATAACACTTGCAATGGGAAAGAACAACTATTCTGTAATCAGAGAACATGACCCTTACTCTCAAACAAACACTTCAGTACTAACACTCTTTCATGAAAACAGTAATGCAGAAAACAATTAACTCTATCTAACAGAGAACAAAGCCACCTAGTTCCTTCCTTTCTAAGCAGGAGCCTTGAGCCTTA
>JZKD02S0174362.1:89888-101534 GCA_000966675.3 Picea glauca | reverse complement strand
CACGTCTCATTACTCTATCAGTCCATTCCCCCTGTTCGCTCGTTACAAGTCCCTTCACCATGGTCACTCCCCAGTCAACACCCGCCACGTCATCCGATCGTATTCGTCATTCATTGTTACCTACCATCTCACGCTCCAAAGGACTCGTTGGCAATTTATTATTGGCTAACTTATCCATTAGCTTGTTGATCTGTCCCGCACGCCCAACGGGTATCCGTTTTCTCAAAACCACTCTTCTCGTTCATTCTCCCATTGCTTACTTTGTCCTCACACCAGGGAAAGTATCCCTGTCTTACCTTCGTTTCAGTCAACCGTCCAAAACCACATTCATCCCCACTAACATTTTGTTTGACTTGCAGGTATTTTCACAGTGATGGTGCCAAAATTAAAGAGAGAAGAAGCCGAGGAAAATCCTTTCCTCCTGCCTCCTGTCGACCTCGATAGGATCCATTTGGCCAACAAGGATCATTTAATCGTAGACACAAGGTGCGAATTTGACTTCGCGGATTTGCAGTCATGGCTAAAAGATGTTTTCTTAGATCGGAGTGATGAAATTGGGCTCTAGTAATCCAACCTTCCCCTATATCTTTTCCCCCAGGTCCACCATTCCATGAGTTTGCCCTCAAGTGCCAGGCTCATTACCTCCTCGACCAGAGAGCCATAGTATCTTCATCAAGAGAAACCTTGTTCTTCATCACACCAGAGGCCATTGATCAAATGATGCAGATACGAAGAACTAAATCTGTCTCCCCTTTCAACCTCAAAGTCATCACAGAGCTATACCAAAAGCTATAATTCCCTCAGAGAGCCCAGATTTTCAAGCTTTTCCTCCCTCAGGCTACTCATCTCCCCAAAACAAATCCCCCGTACCCTTCCTCCCTGTTCTCAATAAAGGGAAACCAAATCATTTTGTCGCTCTATGCTTTGCTGGGTTAATTTTCCGACCAATGGGTGGATGAACCCATATTGGGTTTTTTGTCCATCTTCTCCATAGAAGAAAGACCCACCACGCAGTTCAACTACAACACTTTCCTGGCAAACAATATTCATGAACAGTTTTCAAATTTTGCCACAGAAGGCATGTTCCGGTATTCCTCAATACTAGCCTACATGTTCACTTTCTTTTAGGCAAACAGATTCTCCTTTTCAATGTAGAAGATGGACAAGGACGGGAGACTGCAGGCGATAATAGCTTGGACTTCACTACTTAGACAAAATTCTACAGAATTTAGCTTTAAACAATTTATCGAGCAGTTATACCATCCAGTGGTGAGCATGCTCAGTGGCAGACCTGAACTGAGAATAAATGAGGATATTCAGAGGATTTTACACCTCTCAGACCTTGCAAAAACTGGAGACTGGTATCTTTACCAAAACCACACCGAGATCAGGGTATATGGATGTGAGTTGGCTCCATACAAATTTCCCAAGTATTTAACCGTGAGGATATTGCCCTGGAATACATAAGGCAAATGATTAACTCAGATGACATACATTTTGTGTCTCTAAAAAATAAACAACAACTTAGAATTAAAGGGAAAATAGGGTCTTTCATCTGCAATAGCCGAGGCGTCGGGGAGGAAGCAGACAAACTGTTGAAAGAAATGAAGTTTTTTGTTAGCTTTGTATGGCACTATGATTCATGCGGTATAATTTCTGAGATGAGGATTACAAACAAAAATGTCCCATATGTTCATACACCCAAGCCTGGGATAGAGAAGTTCGTGAATCAAACAAAATGGAAGCCAAACACTCTGGTCGATATGGAATAGTAGGACCCCTCAGTCATCATCTCTCAAACTACTACACCACAGGATCCTAAGGAGAAAATACCTAGGAAGGATACTTCACCTTCCATCACTGAAGTCTCAACTGAAGATTTCCAATTACACACCAAAAGGCCAAAAACCAGTCTTACACCTGACACGGCTGGTGAAAAGGAAATCCAATCCACTGCAACTATGAAAGATGATCGGTCACTTTTGAGCACAAGCAGCAAGCAAATCATGTCTACCGTTGTGCCTAAGAAGCCCACTAATTCTCCACCAGTTGACCAACAAAGTAAAGCAGGACCAAAGTTGAGTATTTTTGAGAAGTATGACCCGATCAAAAAGAAACATCAGACGTTGACCAACAGTACATGTGCTCAATTTTGGAAATAGACATCAACGACACAACACAAACTATTGTCCACATTCGATACAGAGAAGGGTATAATGCACATGGCATTTCTGCAGGCATAGGTGCCAGACCCGAAAGCAATCATTGATTACAAAAGGGAAACATTCGAGTTTCATACTAGGGATGTGCATCCTGCTGATCAAATGGATCTGCACAGGAAAACTGGGGAAATGATTTTCTCCACGTTGGCAAATGCTTCTACTGCAACCACTAAATTACAGGTATCTCTGAGCAATGTCCAGATGCAGCTGAAATTAGAAAAGATATCATCCTTTGCAAAGGATAACAGAATTAAGATGTTGGAAGAATTGGTCCTCAAGATCCGGTATGACCCCTCAAATGTGAAAGCAGTTGAGGAGATGCTTAAAAAGAAAAATGTTGATATAGCATCTCTGAGAAAACAGTTGAAACTGCCACCAACGGAAGATGCACATGCAAAGGAGATAGTTGAGACAGAAGGGGAAAATGATGAGATGCTTGGGTTGATAATGGAGCAGAATGCATAGTTGACAAATATTAGCAGACTTAAAAAGGAGATTGAGAACCTTCAGGAACTCAAGTATTCTTACCAAACAAGCTACTCCAAGGAGAAACAAACATCAGACAAGCTCAAACAGGAATTACAACAGCTTCAAAAGAAAACAGTGGCAGGCAAAACACTTGTTGAGGTCAAGCAAAATCTCTGGATGGATATCACCAAATCCATAAATGAGATATGGCCTATGGTTCAAATCATGTTCGAGTAGAACGAACTGGTGCAAAGAAGCAAGCAAGCGATTGAGAAGATAAGAGGAGAATTGGGAGAGATGCTTGTAGAAGCGAATGAGATCATTAAATTCCTGAATTCAAAAACCAGAGAAGATTTAGAGGATTTGAAAATTGAAGATAGGACAGAAACCATCCTTGAGGTCAAGAGGGTCTTGACTAAAAGAGGATTGATGCTACAACTAGAGGAAAAATTCCAGGCTATGGACATAGGAGTACAAAGATTTTTCAGCAAAATTGAATCTCTGTAGAAGAAAGGCCTCCCTGGCCTAAGGGTCATAAATGATAAGTTAATGACACTTTCTGATTATAAAAAGAAACTAGCCACCGTGGCTAAAGATAGTTCAAAATTATTGGGAATACAGGGCAATATCACAAGCAAGGAGTTCTTAGAAGCTTTCCAGTTAGACATCAGCATACAACACGAGATCCAGTACATTTTCATCATCAAACCAACTTTTTCCAAGTATACCGAGATGGATGAAGTATACCGAAGATTGCTCAAAGTTAGTGTTCCCAGTAACCTTCGATGGGAAGAGTTATGCAATCTGATCGAGTAGGAGATGAGGTGTCCAAGACCAATCATCTATCTAATCAGACGAGGTTGTGCAGAGGACTCACCAACGACTTACCCCAAAATCAGCATGAAGATTTCAACACATCATCAAACAATTCCTAAATTTTTGTATCTTGTTGAGTTAGTTAACTAAATTTAGATTTCCACATCCTGATCTTTAATGATATGATCGTATCTAATTTTTTATTATAAATACTTCAAACATTGAAGTATCGAGGGTTGATATTTATGCCCTATAAGCTAGAAAGACTGTAATTTTTATCAGGACATCTTCCAGTAATACAAAGAGACGTTTCAATGGATTCTCGTGTGTTGTTCATTGGTGATGTTTTCCTCTCTATGTTAAATGTTTTTCTCCCTCAGTTGTCATATTGTTTTCTATTCTATTTTTTTTAAAGTAGCGCATGTTGCAGGATTTATCTTCGTATACCCTATTTTCGACTTTGAAAGATCTAAATGTTTATCTTTCTGATATTATAGTGAATAAATTCTTAAATGCTTCTTTACTTTAATTGATATTCTCATCTTTTCTACTATTCATCACTTTACTACTAAAGAATCCAATGAATACATCATCTTTCCATGTGAAAAGAATCTTTTAATTTCTGTTTAGATTTCTATCTTTATAATACAGACCCCATAGCCCAACAGAAGCGTAAAAACCTTTTTCAGCCAACTTAACAAAAACAAAACAAACCATTCAATCTTATTTTGTTTAACTAGCCTAATATCTCAAAGTTAAAACATAGCTAAATCATACAGAGAGATCCCTCTCTGAAGCTGGTAGGGCTAGATTCTAGTTTCGAAGTGGTTGGATAAAGTTACCTCTTGTAAATTTCTTCTACTCTGACAACCTCTGGGAATTTACAGAGCGTTAACATAGTGGCGACCATACTAGGGAACTGAACATACATTCAACCCCATAGTTTCCTTTTCCCTAGAAGAAAACTTTGCTTCTAAACAAACTATAAATCAGAGAAAGCAATAATGTTCAAAGGTTGTTAAGCGCTTATACATAGTAATTTCAGATTAAAAATATATAAAAATTAAAAAAAAATATGGCTCCTAAAAGAGCTTATACTCGATCCCACCTAGACCCGAAACTTGCGATAGAAACTGATAATCTAGAACATTTACTCAAAAAGAAGACCATTCTAGAAGGTTCAGGGAGTCATAGTCCCCTTCACTTCCAGAAGAACTTGTTGCCTTTCAAGATCTCGACTTTGACACCATTTTTGAACAAAGACTCTTTAGAACGAAATATGATAGCTTTGTGACTGAAACCATTTTAGATCCAACCATCCTGCAACCCCGGACCCCTGAAATACTATCTCTCACTGTAAAACCTCAAACCGCTCACTTTGTGCCAGCTAATCCCTCATCCTTCTTGTCCTCTGCCATCGCCCCACCTATCATCCAGGTTGTTGTCTCGCCTCCTCCACCTATCATGGCAGCCATATATGCTCTCTTGGTGTTGGTCGCACCTCTTCATGATATTCCCTAGGATTATCAAACGAGACTCCCACAGTTCGATGGTACAGGGCCCTTGAACGCACAACAACACGTTGATAAAATGAATGACTATTTTGACTTGCAGGAAGTGAATGAAGCTGACGTTCAAATGAGACTCTTTGCGCAGAGTCTGACTGGGGACATTAAGAAATGGTACAAAGGATTACGAGATGCTTCAGTGGTTGACCTTATAGCATTTCAAAGAAGTTTTCTGGACATATGGGAGGTAAAGAAAAATCCTCTCCAGATCTTGTCAGAATACGAAAACATCAGAAGGAATCAAGGAGAGACAGTGCAAGACTACTGCACCTGCTTCAACAATCTGTACAATGCAATTCTAGCTAATATTAAACCCCCACAAGGTTTGGCACTGATAAAATTCCCTAACGGGTTTGACATTGATATGTCATATCAATTAAGGGAAAGAAACTCCACCACCTTGGAGGACATGCAGAAAAGCGCGATAAGTGTAGAGGCCAACCTGTTGGCTAAAAGGGCACGATAGAGGATGGAAAGGAGAGTCACGATTAAAGAGGAACCTTCCACATCTTCTTCTAATGCCAAACTAGATTCCTTAGCTAGAGCAGTGGAGAGGATGATGGAGAGACTTAATGTAACCAAAATAAATCCTCCCAGAGAAAACCAACCTGCTCCACAAATTCGGAATCCTAACTTTAGAAGAAATCCTCCTCAAATCAGGCAGAGAGATCCTAGGGATCAAAGAGAACAGAGAGGTCCTGATCAACATATCATACCACCCCTTCAGGAAAATTATGTCGATGAAGGTGAGGAGGTAATTGAAGAATTAGAGGACACACACATAAACCTCATGGGCATTCACGATAACGAAGCCATTTTCCTTACTCAGGAAGAGCAAGAACTTTTCCTTCTTTCTCAAACAGAGGTGAGTGAGGAAGCCGAAGAGATCTAGCAGTAGGCATTTTAAAATGCCATTATGGAGGTACACAGGTAGTACAATCTGTGAAGTAAAAAGATAGATGAAAATTCCCCCAAAACGGTAAACGAAACGAAGAAAACAGTCGAAACCAAGAAAGCTCCTGAGCCTTCTACCAAGAAGATTCCCGAGAAAGGTAATGTTGAAAATCCAACAAAATGAAACCCTACCATTTTACAAAGATCAATGCAGACTAAGGTTTCATCAACCAACCAACCAAGTACTTCTGCTCTGAAAACTATGGTGGACAGATCAGAATTGTTGAGCCAAAGCAAAGCCCCTACTCCTTTCAGCCTCGAAGGGGAATTAGCCAAAGTGAAAATTCCCATT
The DNA here is from genome assembly GCA_000966675.3 of Picea glauca. Taxonomy (NCBI): domain Eukaryota; kingdom Viridiplantae; phylum Streptophyta; class Pinopsida; order Pinales; family Pinaceae; genus Picea; species Picea glauca. The sequence continues at coordinate 95,214 of JZKD02S0174362.1, read as the reverse complement.
CCCCTTTCTGATTTGATGAGTAAGAACGCTTACCGATCGCAAGTGATCAAAGCACTGAGCATTGAACCTGATATAGGCACGGAGGCCTTAACCGTTGGATCATCGAATCATTCGGACATGGTAAATCTTACCGATGATCAACCTGAACTCTTGTTTGGCCCTGAAGTTGATGGTTAGACTGACACTGGTGTCGTCGCTCCTTTTTACATCAGGCTTAACATACACGACCTGATTCTGCACAATGCTATGCTAGATTCAGGTGCTTCCCATAACCTGATGCCTAAAGCAATGATGGAAAAACTGGGACTCGAGGTCACCAGGACTTACAAGGACTTACACTCTTTTGACTCCAACAAAGTCAGATGTATCGGATTGATCAAGGACTTATGTATTACTCTAGTTCAGATTCTAGCAAAAAGCATGGTTATGGATGTTGTGGTTGCAGACATTCCCCCGAAATATGGTATGTTGTTGTCTAGGTCTTGGGGGGGCAAGTTGAAAGGTACTTTGCAGTTGGATATGTCATATGCCACCATCCCAGTATTCGGACAACAGAGAAGACTCTACATAGAGACGTTGATGAAATATATGGTCAGCAGCCAAGAAAAGCCACATAATTACCCTCTATACTCTGCTCACTCTAATCTAGATTCCTTCATCATGTACAATGACGATGATATGGGAGAACAAATCACTCAACTGGAAGAAGATACATTTGACATGAACGAAGGCCAAGAAATCACTGAGTAAAAAGGGAAGAAACTCATAATAAGTGAAGAATTCCCAACAGATTTCTGGAGCATGGACTTCGATGGAGTTGTAAGCAAAGAAGGAGTTGGAGCAGGAGTTTGGTTGCACAATCACAAATCCATGTATTTGGAAAACCATTCTTACAAACTGAATTTTCAATGCACTAATAACGTAGCCGAGTACAAAGCTTTGATGCTTGGCCTGAAACTACTAAAGAAGGTTGGTGCCAAAAAAATCATGGTAAGAGGAAATTTTGAATTAATTATCAAACAAATTAAAGGTGAGTATGCAGCAAAACATCCCAGGCTTAGAGATTATAGAAATGTCATTTTGGATGCCCTTCAATGTTTCACTGAAGTTGATTTGCAGGTGATGCCCACGGGACAGAACATTTTAGCAGATGGTCTAGCTACGTCAGCAGCTACATGAAAGATACCTTTTTGTTCCACTCGCCCATACACGGTGGAGGTAAAGTATAGACCAACTGTCCCGGACAACATCATATACTTGCAGGTATTTGGGAACGATGACCAAATTGAAGATTTTCTACAATGTAAAAATGATTTCGAGTGTACAAACATAGACTTAGAAAATGATGATGAAAATGTAAATAAATCGGTTTTTGGAAATAATAGTGTAAATAAAATAGATACAGAAGAATATGTGAAGATGAGATAGATTCTGACGTTTTGCATTTAAAGAGTAATGTTTTACCTAGCGGTTTAGTTCCATTAGAAGACTTATTTGATTTTAATGATGTAGCTAAAAAAACTAAAATTGAAGCCAGTGGGAAAGAGGTTGAAGACTGTAACATAGGGACAGAAGAGGAACCCAGAATAGTAAAACTTTCCAAATCCTTACCTCCTGAGTAGAAACTCAAATACATTGAACTTTTCAAGGAATATGCGGACGTTTTTGCTTGGGGATATGAAGACTTAAAATATTATGACACAAGCATCATTCAACATAGGATCCCGATAAAAGAAGATCAAAAACCTTTCAGACAGAAACTTAGGAGAATCAATCCCAAGTTACTTTCCCTGATAGAAAAAGAAATCAAAAAGATGTATGATGCTAAAATCATAGTACCCTTAAGATTTTCCAAATGGGTTTCAAATCTAGTCCCAACCCGAATGGGGAAATCAGGCTTTGCATTGATTTCCAAAACATGAACAAGGTTTCCCTAAAAGACAACTACCCATTGCCAAAAAAGGACCACATTTTACAAAAGGTAGTTGGATCCAGCCGAATCTCCTTACTGGATGGTTTCTCGGGCTATAACTAGGTTCTCGTTCATCTAGATGACCAAGAAAAAATAGCCTTCACAACACCTTGGGGTACCTTCATGTACGTGAAAATGCGTTTCGGTTTGATGAACGCTGGAGCCACTTTCCAAAGAGTGATGGACATCACTTTTGTGGAAGAACTTGGCAGATTTATTGTCATTTATCTGGACGACGTAACTATTTATTCCCAATCTGATGACAAGCACTTACGATATCTCAGACGAGTGTTTGAGAAATGCAGGAAATTTGGGTTTTCTCTGAATCCTAAGAAAAGCCTTTTCAGATTAGAGGAAGGTAAATTGTTGGGGCACATAATCTCTAAGGATGGAATTAAGATAGATCCCAACATAATAGAATCCATTCAAAAACTGGAACACCCATGGAATATCAAAGAGTTACAATCTTTCATTGGAAAAATAAACTTTCTGAGAATTTTCATACCTAACCTGGCTGAGCTTCTCAGGAACATCACCAACATGTTAAAAAAGGACACAAAAATAAAATGGGACTCTAAATCCAAGCAGTCTTTTGAACAAGTTAAACATGCACTCACAAAGGCTCCAGTCTTGATCAGTCCTAACTTCACCAAGGATTTTTACCTTTTTTCTTTCGCTTCTGAACATACCATTGCAACAGTATTACTACAGAAAAACAACGAAGGGTATGAACAGCCCATAGCCTTTTTCAATAAATATTTAAGAGAATGTGCTTTGAATTATAAAATAATGGAGAAACAAGCTTTTTCCCTGGTAAAAGCCATAAAGGATTTTAGAGTATATATTCTCCATTCCCACACCATCGCATACATTCTGAACGCAGTAGTAAAGGACATTTTAAACCAAGACAATCTAGAGGCAGAAGAGGAAAATGGATTGCTATCATTCTGGAGTATGACATAGAGATTAAGCCTACTAAACTGATTAAAGGTCAAGATATAGCAAAGTTAATGGTTGAATCCAATTTCCATGCTCTTGATATTAATTTCTTAGCTGCAGTAGATGAACAGGGAGAGTAGGCGACTCCAAGCATGAAAGAGGTATTTCTTAACTCTCCATGGTACGCAGACCTGATATTTGTTTTTCATAACTTACAAGCTCCCCCTGGTCTGACCAAAACTAAAGCTAGGTTTTTGAAATTGAAAGCATTAAAATTTTTCATTCTAGAAGGCAATCTATATTGGAAGGATCCTAGAGGTATTTTGTTAAATTGTCTGTTAAAGGATGAAGCTGACAAAGTATTGCAGGATTTTCATGTAGGAGACTGTGGCGGTCATCTGAGCTGGAATACCACAGCTAATAAAATTCTCAGAGCTGGGTTCTATTGGCCTACACTATTTGTTGATGTGCATCAGAAGGTAAATGCGTGTCACAAATTTTAGGTGTTCGAGGGCAAAAGGAAGCTCCTCCCTTTTCCCATGAAACCAATCTCTGTTGAAGATCCTTTCCATCAATGGGGATTAGACTTTATCGGAGAAATATATCATCCCTCTTCGGGCCAGCACAGGTGGATTCTTAATGCTACGGACTACTTCACAAAATGGATCAAAGTTGTACCAAGTAGGCACGCTATTGATTATGTCATCGTTAAATTTCTAGAAAATAATATCTTGTCTCGTTTTGGGTGTCCAAGGAAAATTATAACTGACAATGCAGCTGCTTTCCAATCCAAGAAGCTTATAGATTTTTGCAACCAGTATCATATCAGTTTGGGACATTCCACATCTTATTACCCTCAGGGAAATGGGATACCGGAGTCATCCAATAAAACCCTGGTGAACATTATTAAGAAGACGTTGCAAGAAAACAAAAAGTCATGGCATAACAAGTTGGTTTTTGCACTGTGGGCCGACAGATTGACCACCAAGAGGTCAATTGGTATGTCTCCATATCAGTTGGTCTATGGTACTGAAGCAGTTTTTCCTACCTCCTTAGGGGTTCCTGTCATGAAACTGCTGCAAGAGATGCAAGCCGAGCCGAATGGCTCCCAAAGAAGGATAAACCAGATGATCCATTTGCAGTAGTCCAGAGAAGAAGTGTACAACAAAACTCAGGTTGTCCAGGAGAGCATTAAAAAGATCTTTGATAAAAGAACTAAAGAAGACGACTTTGAGCTAGGTGACTTGGTTCTGAGATGGGATGCCCGAAATGAAGATAAGGGGAAGCATGGAAAATTCGACAGTTTATGGAAGGGACCTTACATAATTCACGCATTCAGAGGGAATAATGCTTTCCTTCTCAACAACAACGATGGGACCAATATGCCAGGAGGACCTGTGAATGGAAGAATATTGAAGCACTATTCACCTCCTCAGTAGAGACCTTCGGTCTCACCTTTCCATTCTACAAATCATTTCATTTTTATTACAAGTTTTGAGTGAATAACTTTGGTCAGATGGTTGAAGCCCACAGAGAAGGCCCTAAGCCACTGAACATTATCATCAAATTTTCAAAAATAAAACAAATCAAACAACAAAGGCTACTGTGAAGAAAATTTTTCTAGAACATCAGGAAACAAGATTCTTGGCACTTCGCAAGGAGAGTACCATTCCCAAGTGGATCCGTTGTTATAACCCTATAATCTATAGGATCAACTAGTGACTGAAATGTTATCACTTTACTGTCTTGTTTGTCAAATGATTTTCCATTCTGCAAATAATTTGAGAAAAAAGAAAAAGAAAGAAAAGAAAAGAAAAAGAAAAGAAAAGAAAGAAAAAAGAAAAAGAAAGAAAAAGAATAAAAGAGGGCATAAAAGAAATTGGATAGAGCCCCATGCAATAACAAAGATTCGGTCCATACAGTTTAAGCATGGCCAAGTCCTTTAAATTGACGTTGATAGGAGTAGTGAATAAGCTTGGCTAAACTGTTTAATATTAGCCAAGCAAATTAGGTTAGCTAGGGAATAAATTTCACCAAATTGCCTAATCTTGGTCAAATAACCCCAGGGTAGAGTGTTTTCTTAGTCCAACAGTTTAATCTGGGCTAAATGTCATAGGTAATTAGGTTAGAACATAGGGTAGTTTGCTTTATCTTAATAAAACAGGCATGATGATCAATGTTGAACCATATCTTTGATGTTTTAAAAGTTTGATGTCTAACCCCCATGGTGATAAAATAGAGAAAGCTTGGGTGAATCCACATAATGCACTTATCCTAAGTTTTGGAGAAAATATGACTTTGTGTTCATAGAGTAAAGACAGTGCATAGATGAACGGTTGAAGAGTGGGCACCCAGATCTACGGTTGACAAGTCTTTTCGGACCCCCCTGATCATTCTACCTTTAATGGTAGAGGG
>JZKD02S0174362.1:77810-89842 GCA_000966675.3 Picea glauca | reverse complement strand
GCATCGGTGCTTAGATCCACGGTCAAGATTGAATTATGGACCCCCCCCTCCCCCGGACCGTTCTTCTTTTAACAGTGGGGGGCGGGGTCCAGAATGTTGGTTAAACATCATGCTCAGATGCATGGTCCAGTGACAGGCACACCGATGGACAGATGATGATATTTTTCAGACCCCCCTAACTGATCTTCTTTTAACGATGAGGGGGGGTCTGGAATGGAGTGATTTTCTGGCGGGACCTTTTTTCTACGTGGCAGGAATCCGTTGGTCCAGACTCCCACCACTTACCATTTTCTGACATACCCTTGTCACCCCATGACATCATTCCGCACTTGTTCCCCTAGAGGTCACGTCTCATTACTCTGTCAGTCCATTCCCCTTGTTCACCCGTTACAAGTCCCTTCACCATGGTTACTTCCCAATCAACACTCACCACGTCACCTGGTCGTATTCGTCATTCACTGTTACCTGCTATCTCACGCTCCAAAGGACCCATTGGCAATTTATTACTAGCTAAATTATTCGTTAGCTTGTTGATCTGTCCCCCGCGCTCAACGGGTATCCGTTTGCTCAAATCCACTCTTCCCATTCATTATCCCATTGCTTACTTTGTCCTCACACTAGAGAAATTATCCTTGTCTTACCTCTGTTTCAGTCAACCATCCAAAACCACAATCATCCCCACTAAATTTTTGTTTGACTTACAGGTATTTTCATAGTGATGGTGCCAAAATCAAAGAGAGAAAAATCCGAGGAAAATCCTTTCCTCCTGCCTCTTGTTGACCTCGACAGGATCCATTTGGTCGACAAGGATCATTTAATCGCAGACACCAGGTGCAAATTTGACTTGGCTGATTTGCAGTCATGGCTAAAAGATGTTTTCTTAGATCAGAGTGATGAAATTGGGCTTTGGGAATCCAACCTTCCTCTGTATATTTTCCCCCATGTCCACCATTTCCCTGATTTCTCCCTCAAGTGCCAAGCTCATTACCTCCCTGGCCAGAGAGCCATACTATCTTCATAAGGAGAAACCATGTTCTTCATCACACCGGAGGCCATTGATCAAATGATGCAGATACCAAGAATCGAATCCGTCTCCCCTTTCAACCTCGAAGTCATCACGGAGCTATACCAGAAGCTATCATTCCCTCAGAGAGCCCATATTTTCGAGCTTTTCCTCCCTCAGGTTTCTCAGTTCCCCAAGACAAATCCCCCGTACCCTTCCTCCTTGTTCTCAGTAAAGGGAAACCAAATCATTTCGTCGCTCTGTGCTTTGTTGGGTTATTTTTCCAACCAATGGGTGGATGAACCCATATTGGGTTTTTTGTCCATCTTCTCCACAGAAGAAAGACCCACCACGCAGTTCAACTACAACACTTTCCTGGCGAACAATATTCATGAACAATTTTCAAATTTCGCCACAGAAGGCATGTTCTGGTATTCCTCAATACTGGCCTACATGTTCACTTTCTTTCAGGTGGACAAATTCTCCTTTTCAATGCAGAAGATGGACAAGGACGGGAGACCACAGGCAGTAAAAGCTTGGACTTCGCTACTCAAACAAAATTCTATAGAATTTAGCTTCAAACATTTTATCGATCAGTTCTACCATCCAGTGGTGAGCATGCTCAGTGGAAGACCTGAACCGAGAATAAATGAGGAGATTCAGAGGATTTTACACCTCTCAGACCTTGCAAAAACTGGAGACTGGTATCTTTATCAAAACTACACCGAGATAAGGGTATATGGATGCGAGTTGGCTCCATACAAATTGCCCAAGTATTTACCCGTGAGGATATTTTCCCTGGAATACATAAGGCAAATGATTAACTTAGATGACATATATTTTGTGTCTCTGAAAAAGAAACAACAGCTTATAATTAAAGGGCAAATAGGGTCTTTCATCTGCAATAGATGAGGCGTCGAGGAGGAAGCAGACAGATTGTTGAAAGAAATGAAGTTTTTTGTTAGTTTCGTATGGCACTATGATCTATGCGGGATAATTTCTGAGATGAGTATTAAAAAAAAAAATGTCCCATATGTTCATACACCCAAGCCTGAGATAGAGAAGTTTGCGAATCAAAAAGAATGGGAGCCGAACACTCTGGTCGAGATGGAACAGCAAGTCCCCTCGGTCATCATCTCACAGACTACTACACCATAGGTTCTTAAGGAGAAAAGACCCAGCATGGATACTTCACCTTCCATCACTGAAGTCTTAGCTGAAGATTTCCAATTACACACCAAAAGGCCAAAAACCAGTCTTACACCTAACACGGCTGGTGAAAAGGAAATCCAATCCACTGCAAATATGAAAGATGATCGGTCACTTCTGAGCAAAAGAAACAAGCAAATCATGTCTATCAGTGTGCCTAAGAAGCCCACGAATTCTCCACCAGTCGACCAGCCAAGTAAAGCAGGACCAAAGTTGAGTATTTTTTAGAAGTATAACCTGATCAAAAAGAAAAATCAGATGCTAACCAACAGTACATATGCTCAATTTTGGAAACAGACATCAACGGTACAACACAGACTATTGTCCACATTTGATACAGAGAAGGGTAGAATGCACATGGCATTTCTGCAAGCACAGGTGTCAGACCTGAAAGCAATCACTGATTACAAAAGGGCAACATTTGAGTTTCATACTAGAGATGTGCATCATGTTGATCAAATGGATCTGCACAGGAAAATTGAGGAAATGGTTTTCTCCACATTGGCAAATGCTTCTACTGTGACCACTAAATTACAGGTATCTTTGAGCAATGTCCAGACGCAACTGAAATTAGAAAAGATATCATCCTTTTCAAAGGATAACAGAATTAAGACGTTGGAAGAATTGGTCCTCAAGATCAGGTATGACCCCTCAAATGTGAAAGTAGTTGAGGAGATGCTTAAAAAAAAAAATTTGATATAGCATCTCTGAGGAAACAGCTGAAACTGCCACCAACGGAAGATGCACATGCAAAGGAGATAGATGAGACAGAAGGGGAAAATGATGCAATGATCAGGTTGATAATGGAGCAGAATGCACAGTTGAAAGAGATTAGCAAACTTAAAAAGGATATTGAGAACCTTCAGGAACTCAAGTCTTCTTACCAAACAAGCTACTCCAAGGAGAAACAAACATCAGACAAGCTCAAACAGGAATTGCAACAGCTTCAAAATCAAATAGTGGCAGGAAAAACACTTGTTGAGGTCAAGGAAAATGTCTGGATGGATATCACCAAATCCATAAATGAGATATGGCCTATGGTTCAAATCATGTTCGAGCAGAACGAACTGGTGCAAAGAAGCAAGCAGGTGATTGAGAAAATAAGAGGAGAATTGGGAGAGATGCCTATTGGGCTCTAAAGATGTCCTAAAAACAACCTTTATGCATCAACCAAAGTTAGGCGCTGGCACAAGCGTTTTACTTGTCGCCTACGAAGGTTCTTACCTTCCGTTTTCAATACCCAGCCTCCAGAGATGCAACACCTATAAAGGAACAACAATCGTAAAGGGAACAAAAGTTGTTCTATTCAAAGGAACAACATGACTTGCAAAAGGAACAATAATCGTTACATTGGGCCGAACTAATGTTGAATTAATTGCATTGTAGTGTTTTTTCAACTATCTAATTTGTCAACCTGGCAGTCGTAAACTGACGAAGCACACATAAAGTATATGCAAGATTGAAGTGAGACTAATCTAATCTAATTTTTAATCTACAATTGAAATTGAATCATTAATCGAACACACGACTGAAATAGAATCATTAATCTAACACACGATTGGAATTGAATCATTAATCTAGTTGCGTAAATGAAATTACTCTAAGAATGGGAAATTGTGTAAAGGAAATTAATCTAGAAATGGAGAACTACATGAAGGAAAAGCAAATACAAGAAGTGAAGAGTTAAATGGCACAACAACACATGAGAGCTCTCACCAATGAAGCGATCTTACATTCAATAATCAAATCAATCTTCATAAAAGAATAATGAAAGCATGAAAACCAAAACAATGAATCAAAGCTAAGAATCCCTTTCTCATTCGAATCCTAATGACTACCATTAATGACTACTCTAATTCTAATTACATCTTAATTGAATAATCTAATTTCTCTTCTACTTGAATAATCTAATTGAATCCTCATGAAGAGAGATCACTCTCTTTTATACATGAGAGCTTTGAAGATAAGATAACCATCTCATTATTACAGATCCACTTTTCTCTCAACCTATTTCCCATTATTACAAAATATAATCCCTTTAAATCCTCACACATATCTCTCTCATATATCTTAGATAAGATTTTTCAATCAAATCTCCATGATCTTCTCCTTGGAATGGGCTTGAATTATCTCCTAAAATATTGAAATGGTGGAGGAAGTATTCGAGAAGTCCTTTGAATTAATCCTTCACATATTCCTACACATTACAAAGCTCACACATATTTGAGATATATATGAAAACATGTTGACTTTCTAACATTTAATCACAAATTCCTTTTAAATACTAAAATGAATAAAGTGGAGAAAAATAAGGTGAAACCCAAGTATATTTATGGAAATGATATCGTGAAAGGTTAATGGGGTGATGACATGTGAAGAATGATGAAGGGAAAGGTGGATGAGAATATGACATTTCTGAGCCCCAACAATGCCCGCAGAAGCCACTGAGATCATTGAATTCCTGAATTCAAAAACCAGAGAAGAGTTAAAGCATTTGAAAATTGAAGATAGGACAGAAACCATCCTTGAGGTCAAGAGGGTCCTGACTACAAGAGAACTGGAGGAAAAAGTCCAGGCTATGGACATAGGAGTGCAAATATTTTTCAGCAAAATTGAAACTCTACAGAAGAAAGGCCTCATTGGATTAAGGGTCATAAATGATAAGTTAATGAAACTTTTTTATTATAAAAAGAAACTAGCCATCGTGGCTAAAGATAGTTCAAAATTCTCAGGAATACAGGGTAGTATCACAGACAAGACGTTCTTAGAATATTTCCAATCAGACATTAGCATACATCATGAGATCCAGTACATTTTCATCATCAAGCCAACTTTTGCCAAGTATACAGAGATGGATGAAGTATATCAAAGATTGCTCAAAGTCGGCATTCCCAGTAACCTTCGATGGAAAGAGTTATGCAATCTGATCGAGTAGGAGATGAGGTGTCCAAGCCCAGTCAGCTATCCAATCAGACGAGGTCATGCAGAGGACTCACCAACGACTTACCCCAAAATCATCATAAAGATTTCAACACATCATCAAACAGTTCCTAAATTTTTGTATCTTGTTGAGTTAGTTAGCTAAATTTAGATTTTCACATCCTGATCTTTAATGACATGATCGTATGTAATTTTTTATTATAAATACTTCAAACTTTGAAGTACCGAGGGTTGATCTTTACGCCCTATAAGCTAGAAAGACTGTAATTTTTATCAAGACATCTTCCAGTAATACAAAGAGACGTTTCACATGATTCTCGCGTGTTGTTCATTGGTGATGTTTTCCTCTCTATGTTAAATGTTTTTCTCCTTCAGTTGTCATATTGTTTTCTAATCTAATATTTTAAAAGTAGCACATGGTGCAGGATTTATCTTCGTATACCATGTTTCCGGCTTTGAAAGATCTAAATTTTTATCTTTCTGATATTACAGTGAAGAAATTCTTAAATGCTTCTTTACTTTAACTGATATTCTCATCTTTTCTTCTATTCATCACTTTACTGCTAAAGAATCCAATGAATACATCATCTTGCCATGTGAAAAGAATCTTTTAATTTATGTTTAGATTTCTATATTTATAATACAGACCCCATAGCCCAACGGAAGCGTAAAAGCCTTTTTCAGCCAACTTAACAAAAACAAAACAAACCATTCAATCTTATTTTGTTTAACTAGCCTAATATCTCAAAGTTAAAACATAGCTAAATCATGTAGAGGGATCCCTCTTTGAAGCTGGTAGGGCTAGATTCCAGTTTTGAAGTGGTTGGATAAAGTTACCTCTTGTAAATTTCTTCTACTCTGACAACCTCTGGGAATTTACAGAGCGTTAACACATCTTGCACCAGAACTTCCGTACTCTACAATTCGTCACGACTTCACGCTATCAATTTCTTATGCCCCCTGTTCCGTGATATACATGTTTCACACCACACTTCCGTGATATACATTGTTCACCAAACACTTGCGTCATATACAATTCGACCCCGATTATAGAGCCCGCCTATCTAGGAATCCGTGATCTGAAAAGTGGCTAGGCATCGAATGGTTAGGGGTCGGTTGGAGTCACGATATAAAATCACGAGTGTAAATGTGAAGCGATGCGTCCACCAACACGTGCATTGGGACATTTTCAAAAAAACGGCTAAGTAACGAGAAAGAGAGAGTAGAGCGAAAAAACAATCGAGTGAGCTTCAAAATAGGGTGACAAGGGTTCCCGGGAAGACGTAAGGCCCCACGTGTCAAATTGTATATATATTATGCTACTACTCATGACAACTCAGTGCACATGTTCGCTTATTGGCATTAACAACCAAAAAATGTATTTGATAGCGATTTACAAGAGCACGACCGACCCCCAGGTTGGCGCTATTATAGATATTGCACCCAAAACTTGCATCATCTACAGTTCCATCGTATACATCTTGCACCCAAAACTTATGTGGTCTACAATTTGTCCACATATTGGAACATGGTTTTCATTTCGCCCACAAATAATCTATTAAGATACATTAATATAAATACAATTTAAATAAATATATTTAAACTTGAACCTGAATTTTTTTGAACTCATTGATTGGTCCTAAATCATCGCATCATGAGCCCCACCGATCGTAGTTCCTTTCAACACTTGGCCAATTTCTCTCCGTGGGGTTGCGACTTAGCGCTACCGAATTTTTATGCCCCCTATTCTGTGATATACATTTTTCACACAACTCTTCCGTGATATACATTTTGCACCAAACACTTCAGTCATTTCCAATTTCACCCCATTTCAGTGCAAAAATGTGTAACACGAAGAGGGTATTCAGGCCATCTTCAATCCAAATTCATTCCTCACGAGCCCCACCAACCGCAGTTCCTTTCAACACTTAGCCAATTATCTCTCTGTGGGGTCGCGACTTAGTGCTATCGAATTTTTATGCCCCCTATTCTGTGATATACATTTTGCACACAACACTCTCGTGATATACATTTTGCACCAAACCCTTATGTCATTTACAATTCGACCCCATTTCAGTGCAAAATGTGTAACACGAAGAGGGTATTCATGCCATCTTCAATTCAAATTCATTCTTCTTTTACTGGTGACAACGACTCTTGCACCCAAAACCTGCTCCATCTACAGTTCCACCATATACATCTTGCACCTAAAACTTCCCTGGTCTACAATTCATCCACATATTGGAACATGGTTTGCATTTCGCCACAAATAATCTATTAAGATACATTAATGTAAATACAATTTAAATAAATATATTTAAACTTGAACCTGACTTTTTTTCGAACTCGTTGATTGGTCCTATATCGTCACATCATGAGCCCCACTGATCGCGGTTCCTTTCAACACTTAGCCAATTATCTCTCCATAGGGTGGCTACTTAGCGCTATCAAATTTTTATGCCCCCTGTTCTGTGATATACATTTTTCACACAACACTTCTATGGTATACATTTTGCACTAAACATTTCTATCATTTACAATTCGACCCCATTTCAGTGAAAAATGTGTAACACAAAGAAGGTATTCATTGCATCTTCAATTCAAATTCATTCTTCTTTTACTGGTGACAACTCAGTGCGCAAGTTCGCTTATTGGCATTAACAACCAAAAAACGTATTCAACGGTGATTTACGGGAGCCCAACCGATCCCCGAATTGGCGCTATTATAGATCTTGCACCCAAAACTTGCACCATCTACAGTTCCACCATATACATATTGCACCCAAAATTTCCCTGGTCTACAATTTGTCCACATGTTGGAACATGGTTTTCATTTCGCCCACAAAAAATCTATTAAGATGCATTAATATAAATACAATTTAAATAAATATATTTAAACTTGAACCTCACTTTTTTCAAACTCGTTGATTGATCCTATATTGTCACATCATGAGCCCCACTGACCGTAGTTCTTTTCAACACTTAGCCAATTATCTCTTCGTGGGGTCACGACTTAGCACTATCGAATTTTTATGCCCCCTGTTCCATGATATATGTATTCAATAGAAATTTACGCGAGTCTGATCGACCCCCAATTTGGCGCTATTATAAATCTTGCACCCAAAACTTTTGTCATCTACAAGTGCACGATATACATCTTGATATACTTCACGTTATCGATTTATTATGCCCCCTGTTATGTGATATACATGTTTCACACCACACTTCTGTGATATACATTTTTCACCAAACACTTGCGTCATATACAATTCGACCTTGGTTATATAGCCCACCTATCCGGGAATCCGTGATCTGAAAAGTGGCTAGGCATTGAATGGTTAGCGGTCAGTTGGAGTCACGATATAAAAGCACGAGCGCAAATGTGAACTGGTCCGTCTTCCAACGCGCTCATTGGGACATTTTCGAAAAAAACCGCTAAGCAACGAGAAAGAGAGAGTAGAGGGGGAAAATGGTCGGATGAGCTTTAAAATAGGGTGACAAGGGCTCCCGAGGAGACGTAAGGCCACGCCTGTCAAATCATATATATATTCTACTTCTACTCGTGACAACTCAGTGCACAGGTTCACTTATTTCCATTAACAACCAAAAAAACGTATTCAATAGTGATTTACGGGGGGGTCGACCGACCCCCGGGTCGGCGCTACTATATATATTGCACCCAAAACTTGCGTCATCTATAGTTCCATTGTATACATCTTGCACCAAAAACTTATGTGGTCTACAATTCATCCACATATTGGAACATGGTCTACATTTGGACTACAAATTATCTATTACGATACATTAATATAAATACAATTTAAATAAATATACTTAAACTTGAACCTGACTTTTTTGGAACTCGTCGATTGGTCCTATATCGTCACATCATGAGCCCAACCGACCGCAGTTCCTTTGAACACTTAGCCAATTATCTCTCTGCAGGATCGTGCCTTAGCGCTAAGGAAATTTTATGCTCCATGTTTTGTGATATACATGTTGCACACAACACTTCCGTGATATACATTTTGCACCAAACAGTTTCATCATTTACAATTCGACCCCATTTCCCACAATTTACCTTCTAACCTGCTTGGTAGGGACTATGTTGTTACGCAACACTTGTTATATTTAACTTAGAGGAACTATTAAAATTAAATTCCACTAATTCTAGAGCATCGTTAATTAAAATAATAATACCTATTTGTGTGAATTTCAAATCAATGTGAAAAACATTTAGAATAAGTTGTTAATTATTAATGGCAAAGGTAATGAATATAATTATTTAAAGATCCATGTGGTGTAGAGCAGTTGGTGAGGGAGTGCGTTGTTAAGGCACTCTGTAAGTGAAGTCATCAGTTCGAAACCTTTGGGGACACCTCAAATCCAACCATGTTAAGGGCTGGTGCAGTTCAAGATGGGTGTGATCCCCATGTGATTTTGATGGCTTAGATGCCCTTGGATCGTGGCATCTCAACCACAGGCCAATCCCACAAGTCAGAGATATTTATCTAACAACAACAAGAAAAGAATATAATTATTTAAATGATTGATGCTCAAATAACACTTATTATAACTAAATTAACCTTGAAGCAAAAGTAATGAATATAAATATTAAGGACTAATACTCACGCTCCAGACCCAACATTTATAATTAAAAAAATGGTTGTTCCTGAAATTATAAACTTAACTCATCGAATCTAATATTCAGTATACAGTCAAGTGTTCAATTTAAGTAAAATCACAAGTTTTTTTATGAATCTCCACGCATGCAATCTAGAGCCCACCAGATGTCACAAGAAAATTCTACACCAGGCTTCACGAAGCCACGGGTTGAGCGCAGTGCACTTGTGTACTTACAGAGTTAATATTAGGTTTTATCACCCTCTCCACGTCTTATCTATACCAAGTCCCAGTCATGACAGTGTTACACCAACCAGTGTTAATAGATGTGTATGAGATCAATCACAAAGGCGCCGAGTGAGATTCCAACTGCGTAGTTTTTCTCAACGTGACTTGTACTGCGACATTATTATTATGTAACAAGTAGATAGGTAAATACATCTGCGATCTTAGGGTGAAGGAAATCCAAAATGAAACAAATTCAAGACTTTAAAACAAGTATCATACAGCTGGTAAAACCTATATGGGCGATGGACTAAGGAGGTTGCGCAATACTATAAACAAACTGGTATGAATTTCGAACCGATATCTTCTCCGTCCAGGTTTGAATATTTTTCCCTATCAAGTTTTTTTTAAGAATTCTAGTTCTCTGAGGTCGAGCATCGGTACTATCAAAAAGATAGGTTGCGAGCGCAAAATAAATTACAGAGATTGTAACAATAGTGGTTGCTTGGAAATTAAATATTGAAAGGTCACTATATTAGCAACAGAAATACTAAAAGAGAATGCTGAAAAATCCTACAGCTAGTTAACCTACGCCTCATGTGAGCAATGATAAAATCAAACATTCATCGTCATAAAGAGAGATAGGGTGTGGGCTATCTAGTATTTTGGTCGCCTCCATATTAGAAACGAGTCTCTTGGCCTCTAAAAATATGTTGGAACAATTTCCAATACTTTCATCCTTCTCTAAGCATTTTTCCCATGGGTTAGAAATAACAACAAATTCATGGAAGAACCAAGTTGATCTGGATTTTTTTCGGTACGAAATGAAAGCGGAGATATAATAAAGAAATGCACAGAGATATCGTAGATATTAATAATATAACATAAATGTATCAGAGATGCAACCATAAACACAGATATACAATAATACACGATTTCTATTAATGAAATAAATGTACAGAGACTGTAAAAATACAGAGTGAAAGACTTGCTAGAATGGTGACAGCTTATCTCTGAGAAGAGATGTGAGAGCTAATCGCATTCGCAAGAAGATGATTACAATGAGGCTCCGAAGGCCTTTTTACAATAAGAAGAAATGCCAAAATCCCTCGACATCCAAAAACCTAACCCTAGGAGATGAAGCGCCAAAAGTCATGTGGGCCCCATTTGGGTAAGTTAGTACATCAACTTCCCGGGGTCGTAACTTTTGCACACAATTTTCGTTTTAGGCGTATGATAGCCCGTTGAAAAGGTATCGTCAAAGAGATTCATTTTAGGCGCAATATTGAAGGAACTTATTTATTGAAAACCTTTTTTTCCCAAAAACATCATTTACAGCCTCAAAATGGCCCCGGAAGTTAAAAACTGCTAAAAATAGTAAATTACCAAAATTGTCATAAAATTGTTTTGAGCCAGTTGGAAAAGGTGGGTGGCCACCGATATCCACCTGGATCAATCCTACCTCCTTAGGAAGCAATGGTCTCCATTGCGTTGAGTGCCTGGGGGAGAGGAAAAAATGTTTGTTGAATCTGAATCTTGGAGAGTTGTTTGCCTTGCTGGAGACGTCGCGCTGCTCAGTTTGTGGAAGTTTGTCAAGGACCTGTTGAGGCTAAGGTTGTTCAACAAGTCGAGATACATGAGAGGATGGTGTGCGGAAGGAATCTTTACACTTTGTTGCAACCTTGTCGATCTGCTTCTGTTGGATAGAAGGTGCTTGTGGTGAGGCTGTAGTGGTTGCAGTGTCTTTCTGTTCCCCTTTTGAAAAGATTGTGAAGAAGCTGAATTTTGCAGTATGAGATACTACCTTGCGACACTTTTTTGGTGGAACAATAGTCGGAACTACCTCTGGTATTCTGTAGAGATGACCCCCTAGAGAAACAATGACACTGCGGGGTCGAGACTCATAAACATCATGGTGCTTCCACATATATGGTTGGCCCAAAAGAACATCACAGACATATAGTGGGGAAAAATCAAATAATACCTCATCCTTGAAGGGTTGGATGTCGTATGAAAATTGGCACTGCTGGCT
>JZKD02S0174362.1:44508-59237 GCA_000966675.3 Picea glauca | reverse complement strand
AGTTGAAAAAAGAGGACGTCCTAGGCCTAATTGAGTTTACACCTAGGGTTTGGAATCTTAGGGTTTGAAAAGCCTTGTCCCCAAGCAACACTTTTCAGCCCTAGACTTGTATTTTGAAGCTAGCCATTTTGCCAAAGAGTTCTAAGGAAAGAGGGAGGAGCATGAGGCCTAGATTTAGCTACACCAGAATGAGCGTCCTCCCCTTAGGGTTTTGACTTGGTGGCCCTCCCATTGCAGCACCATCAAGCCTAACTCTCTCGTCCTTAGATTTAGATTCTCCCAAGCCATTAGCCTTACTCCTTGACTCCATTTACCCCAAGGCACTAGTCTATACAAAAACATTGAGCTTTTGGTGTTAAAACAACTCTTTCAAACTTTCTCAATTGTGAAAACCTACTAACCCTAACGTCTACTAACCCTAGTTTTGGTGATGACGCCTTGGCCTTTTTGAACTCTTGTTTGCTCCAAAAGTTGCGGCTAGGTCATCCCTTGATAGCCATAGAGGTTTTATGCAATTTCGTTGGTTGATTTGTCAAAATGTCCACCTCTTTGACTAGCTAACCCTAATCCTAAAACAACAACAATATAAGTGACGTCACACCTGTTAGAACCCTTGCTTGGCTTAGAACGTTTTGACATTTGTCACCTTGTTTGATAGACCTTGAGTTGTTGATCACTTTCATAAGTTTAGATTGAAAAAACGTCCTTATCATTGTCTCTAAATTTAACCTATTATTAGGGCTGATGTCACCTTAATCCTGTAATAGTGACGAAACAACAATATTTATATGAGCAAATTTGCATTGTGATAATACAAAGATTTGATTTTACACATTGAATGCCATTATCTCTTGTGTATTTATTGAAGAAGTGACATTAATATAAGCTTTTACTGCAATCATTGACTTCATCAATAATTACTCTCATTAATGCTCATATATATAAAAGATAGTCATTAATATTGTGAAGTACTAACCACTGCAGCACATTTTCTAGCTTCATTTGTCTTGTCTCGCAAACAGGGGCCATCCAGTGGAATATCTTCTTCTTTTTGACTATCATATTTGCAGTAATCTGTGAAGGGAAGCTTATCCTTAACCTTTGCATTAAACCTTGACCCTTCTCCTTCAGAACCCCAGATTACTAGGGACGTCTCCCTTGGGATTAGCCACCCTAAATAGAAAGAGCTCCCCATCGAGGTGACAGTGGGTGGGGAAGCTCCTATTACGCCAGTTTGAATCCTTGACTCAAGCTACCTAAACCCTTCCTACAAACTGTGCGATAACATGTATCAACGGTGATCTGACCTTTAGAATTATTGTGAACAAATGAGATCTAGTAGTCCATCGAGGGGTGTAGATAGGGGGTCTATGGTAAGTGTGCATGGTGAGATTATTCATTGTTTAATATGTAGGACCCCCCTCCAACGCAATTTCACCACATGGGGAAATAACAATACATGCACTTGTACCAGGTTATTGCAGGTAATCATTGCCTATAGATCTAGACTAGAACTTCAGTCCCTCGCAAAGTAGTCGAGGGTTTCTAGCACGATGTTGTATGACGTAAGTGTTGGTTCCAAGGAATCCTAAGGAGTTGATGAATGGGCTCTATCCCTTGGCTATAGACTTTGGTCATATGAAGCGCTAATTCGCAAACTAGGAACATATTGGAATTACTGTTGAAATCGATCCAAGGGACAACAAGAGCAGATTTGTTGTAACAAATTTGTGTTTGAGAACTTTGTAAGTGGGTATTTAATGGGGTATTCCATCATAAAGGGAGGTCATCTGGTAAAAAGGTTAGAGGGGATTCATTGAACTTCTTGGGGAACTCCTCTTAGGGATCCTAAGTTTTAGGGTCAAGGTTAATCTCTTTAACATGATCCCTTGCCATTGGTAAGTTGGGTAGGTGAGCATTGGTTTCATCATCCATGGGTATAGTAACATAGGTCAAATCCATTTGTAAAGTACCACCCAACATTGTAGAAAATTTCCTAGATAAAAGCATTCCCCAAATATCTAGATCATCTATAAACACAATGTCCATTAGGAAAACTATCTCGGGATGTCGATCAAGGTGGCCCTTCACGTTTTCTATCACACCATGCATGGGAATAACCCTGGATTCAATCCCGTAGACATTTTTGTAAGGAATTGTGACTTCCAAACCTAATTGTCTCATTACTTTCAAGACCATGGAATTTTCACCCACCCCTGAGTCAAGCATACAATTGTTCAAACACTTATTATTCATTTGCAGGGAAATGTAGAAAGGTGGGTGCTCATCATAGTGAATTCCCACAAGGTATACATCAAGGGGTCTCCTATTGACTTATAACATTTGAAGGATCTAGACTGTTGGGAACCCTTTGTTAATTTGGAGCCTTAGGTTTCCATGCTTGGCTCGATCTTTAAGGTTGGCCCCTAAAAGGAGGCTTGGTGGCTTGTTGTTGTGACCTTTCCAAATTAGTGATATTGTTCATCATTAGGGTTTGATTCTTGGCAAGGTCATTTATTGCTTCTTCAATCCTTTGTGCCCATGGAGCGCTAATATCTTGAGTGGGATCAACATTGTGTAAGGTTCTTGGTTTGGAGTCAGCCTTAGCTCTTAGGGAACATAAATTTTCTTCCTTACAACTTGAAATATTAGCCTCGATTTTTGTAGCCACTTCTTGAGCCTCT
Organism: Picea glauca; assembly: GCA_000966675.3. Taxonomy (NCBI): domain Eukaryota; kingdom Viridiplantae; phylum Streptophyta; class Pinopsida; order Pinales; family Pinaceae; genus Picea; species Picea glauca. The sequence continues at coordinate 56,553 of JZKD02S0174362.1, read as the reverse complement.
TCAAGAGTAAAAGCCTTAATGTAGAGGAAAAGCAAATGATCTTTTTCAGAGTGAAGGTTGCTAGGTATTTGTTGGAGCAACTTTTCAAACTTGACATCAAACTCTTTGAAAATTTCACTCTCTATCTTTTTTATTTCAATAAGTTGCAATACCAAGAAGTTAGGGTCTTCCTTAGCACCCCATATTTTCATAAATGTCTCTTCAAATTGGTCGTAGATCTTAATACTTTTTCTAGGGAGACTATTGTACCACCTCATAGTGCCATCAGTAAAAGTGGATGAGAAGAGTTTCATCACCACATCTTCAACATCATCACTCACAGGATTAAGTTGCCCAAAATTTATCCAAATTCTCTTCAACAATAGTTACATCATTAACATAAAAATCGTAGGCAACCACTTTTCAAACTTTATAGGCATATGTCGAGGGTATCCTGGGTTGTGGATTTTTTATGTTAGTGGTATCACTAGAACAATACTTCTACATTGGCATGTATCTAGCATGTGGAAGTCATCGAAATCCTTCTATCCTTGAGTTTAATTTAGTTAAAGGAATTAGTTAAAGTAAAAGTTTTTTTATTAATTAGTTGAGTTATTTAAGAAAAGTGTTAAAAGTAATTAGCATGCAATCTAAGCATGTACAAGGTCGTACAACAACTCAAGCATTTCTAGGTTTGTCTGCAGTGTATATTCTCTTAGTGGGCCATTTTCCTTGTTATGAGAGCCCTGATTTGACCTTAATAAAATCATCTTAGGATTGGTTTTCCCTCTGAGGTTTTTCCAGGGGTTTATACCCAAAAATATAGGTGTTCTTGTGCATGAGATTTTTGGTTTCCTAGTTTATGCTTCTACTGCATGTTTAGTTGATTACTCAATTGTGCTTTTAGTATATAAAGTGATTTTGTTTTGAGCTAACTGTCGGGTTTTGTGTTGAAGTGTAAAATCAACATGGTATCATAGCAACATCCCTAAAGGAAGTAAGCCAATCTAAGGGTTGCAGTAGATCTTATTAGATTGATAACCAACATGCGGAAATCAAAGGATGGATTTCATGGAAACAACAATATTGAGGCAAAACAAGGGTTTTTATTTTGTAGGTGTACAAAGGTGTACACAAGTCATAGAAGGGGTAGTCTCATAAATACGTGAGTCATAGAAGGGACAGTCGCGTACATACATGGGCTGTAGTGATCACAAACACGTACATACGCAGGTTGTAGCAGTCACTGTCATGTACATACGCGGGCTATAATGGTGACAGTCGCGTATCGGCCATACAAGACAATATAGAGGCAATTTCAGTAGAGGGTTATCAGATCAAATATTGAATATGAAAACTAGATTGAGATTTGAGGATAGGTTAGATGGGCTTTCCAAATACAATCCTTGGAATGAGATAATCATGTTGGTGTTGATGGAGAATGGGATTTAGGATTTTACTAATACTTATATAACTCCACCAATAGATGCAAAAAATATGATCATTTATAGTCATAGGGATGTGAAAGACAAGTGCATCATTCTATATGGAGTGAAGGATCACTTGATCCCTCATTTATCAGGGAAGAAAACAACTTGGGACATGTGGGAGGATCTGAAGATTTTTTTTTCCAGAGCAAGAATGAGAATCACATAATGGTTTTGAGAAAGAAGCTCAGGGACACAAAGATGAAAGGATCAGATACGGTGACAATTTATCCCACCTGGATCCTACAAGTTCGAGATAAATTGGATGCAATTGGGGGAACAATGGATGATTCATAGTTGGTGAGAACGACGCTCAAGGGCTTCAGGAAGGAATGGACACGATTCATCAAAGGAATCGTGGCATGAGAGAATCTTAAAGATTGGTCAAGGTTATGGGATGATTTTTTTCATGAGTAACTTCAAGATGAATATATAAATGGAGGTAGGCACAATAATGACAATGAGAACCGTTCTCTTTCTAGTTAGGAAAGGAAGGGAAAGTTCAAGAAGATTTCTAGTGGAGATTCTACCTTTCAAGTTGACAAGAAGAAGAACATGAGTAAAGTCAAGTTCTTTGAATATCACAAGTTTGGACATTATGCAGTGATGTCCACATAGGAATAAGGGTGGGAATGAAACACAAATAGAGGTAGTTGCATTGACAAAGACTCTAGTGGATGAGTTATGCAAAAATTTTGAACATACATGAGACTCTAGTGGATGAGTTTTGAAAAAAGTTTGAACATACATGATTCTTACTTGTTTCCTAGACTTCCTTGAGCACCATATCAGTTGGTGCATGGTTTATATATTATGGAGCCACATGTCATATGAAAGGAGCATGAGAGGTGGTAGAGATATTCATAGAGTCCGACTCATAGATGCATGTAGATTTGGTATGGGGACCAAGCATGCAGTGCAAGGATATGGAACAGTTCCATTCTGGATGGAGTCATGAGGCACATTGAGAGTGAAAAATGTGTTATGGGTGCAAAAAACGAAGAGGAGTGTTCTCTTAGTGTCATTGATTGAGAAGAAGGGATATGAGGTCTTAATTCGAGATGGACAAGCACTGATCATACCCATAGGATATAGCTCGAGAAAATCAATTGTCTTTGGAGTTAGAGAGAGCAACTTGTATAGGTTAAAGGGACAACCTATGTGATTAAGGGAAAGCAAAAAAGTGGCAAAGAACAGGGAGAAGGTAGCTCCGAAGGTTGAGAAAATCAGAGGGAGTCAACCTTCAGGTTTAGGTGGGAAGGAGAATCCTTCCAAGTCTGTCAAGAAGGAGTAATGGTTCAAGATGACTATGCAGGATGCTCGGGAGCAAGAGACTTCTAGGAGCATGATCAAAGATGAGTCTTCAAAGACAGTTGAAATCATGATGGCATTGATAGCTTCTATGTTAGAGGGAGAAACAAATCAAGTGGATTGGAAAGCAGGCATGGTAGTGGATTTGGTAGCGAAGATAGAGCCAAGTCCAGGTGGGAGAAGTACCTTCATCGCTAAGAGAGGGTTTTGATGTTAGTGGTAGTACCAGACAGGTACTTCTGCATTGGCATGTGTCTAGAATGTGGAAGTCGTCGAAAGCCTTACATCCTTGAGTTTACTTTAGTTAAAGGAATTAATTAAAGTAAAAAAGTTTTTATCAATTAGTTGAGTTATTTAAGGAAAGTGCTAAAATTAATTAGAATGTAATCTAAGCATGTAAATCTTAAGTGGGTATGAGAAATAATCTCAACCGTCAATCATGATTATCAAAGAAAGGCTAGGGTGAAGGAGGAAGACAATTGTGTGAGATACACTTGTGAGAGATAAAGTTCGAGACTTTTGGTGAGATACCAAGGTTGAAAATAGAAAAGAAGGACTTTTTCTAGTGTGAGAGGTGTAGAAGAAGAGAAGGACTTGTGCTTACAAAAAAGTGAGGAGATCTCACTAGTTGGGTGAAGTGATTTCATCCAAGTATTGATGAAGAGAGGGTTAGATCACAAATGATGTTGATTCAAGATATTTGATAGGTGGATAAGGACTTCCATCTAGAGATCATACAGGTCAAGGAGAAGAGAGAGCAGAGAAAATCACAGGTGGGTTCCAGTTAATAGAAGCCAAAGGAAAGTGTAGCTTCATATAGAAGTTTTCATATAGAGTTTACATACATGTACGCGGGTCTCAGTGGAGACAGTCATGTATGTACATGGGTTTGTTTAAGGAAAGACATGTACACCTCAGGAAACATGCTATTATAGGATCATGTTGATGCCTAAAAAGTGCAACATGAGATCCCTGCCTGCAAATAAGTTGCAATGCATTTATACGTACATATTATTAATACTAAATAGGTAGAAACCCTGTAGAACAGTAATAAAAGGAAATGCCTCCTCTTGTTAAGATGTCAAAGCTTCGCTTATTATTGCATTACAAGAATAATTACACAATTGGGAACAAAAGAAAAACTTTGGTTCTAATTGCAATTTATGGAGGATTGGTTTATGATTTGATTTGAAAAGAAATGTTTATGTCGTTAGACATTCTTTCCCTTGCTACATCCAGACTATAATACTAAGTATGAATTATACACAAATTTATGTTTGGACAATGGGTCATCATATGGTATGGAATTTCTTTGGCAGATTGTAGATGTTGTGGATCCTTGTTGTGGTTTTGGACCTAACCTTTTTTATATTAGAGGTTTGTATAGTTACTTTGCCAAAACATTGGATATATGTGTAAAGTGTTGATGGAAGATAGCACGCTTCATTATGCTATGGTTGATGACATTTAATAATGGGATATGGGAAGCAACATGCATTTATTGCACGTCGTTCTTACCCTATCTCGGGGATGCCACCTTCACTATGTTTTAGTATTTGTTGTGGGTGCTCTGGTAAATAGAAAATCCATCTTTTTTCGGCCTTGAAGGAGTTGTGTATCCTAGTTTCTTTAGCTCTACTCTTACAGGTATGAATCTTTTATCTCTTCATTCATTAAATTGAAACTTTGCTCAAGTTAAAATCATTTTGTTGGCTCTAAGACTTTGCATGCGAAATGTATTTGTTTTCCAAAGTTTATATCATTTCGATTTGGGGTTTTCCTTGTTTTTCCTTTTGGGAATTAGAGCAACTCAACCAAAACTATAGCTCGACTTTTTGTTTGGGTTAGGGCATGAATTATGTTGTGCCCGGAGAAAACGTTGTATTTATATTGTTGATGCAAAGTCTATGGTGTATTGTTTGCATTCTAGCTGTGAAAAATACGATGTATTTGTTTTCTTGTTGGTATAAAATTGATCTGAAACCGAAGTATTGTTCGAAGCTCTACTCTTTTTGGATTGTTTGTATTGGTTACGTTTGGAACAAACGTTGGCAATTGAACTGTTGGAAAAAATTTTACAACAATTAAATTCGTGTTTGCTCGGATTCTATGACTAATTTCTAAAGTGTTCTCCTTTTCTATAAAATAAAAGGGCAATGAAGGGTTCTTATATTACCCTAGCCAGACCCAAACCTTGGAAATTTGTATGTGGTAAATGTTGTCACCTTGGATGTTGCCAAGAAACTTTTTGAAGGAATTGTTATCACTGTGCCCATGGTTGCACTGCAAATCTCACACCTACTCTGTTTCGTTTCAAGCCTTGTTTCCCATTGAATTCAAACATGTAAATAAATTGAAGTCTTGTTTCTTATAACCATAACATTGATTCGAAAAATAAAAAAACGTGGGCTCGTTGTGTTATTTATCCACTAGGAATTCAATTGACTTCTGAAGTTAATACGAGTTGTTGATTATTAAACACACACTAGGGTTTTTGAGCCACTTTGGTTTCACTGCCAATGATTTGTTGTTATAGAGAAATTTTTGATACACTGTCAAAAGGTCCTTACGTTTCCTTTCAGTCTTTCATGCCAATTTAATATTTTTTAGTTATGATTATTATGTTGGGTTATTGGTCTCCTACAGATTGCTTTACCATTTTAAAAGAACATCTATGGTTTTGGGGAAAAAGAAAAGGAAGACTATGAAAGTTGATAGTTCTGGAATATTCCTCGAATTTGATACAGTTAATGGATGTTGTATGATGAATTGTTATAAAATAAATGGTTGTAGCTCGAATGAGTTTTGGTTAAGGGGATTCTTTCTATTCAAATCAGCTTGGCGAATAAGGGTAAAATAGTTCTAGCAAAGAATATTATTATGAAATATAGAATTAATGAATGATATTTTATTTAATGGAATAATAACCATCTTACTCTCGTCCATTATATCACTTTTTCGCTCATTATATGCCCATAATTCTCCCAATAACATTTAATTCACTTCCCTGTTCTGTTATTATAAATTCATTCAAAGGATTTGGATGATGATTTAGGTGAAAGTTTCAATATGAAGGCATTGTTTTATAAAGGAAAGGCTTTCCATTTTGCTTGAACAATATTCATTGGTTCTTTCCCTTCATGATATCATTTTTCATTCATTACAAATCCCCCCATCTTCACAATAACCCTATAATTCTTTGTTCATTTGAAATTAATTATTGAATTCAATATTTGGTGGATTGTAACAATGGATGGATTGCATATGCTTTTCCTGTGAATAATAAAGCCAACATCTCGATTTTATTTAGGTAGAGTATTAGTGAATGGATTGTTAAATGTTTTCATATTTTGATTGAAATATTGCTTCATGATGATTTTTTTTAGTAGGGACATCAATGGCAGAGGTGCAAACAGAGGTAGAGGAAACAATTAGCAAAGAGGTCATAGAAGGTCACGATTCTTGATACATTTTGACGTTGATTCGCAAGAACTAAATCAAATTTTTCAAGATGGGTTCTTCAACCTAGTTGGCCAAGGGATTCTCCAACCCCGATCTGAGAGGCCTCCTTTCTAGACACATTAAAAATTCATTGGTATCCATGTTCCCCCTCGTGTTTCTATGCATCCAGAACCACCTGCCAATGATGGTTGGCAAGAGATCGTACATTAGTATGTCGCACATCATAATGGTTGGCCTATAGTATAGTTTCCATTACCTCCTCCTTCACCACCATTCAATCCAAATTCCCAAGATGATTGCATTGTTTTGCCTGTCCAATCCTCACATTCAAGCAAAAGGATCAAACCAACATGCCCGAACCAGAGATTGATAAAGAGAAAAAAGTGGCCAATTCCCCTAACTCTTCCGAAAATTCATATGAATCAGTATCCTCCCATAGTCACATCAAATACAATTTCTCCCATGTCATCGGTGACATCCATCCTCAAGGTTCCAATCAGCCTAAGGCTGCAACAAAAAGATCAAAAGAGGGTAGTAGTGGAAAGAGGCAAACTACCTCTCATAGAAAATGCAAATTTTGATGTTGCTATTGGCATGGCAACAAAATTTTTGTTTTGGACAACAAGCATATATTTAGATAGAATGTTTTGGACAACATGGATATTATCCTATTTTTGGTCAACAATCATATTTTATTTTTGTTAAATATAAAAATGTTTGACTATTTATGTGAATGGGAGTTACAAGGAAAACGTTGGAGCATATCTTGAGTTATTATATTTCACATTATGTTGATTATTGAAGTCAATAAAAAGGGAGTAACAAGGAGGAGACATATTTTTTTAAAATTTAACAAAGAGATTAGGGGTCCCACCTATTTAGTTATTATTTAATAGACCCATATTTATTATTATCTATTTGTCTCAAACTAGTGGTTAAGATAACTAAATGTTAACAAAAGAAAGGTAGTTGAACTACCATAACTTGTTTTGAAGAAGAATAAAATCTCAATAATCTCAATCAAAACAAGAGACAAGGGGAGAGAGAACAGAAGGAGAAATTATAATATACGGTATGCTCTATACTTGTGAGATATTTCTTTTTCTTCAATCATTCTGAGTTTACTAGAAATCTAAACCATCTTGATGACAACAGGGTCTTATTGAAGGAAACATAGTTCAAAACTAAATCATATATTTCAGCAGCTTGTTTCTAAAGTTTGTGATATTCTTTGGCAGTCTATGTGTTATTGTTTGTTTATGGTTTAGATTTCATAACCGATAAAGGATATTTTGCAGAGTCATGTGACAACACTTTTATGGCAAGTTGATCCAGATATTTAGGTTTAGTTTATTTTGTTGTTAGATTATTTTTGTATGGTGTCCATCAAAGGATTCTAAACCTGACTTTGGTCCCACCCTCAGAGGGATTTGTAAAGAGAATTAAGCTTTGAATCTCATAATGAAATTAATACAAAAAAAATCAATGTTCTGATTTCAATGTCACATGCGCATTTTATTATATTGTTCAGATTTTACTTTTATTCTTGTCTCTTTTCATGTACACACTTATGTATATATCTGTTTCTTTTATTTTTTTTACAGTTATATATGACATATAAAATCAGCCTTAGTCCCTAGTACATATTACCTCTGGATTAAGATATTTTTTTGAATTAAAGGTTATAAACCCCAAGTAACATTCCCAACTATCTTGCCTTAGCCTAGCAATATTTGAAAATGTTTGAGTAAGGTTCTTCATACCTTTTCCTCAACAGGTCATACAACAACACATCCATTGCCAAGTTTGTCTGCAATGTATACTCTCTTAGTGGGCCATTCTCCCTGTTACATGAGCCCTAATTTGACCTTAATAAAAGCATCCAAGCTTGAAGGTTGTTATACTTGAAACCAAGAGGTAGGATTTAAACCCTAAGGTGCAAGCAAATTTGGCCTCAGGATTTAAATCTTGAGGATGAGGACGTTTAGGGTGCATTACCCCCCCATGCCTAGGGATAACTAGAGGAGATCATTTCTCGAGGCTTGCAATGGATAACATAATCTACACCATGATGAGGATGATCAACATGTCCACATATGGAAGCCTAATGGCCCCTTTGATTTTCCTCCCAGTTGCATCAACCAAGGCTCGTCACATTCAAGCAACCCAGTGTATGGGGCATGGTAAGCAGGTGTCACCATGAGGTATGGTTAGTCCTTTTTTCATGCAAGATGTTGTGTTTAATTTATTGGTCATTTGGACAAGGATCACTAGTTGAAGTTGGATAGTGGATCACTTGATTGAGAAATTGTCTTTGTTTCCTTGTTTCACCTTAGTGGTCAACTTTTGTTCCCTAGTCACGTGTTGTCACTACCTGGGGAAAAGGGGTAATACTGGGGGGGGCTCCCAAAGGTAACATTGTGTTCCTAACCATACTTGACATTTTCCATCATGATATCCTAAAGTTCAGCTATGGCCCATGCTCTCATGAGAAATGGGTTGACAGCCTGGAGGTAGATTACAATTGCTATAAAAGAATAAGAAAATGATGCTAAAAATAAAGTGAACATGTCAAATAAGGACCACCAAAATCCGATCCAACTTGAGTTCTACGCATTTAATGCTCACCCCTGTTGGGCTCTAAAGATGTCCTAAAACAACCTTAGTTTAACATTAATTTATCAACCCGAGGATTCGCCTTTTATTTCAAGAATATCAGCCAAGTCTATGCAGATAGTTGTAGAGGCTAAAATCATGTAGTCAAAGAAAATCTGAGTTTATCAACAATCAAGTTCCTCACACATTCATTAAAATTATGAAACTAAAATATATACTCAACGGGATTGAAATCTGATCTATAACATTTTGTGAATTAAAGGCATTTAACTAAATTGTTGAATTGATCTAACTAAGAAATAGTAATTGAATTTATGAAAGTGCTTAATAAACTGATCTATCAATGACTATTTAATCTGCTAGAAAGAACAGCTAAGTATTGTAAATTGAGAAGGAACAACAAATGTACTTTTAAACGAAAGGAACAACAAATGCTAAATTAAGCAAAAAGAACAGCAAATGCTAACTTAATAAAAGGAACAACGTATGCGAAAATGAGAGGAATTATCAATGAACAAACTTCATCAATGAGAAATGGAACAGCAATCGGTAATATTCAAATGAAGCATCTATCTTCTGTCATCAAACAACACAACTAATCTATAAAAACATCAACACACTCATGCATTCATATTTAACTATTACAAAAGATATTTAAATCACATAATGGAAATCAAATCGATACAATTACAAATTGAGATAGTAACTCCTTCAGACTAGGCCCTTGGTCTTCAGAAGCACTGCTGCTAGAAACTCAGTATGCAAAAATGGTGAAAACACCTAAGCTTCTATTAATTCCATAACTGGTACAACATTTACAAAAGACTGCTTGTACAGAGAAATTCCGAGTTCTGAATGCTTGGATAAATTTCTTAGATGTATTTCTATGATTCATTACCCTCTATATATTACAATGATATGGGTAATTTAAGCCATCCTGAGGATCGAGAGATCCTCAAGATTTCTTTTACTATTTATAAAGTTTACAACATAGAGAATCAATCTTCCTCAAAACTACTTTGTGTCGGATCTCTTTATCTTCCAATAGTCTACATATCTTCAAAATCTTTGAGTTTAACAATATTTGCCTATTCCTACAATAAAATCAAACAATTCCAACCGAATTTTAGAATTTATCTAATATCACTTCATAATATTTCTAGAAGACTTTTTAATCATTTTATATCCTAATTATCTCTAATTAATGGAGAATTCAATCAAGATTATATCATAAACCATGAGAATAAGGAGGATATTTGTACCTTTTCCTCAACTCAACAACCCTGGTCCCAAAAAAGTAATGTTAAAGCTTGGAAACCCACAAAGGGGGACCCTCAAAGAAAATTATAAATGAAAATAGGGATTGGAAAGATGGCTAATAAATGGGTTTGGAAAAAGTTGGCATGCAAATATTGGGTAACTCAAGAGCAAGAACACCCTCAAAAAAAGTGCTCATAGAGATGGAAACCATAAGCCATGAAGGAATCCCTAAACCATAACATCTTCACACATACTCTTGATGGGATTTCACTTTTCCTTGTCACTATCGGGACCTATCCCTCTACATGAATTATTTATTTCTTCCCTAGGTGGCACACCTAATAGGGCTGGATGAAGGCCCTCCCATACTTAAACTTGGTAACCCTCACAAGGTCTTGGGCTTGGGTGATACTTGAAGGGGATACTAGGGTGAACTGTTTACATGGATTGTATATTAGGCATTAATTTACTTTGCATGATTTAAGGACTAACGTGTCTTATGAACATTGGTATACTTTTTCTTATATTTTTCTTTGTTTTCAATGGCCCTGGCATGGTTCTTTGAGGGACATCTTGGGTTGTGCCTAGGATGTTGTGCCTTATTGTAGAACTTTGGCGCGTGTGATGTAGAGTAGTGAGTCATCTAGTGACTCAACAACCTCAAATAGTGACTCTCACATCCTTGGCACCTTAAACGATGGACAGATGGGATTGGTTTTGAACAGGCTGGTCATTATGCCACATACAAGGGTTAAAAGCTCACAGGCTGGGAAAATCACCCTAGAGATATTGTGCATAGAGAATGGAAGACGTTTCCTTTGGAGGCACCCTGGCATCATCTAGGGATGAGCTTGCACTCATCTTGCACTTGGACATGGCCTTTGGTGGCCTATGACATCACCATATATCCCTTGACATCACCATTTGGGCTAGGGTTTTATGGATGGTGTGGTTCTAGATGATTTGCATCTCTTGGGGGTGATAAAATCCCTCATTCCACACTCTTTCACCTTGGAGGATGCCACATGGCCTTTGGAGGCCCAACATTTCACCTTGAGAGAATGACATCACCCCATTTTGAGCTTGACGTCACACACTTGGAGCATGATGTCACCCTTTTTAGGATTTTTGTTGATGTATATTTCATTTTTGCATATTGTAGAGGCAAATTAAGGGGTTTACCCTCTTCTATTTTGTTGTTGACAAGTTTATGTGGACAAATCTATTAGGGTTGTCTAATATAAATAGACAAACCCTAATTTCATTTTTGGATTATCAAAACTGTCACTTGAGAAACATTAAGTCTAAAATTTTCACCCTCTTGGGCTATCTATTTCTTCTACACCTATGTGCTATGCTTGGAGGGTCAAATTGTGGATGTGTTTGCTGATTTTTTGATGGAATTTATGAAATTAGGTTTTTATTTCATGGTATCTTGGTGAAGTAAGTGAAATTTCTGCAATTTTATCTTCATGCTATTAATGTTTCATGGTAATTTTACTTTTTCATGCTAGACGTATTGCTTGGTGAAACCCTAAGAGAGGAGTATAAGTGATTCTTCCTCTCACAAGGTTAATTTTATCCAAAATTTGTGAAGGAATCCTTGCTTGGGTTAGACTCTTAAAACCCTAAAGTGATATCACTTTAGGATTTTACCACTATACATTTAATTTTAACCTAGTTGAAGCATTAAGAAGGGAGAAAAGGTTGTTAGATTGTTAAGCCCTAATATTGGCTTATTACCCCCTTAATTGGGGCTTATTACATTAGTAATGTTATTTTATTTATGTCGGCTATATTGATATTTGGTTCTTAACATAGATCCCAAATGTGCTTGCACTCTAGCAATCCTTCTCTTTAAGGTTTAAACCCTAAGGCCCTAATGTGCTAGCACCTTAGAGTTTAAACCCTCCCTCTTGGTTTCTACTAG
>JZKD02S0174351.1:6116-19279 GCA_000966675.3 Picea glauca | reverse complement strand
GAGAGAGAGAGAGAGAGAGAGAGAGAGAGAGAGAGAGAATTTCTCAAAGATGTCGAAATTTCAGTCCAAGAGAGAATTCTCGAGTGATGAGTTATGATGAAATGAAAAATTACTTGCTTCATATTTATATGAGGAAACCCAAGTCATAGTTTGTCCACTTTACAATTAAATCCATAATTTAGGCTAAAACCTAAGTTACAATGCTTAATTAGTAAATTGATTTGTTCTTTTTCCCACATAAACTACAAAATAACCAAAAATAACAACATGATGGGACATAAAGCCATAAAACTCCCCTCCAATGTGGAAAGTGTGAATATGATCCTACCAAGGCCAAGATTTCATGTGAGGAAGGTGCCACATCATGCCCATATTAAGAAAGAAGGTGGGGTTTTAAGCCCACAACACCACCAAATGCACCAAAATGGTCAAACATCCTCCCAAATGTGTGACGTCAAGATTTCCAAGAGGGATATTAGGGCATAGGAAGGTGACATCACCCTCTCTTTATGTTTTTGAGTCTTCATCATGTGCTAGGGATGTATCACAAGGTGCAACATTCATATCTTAAGACTCCAATGAGTGGGGAACAACATCCATATAATGGAATTTAAAGCCCCTATGAAGGTCCAAGTGGATAAGTCCCTTAATGAATGTCTTCCACTAGGCATGGTACTGCAAAGACAAGAAAATATGCCCTCCAAGGGTCCAAAAATCACATGTATCATGCAAATTAAGATAAATTTAATAGAAGAGCCATCTAAACATTTTCATTAAATCTGATCTAGGTGGATATTGATGGCCACCCACCTATTCCAACTGGCCCCTCTTGATAGTTTTTAGTTCAACATGTTCTTCTGTAATTATTTGTAATTGTGGGCTCTACACTTTTGGGGCTATCTGAATCCCTACATAGCTTTCGGGTGGATATTGGTGGCTTCCCACCTAATCCAACTGGCTTATTTTGGAAGTTTTCATGTCAGTACATCTTTCTCTACTTCCAGGGTCATTTTGGGGCCCTAAACAATGTTTTTTTGTCTTTCCACAATCAAACTGTAGATGGAGTTAGAGTTTGACGACATAATGTGTAGTTCTAAAAAATACCTCTCCAATGGGTTGTAACACACCCGAACCCTAACTTCTCCTTTAAGGGGAATGACATCATAATTTCATCTTTTCCTTAACTATCTCATCTCAAATAATCCCTCTGAGATGATTTATTCTCTTCCTCTTAACCGTAGATTTCTAACGATTTCTACCAGATGCTAAACCGACCCTTGGTTTAGATATTGCATATTTTCAAAGTTATTCGGTTTTCATTAGTTGAGGGCCACATGATGTCCATGTGGGTTCATCTCATTTGTACCATATCTAGGCACCTACCTCTTGTAGGGAAGGTCCATCCATAAATCTATCCAATGACTGGCTTATCCCTCATCTAACACACAGTTCTCCTGAAGCACAAAGTTCAAACTCTGAACTCATATATCAAATGGTCGAGAAGGACCCATAAGGATCCAAAGATCCATGGTCCAAATCCTTTCACAAATTTGGACGTCGGAGGTTTTGGCCACTCCGACTCACAACTCTCCCGAAGCACGAATCTCTAATCTCATAGATTCGACAGTTGGGATGGATCCCATGCATCCTTATCTCTAAGGTCCAGATTAAATTTAGGACTTCGGGACTTCATAGGATTCACCTCTTTAACAAAGAAAATTCCTCATTCGTCAGACCCGCAAAGTTCGAAGGACTCAAGGGATTAACTCCCACGTTCCTTCTGCCGATCCAAAAATCGTGAAGGACTTCATCTCCTCCCAAACTATTATCGTCCGTTAATCTTCCAAATGAAAGGATCTTCCCTTTCGATAATTGGATCTCACTATCCTTCCTGAGCTTCGTTATCTCTAAAAGACTTATGCATCGACAGGCGCTTTATGCTCTTCCTCCTAAAATTGATATTTGTAAATATATCCCACACACTCCTGCACTCGCTCACCAAAATATGGAACTTAAGAGGTTCTCATCTTCGGCCTGCCTCATTGAGACTCCATGCATACTTGCACTACCTCTCCTGAGCTTAAAAAACTCTGTCCTCCTAGAGACTCAGGGAAACTGGGAGTGTCGACGTGCACCCGTGAAAACTGTGGCCAAGGTCAATGAACTCATAGTTTGTGGCTCTAGCTTAAACCACCATAGGGATCAATAATTTACGAGTACAAGTCATGTCTGAACCATATAATTTCTTATTTTCCTAATTACACAATCAAGAAGAAATAAAAGGGATATAGTATAACCACTAAGCAATCATGCACATCCTTGAAAACATTCACAGTATATCCAATTTCATTACACAGTTACAACTCAATTACACAGGGTAGGAGAAAACTTATCTATTACAAGTTGTAGCCATCTAACTGAACGTGGGTGTGTGGATTTCCACCCAACCATAGGCTTAGAGGCATTCATTATTAGCACTCTGGCCACCCCAGTGCCAAGCCATGATATCACTAGGGAATTTACACCATCTCTTAGAGAGACTTTCTCTATCATAGCGACCCTGTGAGGTTTATCAGATGCTTCCTCATCATCAAGCTCATGTTTGGGTCCTTTAGGTCATGTTCTCTGCACTTCAGTTTGTTTCACGCATCCCCTTCCGATATTACGCTTTTGGCTAGTGTCTCCTCTCCCCCCTCAATGTGTATCTTACCTTTCCTCTTTTGGAAGGTTCCCAACCTATCCTATTCCTTCTGTCAGAAGGAAGATCAGGTCTGTAGTTTTATCTGGTACTTCAAACTGACAACCCATGTTTCCATTCATGAGGGTGGTTGATTATTCAACCACCAGTCCTTTTCTTAATTAATTGATTTCTTTCCTGTAGAGATATCATGGCTCGTACTTCAAGACTTCACCCCCCAATAGTTAGTTATGGGAAATTTAACCATAACACATTTACATCGTCCACATGCCTTATCATTGTAATCCTATTTTATGATTAATTACAAGTTGGGGGAAATAGGGTGTTACAATTCCCCCCCCCCTTAAAGGAACACCTTCCTTGATGTTCTTTCTCAAAAACACTTGTCATGCCTTTCTCATTCAGCCACTTCAGAAGTATTGAACTTCATCCTCAGTCAAGTCCTTTTTCAGACTCTTATTCTTCGTCACCTGCCTTCAATAATTCTTGGACAACAAGCACATTAATCACAATTTTATGAGAAAAAATCTTACTGTTGTTCAAAATTCAAGAGGAAAATTTCATAATCCAACACAATACTTATCTGTGCAGTTCATGAGTTTGCATCCACATGACTATCCTATTATCCAGGCTCACTGTTTTTTTCCTGGACATACCCATTGTGTGCATGATACCAATTAATAGTTTACAAGAACTATCAAAGTCTCCTCTCCCTTGCGGTCACTCACCCTCTAGGCCCAGGCTCAGGCATCCCCTTCTCTGCTATACAGTTCTGTTTTTGTCCAGGTATGAACAATTTATTCACCCTTTTTCCTACATTAATTTATCAATCCGGATGTGTATCCTTTCAAGGCAACATGTAAGGTATATGTAGGGGCAAGAGTACAATCTGTTCTGGCCAAGGGTTCACAATTAAGATTCAAAACATTGTTGTAAAACTGGATTAACTACAACTTCCGAAAAGCAATCATAAGAATCAAACCATTGTAACAATAAGCATAAAATGATAAATAACACACACAGAAAGATGCAACACCTGATCAAAAGAGTGGGCCCAAATCTCTGATCAGGGCTGCATTAGTCACAACAAAGATGAAGATAGCAAAATAGATAATGTTTTATAAATATGAAAAGGGTTATTACAATCTCAATGGGGACATCCCCAATTACAGGAATAAACTGTCTTTTATACATGGAGAGGGAGAACAACCTCTTTCCCAAAAACATGGTAACCGTATCCCCAAAGATATACATTAGTTGGAACGGCACCAGTACCAGATAAACAAAATCAGGGAGATATCCAAGATGGTTCAAGGATCTGCGACTCCTACTGCGCGGCCTCCTTATGGCTTGGTTGTTGCTGTGAATAATGGATCTGCTGCGGGATGAAGCCTTGGTTCCTGTTCTCCAGAAGCTATGGTCAAACATTCGTTTTAGTGTTGCGAATAGGCGAAACTCCATGACTTTATTTCATTAATAAAATATTCCAATAGACAGGGTAGGGGTATTTACCTTACAGATTTAGCATAGTAAACATAGGTAAATAAGTGCAAAAAGGTCAAAAAGGGTAATGAAAATGAAACAGAAAGATATCCCGATTTGGTGCCCAACATATCCCCTCAACTAGCCTTCTGCCTACCCTCATGTAGTTCGCCACCTTTGTAGGTCTAGATTTCACTAATTGTTGGATTCCTAAAAATGGGCAAGATCATATTCTTCGGCCATCTATGTCCCTGGAACTTTAAAACCATCTGAATGGAGGACTTCTTCCCACCAATCTTCTGGGATGATATATGTTGGAGTGTAATCTTATACTGGCAACCAAATAGTGGGAATCTGAAACCAGAGTCCCATCCATCGGACCCCGCATGTTCGGACACATGCCACATATCTAGGCACTCTGGGGACCACTCATGCAAAATTTGGTGCTCCAAAATGTTCCCTTTTCCAGACAGTTGTAGGTGCCATCATCCACCTTTTCTGACAACAATCAAGAGCCTCTTCATGAAATGTGACTATTTGCTTAACACAAAGATCAAGGCACCAATTTTGTGTCCTCAACATTCTGTCTCTATTCACCTCAATCCACCAAAAGGTGTTGTGTTTAGAGAACATGGTGACTGACCTTTCAGGTTCTCCTCTTACTATAAATGACTTTGTAACCTGATTAGATTCAAATTTATTAAAAGCCTTCTGCTAGTTGATCTGGTTGAAAGTGTAAGAGGTGAGGGCCCTTAAATGAATGTCTCCCACATATGGGACCAGATTGAATTCTCTATCTAGGTGCAACAGATATCCATGCAGGTAAAATTCACACATCAAATGCTGAGTTGGCATGTCATGGTGCCTCATTATTCGAAGGAATTGTACACCATTTTCTATTTTATAACTAATCTCATTTTTTATGCTCTCCATGTAGAATAAAATAAAATGTTCATGTAAGAATAAAGAATAACAAGAAGCAGGGGGGCGACATGCCATCACCTCTTGCACCAAATTAAACATCTACTCCTTATCAGTTTTCAGCTCTACCACTTGCTTTTCCAGCTGCTCCATCTTGAGTTGTTGCTTCACATGCCTTAGTCTCATGATGTCTATACACTCCACATATTCAAAAATAGTTGTGGAGGCTCGTTCCTAAGTTCTTCTGACCTCGTTTTGGTACTAAGCCACAATAGATTTCCAAGTCTGCACTTTGACCATTAAGGCATGCTCACATTCTTCAAACAATTGCTCGACCAGGTCTGTTTGAGTAACAATAGAGGTTATGGCTACCTGGTCCGTCTGAGTCTCTGTTTCTACTCCTATGGCCTTGGACTTTCTAGCTTGATGCTTGTATTTATTCATCCGCTCCTTCATTTTGTGTACCTGTTTCCTTAGTTTCCTGACGTCCATATTAAGCTGCATTGTCTTTTTAAATTGTAGCTGATGTTTTTGTTTGACTAGGAGTCTTATGACCTTCTTGCCTATCTCTTCCATTGGCTCATTCATCGAGACCACTTCGCTTGGTCCCTCCTCTTCGCCTATAGCTATTTCCTCTTGTTGCGCACTCACCGTGAATGGTGGTTCCCTTGTGATATGATCTCCTGCTAATGTCTCTATTTGAGTATCATCCATCCCACACGATTGTGGATTTTGTGATAGAATTGGAGGAATGGCGAGATCTTCTTCTATGTTCCGAAGGGAACGAGTTCACCTTGCTCCTCTTGGAATAAAGGAGAAAAAGGAGAACTGGTAGGGATCTTCAATATTCGGTCATGAGGTCGACGTTGGTTCTTGTGGTTCAGTGCCAACCTCATTCCCTAGTTCTCCCAACACTTCTTCCATGGGCTCTATGGTCAGGTTGGTCACGACCTCTTCTTCATTCTAGTTACCCTCCTCCATCGACTCCATGGTGACAGGAGGTCCTTGTGGAGTACCCTCGGTCGCAATATCGACCAATTCACCCGCTCCTGTCTGTTGTGACCCCACTTCTGTGGTTTTCATGCTATCAAATTGCTCTGCTAGTTCCACATGTGAGGCTGGTTCTTGTGGGACAACCTCGGTCGTGGTACTAGTGGGCCTTTCTGTGTCAACTTCCACATCTTCCATTGGTTCCATGGTTTCGGCTTTCTCTTGGGGAGAAACCTCTTCTTCAAATTCTTTAGCTTCCATATCCATCTCTTTTGGTTCCTCCTGGTCAACATAGTCATCTTCTCCTGCATTTGCCTCCTCCGTGGCTTCTGGTTCATCTTCCCTAGCATCCACAGTGGCTGCTACTCCTTCCTATGTGGAATCCTGAAACAGTTCCCATGGGATCGGGATTCGTCTGATGGCATTCATTACTAACAACTGAACCAACCGATGGTGGGTGATGACCGCCAATACCTATCGCGACTCCTGAGCTGAGTGTGCCATTAGGTGAAGACGTATCAATAAGAAGTAAGGCACATTCAGTGAGAAAGCCTCTGCTTGGGGAAATCACAGGTGAGTTAGTATTCAGAGATGGTATTTGAATATGGTGGAGAATCTCCCTTCGCAAGTCATATATATCATGACAAAATTTTCTACTTCTTTCCATGGATGTGACATCAAATTTCGGTCATATCCTCGACCCTTCTGCACGATGCTTTCTCCCGCCTGTAAAAATTCTTCGGGAAACTACAGAAGGACAAAACTTCTTGAAAACCATTGCTGTCCATTTTGAGGGAGTCTACGGACTTTTGCAATGGCTTCCTCTGTCACAGGGATTTAAATTTCGTGGACCCGAGAGCTTCCTTCTCTCAAGTTGAGTGCGAATTTTGTCGCAATTTATTCATTCGACCCTTTCAACCTGTCAAAGTAAACATTCCATCCCGCGTTCTCAAAGGCCTGCCATACCTCCTAATTGTTCCAAACTCTCGTTGTATCTTCAGGTTCATGCCAGACAGATCATCCACCCATTGCTNGAGAGAGAGAGAGAGAGAGAGAGAGAGAGAGAGAGAGAATTTCTCAAAGATGTCGAAATTTCAGTCCAAGAGAGAATTCTCGAGTGATGAGTTATGATGAAATGAAAAATTACTTGCTTCATATTTATATGAGGAAACCCAAGTCATAGTTTGTCCACTTTACAATTAAATCCATAATTTAGGCTAAAACCTAAGTTACAATGCTTAATTAGTAAATTGATTTGTTCTTTTTCCCACATAAACTACAAAATAACCAAAAATAACAACATGATGGGACATAAAGCCATAAAACTCCCCTCCAATGTGGAAAGTGTGAATATGATCCTACCAAGGCCAAGATTTCATGTGAGGAAGGTGCCACATCATGCCCATATTAAGAAAGAAGGTGGGGTTTTAAGCCCACAACACCACCAAATGCACCAAAATGGTCAAACATCCTCCCAAATGTGTGACGTCAAGATTTCCAAGAGGGATATTAGGGCATAGGAAGGTGACATCACCCTCTCTTTATGTTTTTGAGTCTTCATCATGTGCTAGGGATGTATCACAAGGTGCAACATTCATATCTTAAGACTCCAATGAGTGGGGAACAACATCCATATAATGGAATTTAAAGCCCCTATGAAGGTCCAAGTGGATAAGTCCCTTAATGAATGTCTTCCACTAGGCATGGTACTGCAAAGACAAGAAAATATGCCCTCCAAGGGTCCAAAAATCACATGTATCATGCAAATTAAGATAAATTTAATAGAAGAGCCATCTAAACATTTTCATTAAATCTGATCTAGGTGGATATTGATGGCCACCCACCTATTCCAACTGGCCCCTCTTGATAGTTTTTAGTTCAACATGTTCTTCTGTAATTATTTGTAATTGTGGGCTCTACACTTTTGGGGCTATCTGAATCCCTACATAGCTTTCGGGTGGATATTGGTGGCTTCCCACCTAATCCAACTGGCTTATTTTGGAAGTTTTCATGTCAGTACATCTTTCTCTACTTCCAGGGTCATTTTGGGGCCCTAAACAATGTTTTTTTGTCTTTCCACAATCAAACTGTAGATGGAGTTAGAGTTTGACGACATAATGTGTAGTTCTAAAAAATACCTCTCCAATGGGTTGTAACACACCCGAACCCTAACTTCTCCTTTAAGGGGAATGACATCATAATTTCATCTTTTCCTTAACTATCTCATCTCAAATAATCCCTCTGAGATGATTTATTCTCTTCCTCTTAACCGTAGATTTCTAACGATTTCTACCAGATGCTAAACCGACCCTTGGTTTAGATATTTCATCTTTTCAAAGTTATTCAGTTTTCATTAGTTGAGGGCCACATGATGTCCATGTGGATTCATCTCATTTGTACCATATCTAGGCACCTACCTCTCGTAGGGAAGGTCCATCCATAAATCTATCCAATGACTGGCTTATCCCTCATCTAACACATAGTTCTCCTGAAGCACAAACTCCGAACTCATATATCGAATGGTCGAGAAGGACCCATAAGGATCTAGAGATCCATGGTCCAAATCCTTTCACGAATTTGGACGTCGGAGGTTTTGGCCACTCCGACTCACAACTCTCCCGAAGCACGAATCTCTAATCTCATAGATTCGACAATTGGGATGGATCCCATGCATCCTTATCTCTAAGGTCCAGATTAAATTTAGGACTTCGGGACTTCATAGGATTCACCTCTTTAACAAAGAAAATTCCTCATTCATCAGACCCGCAAAGTTCGAAGGACTCAAGGGATTAACTCCCACGTTCCTTCTGCCGATCCAAAAATCGTGAAGGACTTCATCTCCTCCTAAACTATTATCGTCCATTAATCTTCCAAATGAAAGGATCTTCCCTTTCGATAATTGGATCTCACTATCCGTCCTGAGCTTCGTTATATCTGAAAGACTTATGCATCGACACGCGCTTTATGCTCTTCCTCCTGAAATTGATATTTGTAAATATATCCCACACACTCCTACACTCGCTCACCAAACTCTGGAACTTAAAAGGTTCTCATCTTCGGCCTGCCTCATTGAGACTCCGTGCATACTTGCACTACCTCTCCTGAGCTTAAAAAACTCTGTCCTCCTAGAGACTCAAGGAAACTGGGAGTGTCGACGTGCACCCGTGAAAACTGTGGCCAAGGTCAATGAACTCATAGTTTGTGGCTCTAGCTTAAACCACCATAGGGATCAAGAATTTACGAGTACAAGTCATGTCTGAACCATATAATTTATTACTTTCCTAATTACACAATCAAGAAGAAATAAAAGGGATATAGTATAACCACCAAGCAATCATGCACATCCTTGAAAACATTCATAGTATATCCAATTTAATTACACAGTTACAACTCAATTACACAGGGTAGGAGAAAACTTATCTATTACAAGTTGTAGCCATCTAACTGACCGTGGGTGTGTGGATTTCCACCCAACCATAGGCTTAGAGGCATTCATTATTAGCACTCTGGCCACCCCAGTGCCAAGCCATAATATCACTAGGGAATTTAGATCATCTCTCAGAGAGACTTTCTCTGTCATAGCGACCCTGTGAGGTTTATCAGATGCTTCCTCATCATCAGGCTCATGTTTGGGTCCTTTAGGTCATGTTCTCTACACTTCAGTTTGTTTCACGCATCCCCTTATGATATTACGCTTTTGGCTAGTGTATCCTCTCCCCCCTCAATGTGTATCTTACCTTTCCTCTTTTGGAAGGTTCCCAACCTATCCTATTCCTTCTGTCAGAAGGAAGCTCAGGTCTGCAGTTTTCTCTGGTACTTCGGACTGACAACCCATGTTTCCATTCATGAGGGTGGTTGATTATTCAACCACCAGTCCTTTTCTTAATTAATTGATTTCTTTCCTCTAGAGATATCATGGCTCGTACTTCAAGACTTCACCCCCCAATAGTTAGTTATGGGAAATTTAACCATAACACATTTACATCATCCACATGCCTTATCATTGTAATCCTGTTTTATGATTAATTACAAGTTGGGGGAAATAGGGTGTTACAATTCCCCCCCCTTAAAGGAACACTGTCCTTGATGTTCTTTCTCAAAAACACTTGTCATGCCTTTCTCATTCAGCCACTTCAGAAGTATTGAAATTCATCCTCAGTCAAGTCCTTTTTCAGACTCTTATTCTTCGTCACCTGCCTTCAATAATTCTTGGACAACAAGCACATTAATCACAATTTTATGCGAAAACATCTTACTGTTGTTCAAAATTCAAGAGGAAAATTTCATAATCCAACACAATACTTACCTGTGCAGTTCATGAGTTTGCATCCACATGACTATCTTGTTATCCAGGCTCACTGTTTTTTTCCTGGACATACCCATTGTGTGCATGATCCCAATTAATAGTTTACAAGAACTATCAAAGTCTCCTCTCCCTTGCGGTCACTCACCCTCCAGGCCCAGGCTCAGGAATCCCCTTCTCTGCTATACAGTTCTGTTTTTGTCCAGGTATGAACAATTTATTCACCCTTTTTCCTACATTAATTTATCAATCCGGATGTGTATCCTTTCAAGGCAACGTGTAAGGTATATGTAGGGGCAAGAGTACAATCTGTTCTGGCCAAGGGTTCACGATTAAGATTCAAAACATTGTTGTAAAACTGGATTAACTACAACTTTCGAAAAGCAATCATAAGAATCAAACCATTGTAACAACAAGCATAAAATGATAAATAACACACATAGAAAGATGAAACACCTGATAAGAAGAGTGGGCCCAAATATCTGATCAGGGATGCATTAGTCACAACAAAGATGAAGACAACAAAATAGATAATGTTTTATAAATATGAAAAGGGTTATTACAATCTCAATGGGGACATCCCCAATTACAGGAATAAACTGTCTTTTATACATGGAGAGGGAGAACAACCTCTTTCCCAAAAATATGGTAACTGTATCCCCAAAGATATACATTAGTTGGAACGGCAACAGTACCAGATAAACAAAATCAGGGAGATACCCAATATGGTTCAACGATATGCGACTCCAGCTGCGCGGCCTCCTTATGGCTTGGTTGTTGCTGTGAATAATAGATCTGTTGCGGGATGAAGCCTTGGTTCCTGTTCTCCAAAAGCTGTGGTCAAACATTCGTTTTAGTGTTGCGAATAGGCGAAACTCCATGACTTTATTTCATTAATAAAATATTCCAATAGATAGGGTAGGGGTATTTACCTTACATATTTAGCATAGTAAACATAGGTAAATAAGTGCAAAAAGGTCAAAAAGGGTAATGGAAATGCAAAAGATCTGGATTTCACTAATTATTGGCTTCCTAAAAATGGGCGAGATCATATTCTTCGGCCATCTATGTCCCTGGAACTTTAAAACCATCTGAATGGAGGACTTCTTCCCACCAATCTTCTGGGACGATATATGTTGGAGTGTAATCTTATACTGGCAACCAAATAGTGGGAAACTGAAACCAGAGTCCCATCCATCGGACCCCGCATGTTCGGACACATGCCACATATCTAGGCACTCTGGGGACCACTCATGCAAAATTTGGTGCTCCAAAAGGTTCCCTTTTCCAGACAGCTATAGATGCCATCATCCACCTTTTCTGACAACAATCAAGAGCCTCTTCATGAAATGTCACTATTTTCTTAACACAAAGATCAAGGCACCAATTTTGTGTCCTTAGCATTCTGTCTCTATTCACCTCAATCCACCAAAATGTGTTGTGTTTAGAGAACATGGTGACTGACCTTTCAGGTTCTCCTTTTACTATAAATGACCTTGTAACCTGATTAGATTCAAATGTATTAAAATCCTTCTGCTAGCTGTTCTGGTTGAAAGTGTAAGAGGTGAGGGCCCTTAAATGAATGTCTCCCACATATGGGACCAGATTGAATTCTCTGTCTAGGTGCAACAGATATCCATGCAGGTAAAATTTACACATCAAATGCTGAGTTGGCATGTCATGGTGCCTCATTATTCAGAGGAATTGTACACCATTTTCTATTTTATAACTGATCTCATTTTTTATGCTCTCCATGTAGAATAAAATAAAACGTTCATGTAAGAATAAAGAATAACAAGAAGCAGGGGGGCGACATGCCATCACCTCTTGCACCAAATTAAACATCTACTCCTTATCAGTTTTCAGCTCTACCACTTGCTTTTCCAACTGCTCCATCTTGATTTGTTGCTTCACATGCCTTAGTCTCATGATGTCTATACACTCCACATATTCAAAAATAGTTGTGGAGGCTTGTTCCTGAGTTCTTCTGACCTCGTTTTGATACTAAGCCACAATAGATTTCCAAGTCTGCACTTCGACCATTAAGGCATGCTCACATTCTTCAAACAATTGCTCGACCAGGTCTGTTTGAGTAGCAATAGAGGTTATGGCTACCTGGTCCGTCTGAGTCTCTGTTTCTACTCCTATGGCCTTGGACTTTCTAGCTTGATGCTTGTATTTATTCATCCGCTCCTTCATTTTGTGTACTTGTTTCCTTAGTTTCCTGACATCCATATTAAGTTGCATTGTCTCTTTAAATTGTAGCTGATGTTTTTGTTTGACTGGGAGTCTTATGACCTTCTTGCCTAGCTCTTCCATTAGCTCATTCATCGGGACCACTTCGCTTGGTCCCTCCTCTTCGCCTATAGCTATTTCCTCTTGTTGCGCACTCACCGTGACTGGTGGTTCCCTTATGAGATGATCTCCTGCTAATGTCTCTATTTGAGTATCATCCACCCCACACGATTGTGGATTTTGTGATAGAATTGGAGGAATGGCGAGATCTTCTTCTGTGTTCCGAAGGGAATGAGTTCACCTTGCTCCTCTTGGAATAAAGGAGAAAAAGGAGAACTGACAGGGATATTCAATATTCGGTCATGAGGTCGACGCTGGTTCTTGTGGTTCAGCGCCAACCTCATGCCCTAGTTCTCCAAACACTTCTTCCATGGGATCTATGGTTAGGTTGGTCACGACCTCTTCTTCATTCTAGTTACCCTCCTCCATCGACTCCATGGTGACAGGACGTCCTTGTGGAGTACCCTCGGTCGC
>JZKD02S0174329.1:11116-23010 GCA_000966675.3 Picea glauca | reverse complement strand
GGCTTCAGAATTGTTCTATAAATGGTACCCATCCAAACTGTTCAAATTATTCTTTGCACACCTTATATTCCTTTGTATCTCGAAATACCATAAACACAGGTTCATGGTGATCAACAACCATGGCTATCTTGAAATAAGTTCTCAATGTAAGACAGTGAACTAGGGTTTCTCGATAATAGGGTTTGGTACTAGAACAAAGTAACAGACCTCAACAACAAAGGTGGTATACTGACAAAGGTTCATAAATGATATAGTGGTTATAATGATTCTCGTCTAAATGGTGATGCCATTCATAGGAGTGTATTTTATTATAATTTTAAAATTAAAGTTATGATGGTAATGAAGTAGTACAAACCACTTGTTTGAGCATGTATAGCCATGAGTAGTAAACCACATTAGTTAATGATTTGTCACTAAGTCTTATCCAACCTATTTGAGTAACAATTATAAGAAAAGGTTCATATGTGACTCTAATATCATTATAATATATTGGCCAAGAGATTTCATAAATGATTTTAACTAATAGGCCACCTGCCTAGATTACATTTAAATTAAAAGTGACATAGTGATCGCTTTCATACCATTAGAAGAAGGGAACACATAAAATAATACATCCTAATATTATTAACTTGTCTCTTATCCAATTTTATAGAAACAAAACTCTTCTTGTTCAGGTAGGGTGAATTACCTACACTGAGGGTCCCACTTCCATGAAAACATATGTGTTTTAAAAGATAGAACCCCAAAGTGGATACTCAAAGGTTCTTAAGGGAATCACCAAAGAGATATAAAATTCATCTCCTAGCCTTGATTTTGATAATGATTTCTTCAGAACAAGACCCAATAGATTTTATTTAGTTCCAAGTGTGACAATGTATGCTTCTCAACTCCCTTTACCTAGCATATCCCCACTACCAGCATACATGTTCAGTACCCCGATGGGTTTACCTTAGTACCATGCTTTAATAAATTCATTTTCCTTCTTTATATGTGAATAAAAAACTCCATATTTAGCCACCTCTTGTCTTAAGTTCTCATTCTAGTTTTGGAATCCTTTGTATATTAACTATCATCTGATGCTTAGTAAGATTGATCAGGGGTCTTCCCACTTCTTAACCTTTTTCTTATCTTTGCATTCAAATGATAAATATTTTAAAGTATCTTCAATAAGTTCCTTTGTTGCATTAATATTCTCCTGAACACGGTCATACCCTGCCTTTGGGGAAGCTGGAATATCAATTGGTTCCTCTTGCAAGGTTGGGAGGGTAGGGATTTGATTTTTTTAATCATGCTCCTAGTAGTCTTGTAGGTAGGCTCTAGAATGACATGAGATTTATCTTTTGATACCTCCATAGTTTGAATGAAAGGTTCCTCATCCTCATCCTTAAATATCTTCCTTCTCTTTGTTTTATTTATGACTCAAGACTCTATTTTGCCTTTTTCATTTTGGTCTTACTCCAAGTATATGGTTTGGTACTATATTCGTCAGGAGACTTACTATTCCTTCATGTTTTGACTCTTGACTCAGGAGTTGCCACCACTTTTATTTCCTTTTTATGTTTTGACATTTTAACATATTTTAAGATGTTATCCCTAACATGTTCAACCTCACTACTTGGTTGTTTATTCTTGTTTTCACTACTTCCTAGATCTTCCTTAGACTCTTTACTGCCCTTCCCTTTTCTTCCTTTTCCTATAGAATTAAGGGTACCTTCAATATGGATTGTAGTACTCCCTTCCAAGGTAAAGTATCGAGTAATGAACTATTTCCATCTACTTCCTCATTTATTTAAGTCACACACAACCAATAATTTCATTAAACCATGAGGATAGATACTTGTCTCTAGCTAATGGGAAGAAGATATAACCCCTCTAGCCATCTTACTTAAACTCATCCATAAAAAGTATGGGAAATTAAACTTTGGACCATCCTCATAATGAAACAATATTCTTAAATGGTAAAGGAAGGTGATGGCATATGTACCTTCGTAGGTTATAAATATTTGCAGGTTGGAAAGCATTGTCCAATACTCCATTTTAACCCACTAGCGAGGGATACCTTTCGCCCAAATCAAATTTGAATGCTCTAGAACTAAAAACCTCTGGCAGAGTTGTCGATCAATCACCATACCCTTAAAAAAAATTTCACCTTCCAGTGGTAAGCCAATGGACTCTACTATAGAAGCTTTGGTCACTTGCATCTTTCTTCTCCCCAACTGAATGGTATCACTATCATAACTTTGTGCAAAGGCTTGGGACATTTCATCATGGTGGACTCAAAATTGTTATAAAAAGGGTACGTATCCAACCTGTTCAAATTTTTCTCTGGATGTCATATATTCCTTTGTATCTTGAAATACCATAAACACAAGTTGATGGCAATCAACCCCCATGGTTGTCTTGAAAGAAATTCTCAATTTAACACAAGGAACTAGGGTTTCTCGATAAGAGGGTTTTGTACCCGAACATAGTAACATACCTGAGTAGCAAAGGTGGTATAATGACAGAGGTTCGTAAATGATATAGCAGTTATAATGACACTCATTTGAATGGTGATGCCATTCAAAGGAGCGTCTTTTATTATAATTTTCAAATTATAGTTATGATGAGAATGAAGTACTACGAGCCACTTGCTTGAGCATGTATAGCCATGAGTAATATATCAGATTCGTTAACGGTTTGAGACAAAGTAATATCCAACCTATTGTGAGTAATAATTAGAATAAAAGGTTCGGATGTGGCTATGATATCATAAAATATTTTCCAATAGAATTCATAAATGATTTTAACTAATATCCCCCTGCCTATATTACCTTTAAAATAAAAGTGACATAGTTATCATTTACATGCCATTAGAGGAAGGGAACACATAAAATAATACATCCTAATATTATTAACTTGTCTCTTATCCAAGTTTATAGAAATAAATATTTTCTTATTCAGGTAGGGTTAATTACCAACACTGAGGGTCCCTCTTGCATGAAAACATATTTATTTTAAAATATAGAACCCTAAAGTGGATACGGGAAGGTCCTTAAGCGTATCATCCAAGAGATACAAAGTTCATTTCCTAGCCTTGATTTTAATAATGATTGCTTCATAATGATAGCCAGGGGGTTTTATTTACTTTTAGGTGTGCCAATATATGTTTTCCAGCCCCTTTACTCGACATAGGCCCACTTCCAGTGGGTCTGTTGAGTACCCCGATGGGTTTACCTTAGTACCATACAAGCATGTAACTGCATCCAAAAGGATTTTTAACTACCCTGAAGGGTTTACCTTGGTACCATACAATCATGGCCCTACTACCAGCATGATTGTTTAGTACTCTAGGGGGTTTAATTTTACTTCCTGATACTTCATTTTATTATATTACTCAAAATATTTAGAATGATTTATATTTTTCAATGACATATTTAGAGAATAAGGAAGGTAGGTGGTGTGAGAGTATTGTATATTTTTTGGGCACATAATTGATTGTTTGTATTTATCCCAAGG
This sequence comes from Picea glauca, assembly GCA_000966675.3. Taxonomy (NCBI): domain Eukaryota; kingdom Viridiplantae; phylum Streptophyta; class Pinopsida; order Pinales; family Pinaceae; genus Picea; species Picea glauca. The sequence goes on along the minus strand of JZKD02S0174329.1, from coordinate 19,512 downwards.
GTGACACCATCCACATTAGCCTTAAATATCAGTTATTCAATGTATAATAGAACATATTGGATAATGACTAAGAGGTTCCTCTAGTTAATCCTATTAGGATTATCATGAAATTACATTAAGGTTTTAGAGGAGTGGTCCACCACATGATGTTTTTCATAAATATATTTCAAGAGGAACTTATAAAGAGAAACTTTGATAAGAACTTGTTAAATAAACTAGGTCAATATAGAGCATCACCCAATGCAATGAGTGCCAAGTGGACTATTCAAATCATGAGAATTATTGGTCAATTGCGAATAATACTCATGGATATGGGTCATAGATTAATGACTTACACTACACAGTTAATCCCAAAAATGATATCTAATATGTTGCACTGCAGAAGCCCCTCTATGATTAAATAATAAGAGTGAAGGGAGCTCTAACTGGATAGCTCATAAGGCACAATACTTGCTAAGGTTTTGCAAATGTGGTAGAAATATAAGTGGGCTTGATTGTGGGGAAAACTCCATAGGTAAGCGTGCTTGAGATAGATGCATCTTGGGATGGGTGACCACCTGGGAAGTCCTGGTTACCGGATGCAAGCCCTAGAAGTGATCATCGATGTTATGTGATTGATTTCACTGGATTCAATCCCATTTCTTCACCCCAGTGAGCATCACCCCATGCAATGAGTGCTAACTGGACTATTCAAATCATGAGAATTATTGGCCAGTTGCAACTAATACTCATGGATATGGGTCATAGATTACTGACTTACAGTATGTAGTTAATCCTGAAAATTATATCTAATATGTTGCACTACGGAAGCCCCTTGTTGATTAAATAATAAGAGTAAAGGGAGCTCTAATTGGATAGTTCATAAGACACAATACTTGCTAAAGTTTTTCAAATGGGGTAGCAAGCTAAGTGGGCTTGATTGTTGGGAAAACTCCACAGTTAAGTGTGCTTGAGCTAGAGGCACCTTGGGATGGGTGACCACCTTGGAAGTCCTGGTTACTAGGTGCAATCCCGGGAAGTGATGATTGATGCTATGTGATTGATTTCGTTGGTTTCAATCCCATTTCTTCACCCTTGTGAGCATCACCCGATGCAATGAGTGTTAAGTGGACTATTCAAATCATGAGAATTATTGGTCAATTGCGACTAATACTCATGGATATGGGTAATATATTAATGACTTACACTACACGGTTAATCCTGAAAATGATATCTAATATGTTGCAGTATGGAAGCCCTTCTATGATTAAATAACAAAAGTGAAGGGAGCTCTAACTTGATAGTTCATAAGGCACAATACTTGCTAAAGTTTTTCAAATGGGGTAGCAAGCTAAGTGGGCTTGATTGTGGGGAAAACTCCACAGGTAAGCGCGCTTGATCTAGAAGCGTCTTGAGATGGGTGACCACCTGGGAAGTCCTGGTTACCAGGTGCAAGCCCCAGAAGTGATGATTGATGCTATGCGATTGATTTCTCTTGTTTCAATCCCATTTCTTCACCCCTGTGATCATCACCTGATGCAATGACTGCTAAGTGGACTATTCAAATCATGAGAAGTATTGGTCAGTTGTGACTAATAATCATGGATATGGGTCATAGATTAATGACTTACACTACGCATTTAATCCTGAAAATGATATCTAGTGTCAACCTGTTTCAATGGATAATATCAACGATTAATAACAAAAGTAAACTGTCAAAATGATGAGGTAATAATAATTCAAATGCACCCATAGACATACCCAACAAAATAGAGATAAATGTGGAAGTCTCTCTTTAAAGGGTAATAAGGATGATATGTTTAAGTATAATAATTTAGAAGGAGGGTGTACATAAAATCAAGGAAAAATTTAGCACAATACTTAAATTATTCCTTGATATAAAGAACATAAAAAATCTGGCTCATACATGCAATTACCTTAAGTGGAAACAATGTCGAGTGGAAACTATGATCTACAAAGAAAGATCATAGTTAGCTCAATTTTACAAAACACAAAAAGCATATATCTATAAAGTCACCTATATACACATATGTAAGGGTTAAATCAGATCACAAAATATTTACAGTGGTGGATTAGGAGGGGAAGAACTCCCCTCACTTAGCAATTTAATTTTAGAACTATGAAGAACGTTCTTCATAAAATATTACATAGACAAGGGCTTATGATAGACCTTCAACCAGTGCCCATTTACAACAAAATAAGTTTGATATGCATAAATGGTTTTTTTCTTAAGCAAACCATTGTCATAGAATGTATCCACTTCATATGGTCACAACCATCAGGTTGACATTTTTCCTTTAAAAGTGTTAAAACTGTTGTCATACAACAAGGCCGAGTCACCTGGCTAAAAGGATTTTCTCTTAATAATTTTTTAATTCCATTTACCCCTTTGATATTGAATGAGTGTGGTTCTCTAAAGGGCATCCTTTCTGATCTCATAAATTTCATTCAGTTGCATTACCCTATCTTTATGTGCCTCATCTAGGTCCATTCCCAATTGCATGGTTTTCGTAAAGGTATTTACTTGAAATTCTATATGGAACAACACCTGCTTCCCATACACCAATTCATAGGGGGTATGACATGTGGTGTTTCTCCAGAGTATTTAGTAAGCCCATAAGGCTTCAGGAAACCTATCATCCTAGTCTTTATGGTGTAGTTGAATTGTTTTTGTGAGAATGGCCTCTATCACCTTATTGGTTCAATCCACCTATCCATTTTATTGGGGGTGGTAAGGTGTATATTTTTAGTGCCTAATCTGATATTTTTCGGTGATGGATTTCACCAGATTAGAGGTAAATTAGGCCCCTTCATCTATCCCTATCTCTCTAGGAACACCAAAACTAGTAAATATTTATTCAAATAGAAAATCAACAACATATTGTTCATTTGCAAATACAAATATTTATCCTCTACCCATTTTGTCACATAATTTGTACAAACCAATATGTACCTTTTCCTTCTGGACATAGGATTGACTGGTCCTATGAAATCTAATGCCCATTTTGAAAAGGTTTGACAACTACCTTTGTTTGAAGAGGCATATCATCAGTTGAAGGTGGATTTTCCATCCTTTGACAATCATCACAACTTTCCATATACTTCTTTGCATATTTAAAAGTGGTTGGCCAATAATAACATGATTGTAAGATTTTGTATGTTGTCCTCTTGTCACAAAAATTCCCACCACATGGCCCATCATGGTAGGATTTGATAATTTCATGCATCTCATCTTATTGTACACATATTCTAATCACCAAATCAGGCCCAATGTGGTATAAATAGACATCATTCCAAATGTAATTGGCACTTAACTGAGTGATTCTTTGTTTTTCCCGAGTGGATAGATTCTGAGGTAATTTATGTGTTACTAGATAATTCGCCACATATGCATACCAAGGAACGCAAGTAGAGATTTAAAAAACAATTTTTCTTCAGGAAAATTATTATTAATCGGTGTATTCTCTCCTATATGAATAAATCTGGACAAAAAATCAGCAACATGATTACCTCTCTCGAGTCTATCTATAATAGTAATGTTGAATTCTTATAACAGTAAAAACCATCTCGTAACTCTAGAATTTGTGATAGGTTTATTCATTAAAAATACAATAACTGAGTGATCGGTGTGTACAAAGAATTCATACCCAATTATACAATGTTGAAATTTGTCAATGGCATGAACTACTGCCAATACTTCTTTTTCAGTAACTGTATAGTTTATCTCAATAGGAGAGTGGTTTTTTTTGACAAAATAGATAGCGTAGGGAAATTCGTTTTCTCTTTGGCACAAAATAGAACCTAGATCTATAGTTGAGGAATCAGTGAAAATATGGAAAGGAAGGGACCAATTTGTCTCTCTCAGAATGGGAGCAGTTGAAAGCTTCTTTTTTTAAATTTCAAAAGCAATTTGACATTGAGGATCCCAATGGAATTTAGCATCCTTTGATAACAATTTGAACAGTGGGGAAGCTAGGTTTGTAAAATTTTGAATAAATTTTCTATAATATCCAACATGCCCTAATAAACTTCTAACTTATTTTTGGTAACTAAGGGTTTTGATTCAAGAAATGATTTCAATTTTAGCTGGGTCTACCCTTATTCTAGTACCAGAAACATGATGTTTTAGAACAATCCCCTCAGTGAACATCATTTTTGGATTTTTCATGGTTGAGGGAAAGGTTATCTTCTTTACATATGATAAACACCTTCTTTAGGTTTTCTAAGGCTTTCTTAAAATCATCCCCATATACTGTGAAGTCATCCATATAGACTTTCACACAATCATGGGTTAAATCAGAAAATCTAGCCAGGACATCCCGTTGAAAGGTGGCAGGGCCATTACATAACCCAAAGGAAAGGATTCTATAATCATAAGTACCCCATGGGAAAGTAAAAGTGGTCTTCTCCTGATCCTATGGTGCAATTTGGATTTGTTTATCACCAGTGAACCCATCCAGAAAGGAAAAATATTTTTTCCAAGACAAAGTGTCCAACACTTGATGTATAAAAGGTAAAGGAAAATAGTCTCGAGAGGTAGAATTATTTATCTCTCTAAAATCCACACTAATTATTCACTTTCCATTTTTATTAGGAACAGTGACTAATGGAGATATCCACCAACTATCTGAAATAGGATAGATAAAATTGACATTTAGGAGCTTTTGGAGATCTTTCACTATATCCTTCAAGGTTGGATTCATCCTCCTTTGAGGTTTTCCAACATGTATGATTTGATTATTGGTATAGATGTGATGGATAAAAGTATTTGGATGGATCCTTTTCATATCATAATAGTCCCATGCAAATGAATCAGACTGTTCTTAAAACATTTGAATCAATTGATCATGTTGTTTAGCTTCCAAATCATAATTGATATAAAGACACTTCCTAGGGATTACTTAGACCAATTTCACAGGTGACTCTCTTCCTTTGTTCATTGTTGTCAGAGTAAACAAGGTAGAAGGATGACAAATTTCCTAGAATTTAGAGCTAAAATATGTTTTTATTCCTAAAAATATTGTGGATATTCAATACATTCAGTCTTAGCTAAGAATTGGCTTAAAATTTGTCTTCGGTTGTTTCTTTAAAACCTCTTATTTGTTCAATTTTTAGTAAGGGTTGAGCACATTCCTCTTCCCCATATGGATTCTCTAACCATAAAGGAATTTCAATAGCTGGTTGGGAAGGAGGGAATAGAGTAATATTTTGGCTACAGGTCCCATTACATATTGTCATCTCTCCAAACCGATAAGCCAATGAATGCATCAACAGTGGCCAACCAAGGTCAACCAAGCACAACTACATGTCTAGGTTTGGAGTATTTTGTATGAATTACCAATAAGTCTATATGATACTCCCAATAAGCTAGGGTGACTATCACATCATCCAAACTTCCAACTGGAATAATGACTGATTTGTATGTTAATTCTGATAGGGTCTAGGTTGGCTTTAAGTTATTTAGTTGGATTATTGGCATGGTGCTAACATGAATAACATTTATTGTTGCTCCAATATAAATAAGTGTATTTGGAAAATAAATTCCATTAATTTCTATGCTTACCACTGGGTTTCCTGGATCATTGTATTTGAATGGCATTTCTGATATGAATTTTGACAACTTTCCAACCACCTATATAATAAGAGGCTCCTTCCTTTTTCTTCTAGGATTTTTAATGCAAAGGCCCCTTACAATCTTGACATAGATAGGAATATATTTAATATCTTGTAGCAAGGGAATGTTTACACATATATTTCATAATTCGTCTTCTAAATAAGGTGGATGGTTAGTTTCCTAAGGTAGTTTAGGTTGTGAGATAGGTCTAGCTGGAATGTTAGGAGGAATTTCCTCTGTAGCAAGGGTATATTCATCTTCATCTGGTTGATTTTCATAATTTTCTTATTGGATAACCATTGTATAATTTGTTTTATTTAAGTACTTCCCATATATTATTTGGATTTCATTTAATCACATAGGTCAAGGAGGTCTGCAATTACATATTCCATACATGTTGCATAGGTCTATTATTAGGGTTTGCAATGGGTTGTGCAATAATTGGGATAGGAAAAGGAGGATCTGGATTAAGTGTATCTTTCACTTGTTGCTTCTAGTTCAGATTCATTGGAAATTTAAGTCGTTGATGTAGTTGAGGAGGTGGAGGTAGTGAAGGTGTATTAAATCTTGGAAAAATATGAGAGATATTAGAAGGGTACTATGGGTATGTAGAAAAAAATGGATATTGTAAAGGGGAATTCCCATAGGAAATTCCCCTCCATCCCTAATGCCAAGGATGGACTTGGGGTTGTTGAGGTGTCCCTTGGGAATAAGGCATTGAAGGGATCCATTTCTATTTTGGGTGTTGCATGGAGGGATCTGGGAACATGTTAGGGTTTTGTTTCCTCCATAGTCTCTTAGGGGGATATGGTGTGTCTTTGGGCTCTAATCCTCCCTTATAGATAGCATGAAGGATAGATAGTGAAAGGAACCTCTTAATAGGATGATCCTTCATACAAATTCAACAAACTTCTATGACATTAATAGGGAACTCCTTCTCAGGATCTCTCTTCCTACAACGAGGAAAAAAAATTCCCAAGTCAACATTATCTTCCTCTTGTTTCCTCTTGATTTTAAGGGTATCCAATTGGATGTTGATTGTACTTAGGATATATATTTTGAAATTCTATAGCATATTTCCCAGTTCCATTCTTGTGACACCTCTTGTAGTAGGTTTAGCAATTTTGTTTACAAGGTCTCTTGAAATTTTCCCACTTTTGGCTTGACTATGGGAGTAGTTTTTACAATACTAGAAAATATAAACAAATGTATATTGGTATACATCCACAGATATCATGAGGTTCATCACTTCTATATATTTATCCCTTACACCCTTTAGAAAAGTATTCCTAATCATGGTTGTGTCAAGGGAAAATTGTTTGGTCTTTTGGTAGTTATAGAGGAACCTTTCCAAGTAATCCTCTAGGATTTCCTCCTCAATTTGTTGCATCTTGAATATGTCATTCCTAGCATCTCTAGGTATAAAATAATCTTTATACTTTTGGATAAAATTTTCCTTCATGTCATCCCAGGATAAAATACTATGTTCCCCTAAACTCATGAACCACCTTAGTCTTGATTCTTTTAGTGTACCTGGAAATAACTTCAATCTTTTAGCATTTTCTATGTAATTATAACTTCTAAATAATATATCAAGATCAAACAGAAATGAATCAGGTCCTTAGATGACATACCATGAAAGTGAGGCAATGATGATAACATATACTCTTCATGGTGACATTTCTGGTAATGTACAGTGTCGGAAATACAAATGTGTGTGTCTCACTGTTTTCATTCCCTTCTTCATCTTCCATATTTCCGAATAAAAATTTATAGGATGCAGGTGATGTTTCCCCACTAGGTGATGGTTCAACCACTAGATTAGTTGGGATATTTAATTTTTCCAATAATTTACGTATTGCTCCAACTTCAAATTCAACCTCTTGTACCACTTCCTCCATTTCCTTTATAATTTCTTCTTCTCATTTGTTCACCACTACTTCTCTTTCTATTTGTTGTAATATGTTTCCAAATTGAATAGTAGCTTCAACTTCAAGGTATTTTAATATAGGTTTAATTACTACATTTGAACTTTGTCCTCTGAAACTTTTTCCTGCATAGTTATCAACATAATTAGTGGGAGGCGTTTTTCTTGGACCAAATAATTTTTCTAGAATTTTGGATGCAATAAATATTACATTACTATCCCTAAGTCTACTCATATAAAATAAAAATATCCAATGCTAACAAAACACAAATTCTAACTATTAAAGGAAGAGGACAACCTATCTTTGGAGTGACCCCACCAAAGTGGGTGCACATGTTCTTACTTCCCATATTACTGTCTTGTCTCCACCCTTAGGTCATCCTTAAAAACAATACAAAATCATCAAATCAATCTAATTCAAACACTACCTATTACCGTTTACAACTCCCCAACAATGACGCCAAAATGTTGGTGCAATTATATGTATAATATATTTCCAATCATTAATATGTCAACTATGATTCGTAATCAATAGATTTGTGTAAAAGCTACAAGGGTTTCGTAATGAACAACATCACTTTGAATCCATAATATATATATATATATAATAATAATAATAATAATAATAATAATAATAATAATAATTGGTTGAAAAAATAATGATGATATTAAAAAGAAAGGGCATGCCTATATATATGCCCTTTATGGTTTTAAGAAGAGTCATGACTTTTAGTTATGACATTTTATTCAATTAATGTTTTATTTGACATTTATTTATTATTTTAATGTCTTTATATATTATTATTTATTTATTGTGACATTTCCCTTCCCTTAAATTTGTCTTTGTCCTCAAAG